>LR990253.1:3607500-4141931 GCA_905147385.1 Limenitis camilla | reverse complement strand
AAGGAAGAAAGGAAGAAAGGAAGAAAGGAAGAAAGGAGAAAGGAAGTGGTGAGAAAGGAAGAAAGGAGAAAGGAAGTGGTGAGAAAGGAAGAAAGGAGAAAGGAAGTGGTGAGAAAGGAAGAAAGGAAGAAAGGAAGAAAGGAAGAAGGAAGAAAGGAAGAAAGGAAGAAAGAAAGAAAGAAAGAAAGAAAGGAAGAAAGGAAGAAAGGAAGAAAGGAAGAAAGGAAGAAAGGAAGAAAGGAAGAAAGGAAGAAAGGAAGAAAGGAAGAAAGGAAGAAAGGAAGAAAGGAAGAAAGGAAGAAAGGAAGAAAGGAAGAAAGGAAGAAAGGAAGAAAGGAAGAAGAAAGAAAGAAAGAAAGAAAGAAAGAAAGAAAGAAAGAAAGAAAGAAAGAAAGAAAGAAAGAAAGAAAGAAAGAAAGAAAGAAAGAAAGAAAGAAAGAAAGAAAGAGAATATATGAATGTGGAATAACTGAATAACGGAAAACGAGTACGTAACAAGAAACAGTCAGGTACAATAAATCATAAACAAATACGACAAAATACAAGATGAAATCGAATTAAACACACATGAGAACTATATATTAGGGGACCGGAAAGTAATGTCGTTTCTGCGCATGCCAATACTTGATTGTCATTTGTCAGCTCATTGTTTTGTTCAGAGGCGTACCAAAGACATTGTGAGGTTATAGTGATTTCTTTACTTATAGACAATTGAATACCAATTTTTTTTTATAATTTTGGGTAAAATGGCCAGCCAAATACCAGAAGAGGTACACATCCGGCATTGCATGCTCTTTGAGTTTCGCAAGGGAAATAACGCAACAGTTGCTACCAAAAACATTTGCGATGTTTATCCAAATGCACTGGACATTCGTAAATGCCAAAGGTGGTTTTCCAAGTTCAAATCGGGTAATTTTGATCTTTCCGACTCGTATCGATCAGGAAGACCATCAGCGTTAGACAACGACGTGTTAAGGGCGGAAGTGGAAGCAAATCCGTGTCAGACGATCGAGGAATTGTCAAACAGTCTCAACAAACCTTGGTCGACCATCCAAGAACATTTGAAGCAGATTGGGAAAGTAAGCAGAGCAGGTGTTTGGGTCCCGCATAATCTGTCTGAACAGAATAAGGCTAACCGATCAATCACATGCAACTTATTGCTTCAACGACACAACACAGAAGCGTTTTTTGATCGCTTGATCACAGGAGATGAGAAATGGGTCCTGTATGATAACCCAAAACGCAAAAGGCAGTGGCTCTCTCCAAATGAAATCCCTCGGAGTACTGCTAAGCCAGGTTTACACCCCAAAAAAGCGCTTTTGTGTGTTTGGTGGAGTATTCGCGGCATTGTTCATTTTGAATTACTGAAACCTGGACAAACTGTTACTGCAGACCTCTACAGCGAACAATTGCAGCGAGTCAATCAATCTTTAATTGAAAAGTGGCCAGCGATTGTCAACCGAAAAGGCGTCATTCTCCAACATGACAATGCAAGACCGCACTGCGCAAGGCGAACTCTAGAAAAATTAATGAATTGGGGTGGGAGGTGCTGCCTCATCCACCATATTCGCCCGATGTTGCACCATCGGATTTCCACTTATTCCGAGCGCTGCAACACTTTTTAAGTGGCAAAACATTTGCAAATTTGGATGATATCCAAAATGCCATCTCTAGATATTTTGCCGAAAAACCAATTAATTTTTATCGATCAGGGATTGAAAATTTACTCACTAGATGGCAAAAGGTTATTGACAATGATGGGGAATACATCATTGATTAAAAATAAAGACTCGTTAAAAATGTATGTGTTTGTATTTAGCGTAAGAAAACGACATTACTTTCCGGTCCCCCTAATAGAAGAAGAATTTATTGAACGGGAACAGACAAATGAAATAATAACAAAAATTAATATAAAATAGCTCGATTTGCGACCATTAAATTTTCAAACACTGTCAAATCACCAACCATGACATAATATTAAATAGTTCATATATACAACAATAGATGGTGTCATTATTATACTGTATGACATTGGCCAAATTCTTTATTGTTTCATAAGTGTTTTGGAAAATTGTGAATAAATTGTTGTCGCTCCAAACGTGTACGTGTTTTATTTCAACCGTATATAAGAGACCATTGGGAGATTGTTCATGGTCCAAATCGAGCAGGATTCAAGCGGCCACAAGACTGGTGGCACACAGTAGCTTAGCCGCGGAGATCACGGCGGTCCATTTTTTTGAGGAGCAAGCAATCCACGGAGGCCTAGCGGAGCACCCTCGGGAGCGCAACGAAAAAGCCTCAAAGGAGGTGGCGCAGAACATCCACGGAGGCCCAGCGGAGCATCCTCGGTAGCGCAACGAAAAAACCTCAAAGGAGGTGGCGCAGAACATCCACGGAGGCCCAGCGGGGCATCCAAGGAAGCGCAACGAAAAAACCTTAAAGGAGGTGGAGCAGTTCCCGGCACGGCACCCTCGGCAGGGTTGGAGCGGCACTCAGCAGGGCATCCTGAGCAGCGGTGGCGCAGTCCTCGGCGGGGCACCCTCAGCGGTTAAAGTGACAGTATACTATGAGTACTTTCTGATTCACTAAAAAAAAATAAGTTTTTTGTTGTCAAGGGTTTGACAGGATCTTCGAATATTTTAATTGTCATTTTGCATTGACAACTAGTTTTCATTGTAATTAACTAAACTTATTATTCAATATACAGTCATGAAATCCTTTAGTAATCTTCAGCTTAATTTAAATTCTACAATAAACAAAGGTAGAATTAATTTCAAGAAATCGCCTAAAGAAAGAATCACGTTAGATTATATTGAAACTAGATTGGAAGCTTTAGAAAGTAGTTGGTCTAGGTTTTGTAATACTCACTTTAACATAATAACAGAAGTTAAACAGGCTGATTTTGAAAAATCAGATTATTGTGTTAAGGAATTATATGACAAAACAGAAGAGCTGTATATTGAATATAAGTCCGAATTGAAGGATGCTTTACGACAATTGTTTAATAGAGAGAATGTATCTTCGAAGTCAGAAACTAAACCACAAGTATGCAATGTCAAACTACCTAAAATATCACTTCCGATCTTTTCTGGAAAATATAATGAATGGATTAGCTTTCGAGACTTATTTTCATCACTTATTCATAACAATAGTCATTTAGCTAATGTTCAACGACTACAATATTTAAAAAGTCATCTGTCTGGAGAAGCTGAACAGTTTTTACGTCATATTCCAATTACATCCGAAAATTATAATGCATGTTGGTCTCAGTTAGAAAATAGATATAATAATAAAAGATATCTTGCAAATTGTATTTTAAAAAGGTTAATTAATCAAAAATCTATTGTAGCAGAATCAGCTTTCGGACTCAAGGAATTATTAGATACTACCAATGAATGTTTACATGCCTTACAAAATTTAAATATAGATACAAGATCTTGGGATGTAATTGTAATATATATTGTTAGTCAAAGGTTAGATTCTCAATCCAGAAAAGAGTGGGAATTGTATATAAGTGATGTTTCTCAGGATTTAGCAAAGTTAAGTCAGTTTAATGATTTCTTAGAGAATAAATATAAAGCGTTAGAGTTTATTGATCCAAGAAGTAACAAATCCTTTAGTACTCGAAATAATAATATTAGAGCACTTCATGCCACTGATGTATCATCTTGCCCCTACTGTTCCAAAGGTCATAAGTTGTTCGCTTGTAAGAAGTTTGCGGAATCAAGCATTGACTCGCGCCGTAATTTTGTCCAAAGCCATAGGTTATGTTTTAATTGTTTCGTCAAGATGTCGTTTGTGTAGAAGGAAACATCATTCCCTTCTTCATACATCCATTACTCCTAAGTCTAATGAGGATGCTAATACTGATGGTATTAAGGAAGAGCAGGAGAAGGTTGCCAGCTGTGTAACTGCATCAACATCCTCACAAGGCGTGACCACGAATTTTGTTTCTTGTCACTCAAAAATTCATAGCCAAGTATTACTAGCTACCGCAATGGTTAGAATTGAGTCAAGAAAAAGGACTGCAATGGTATTAAGATCTTTGACTGATCAAGTATCTCAGGCTTCGTTTATTACGGAGTCCGCAGTCCAGCTATCATGCTGTTATCCGAAATGACAAAAGCACTACAAAGGTTCGTGTAGTTTTTAACGCGTCATGTGTCGGCAATAATGGAGTATCGTTGAACGATGATCTGCTTATTGGTCCATCATTACAACCCGAGTTACGACATCTAATCATGCGTTGGAGATGTCATCCTATATGTTTAGTAGCTGACATTGTGAAAATGTATCGACAAATAAAGGTTGCAGATGAACATATAGATTACCAACGCATTCTTTGGCGTAATGATCCGAATAGAGAACTGAAGCATTATAGACTTTTACGAGTTACCTTTGATACGTCAGCGGCGCCTTATTTAGCCGTCAGAAGTATGCAGCAGCTGGCTTACGATGATGAAATGGATTATCCTTTAGCTGCACAGCGTCTACTTAATGATTTCTACATGGACGATTTTATGAGTGGTTGTGAATCAATCAATGAAGGTCTAATTATTTACAAGGAAATGAATAAATTAATGAGTCGTGGTGGATTTCAGCTACAGAAATGGTCCAGTAATTGCAGTGATTTATTGGACAAATGGAAGGAAAATAAATATGATTCAGCAAACAAATTGGAGATTAATATAGATGAAATTTTTAAGATATTAGGTTTAACATGGAGCAGAAAAACTGATGATTTTGAATATAAGGTCCAGTTGCCTCCTTTGGAACAACCCAAAAAAACGCTTACAATATGCTATAACTCCAAAAGGAGGGTGATTTCGGATATATCAAGATTATTCGACCCTCTACGCTGGTTGGCTCCTGTAATTATTAAAGCAAAAATATTTATTCAGAAAACGTGGTTATCAGGAATTGATTGGGATGAAGAGCTTCCGTCAGAATTGTTAAAGGAATGGTTAGATTATCGCACTGCTTTGAATCATCTAACCAATTTTCGTCTACCACGTTGGATTAATACTAGGCGTAATGATAAGAATGTTCAATTACATGGTTCTTCAGATGCGTCCAGTGAAGCGTATTCAGCAGTTGTATATGCGAGAATCACAGATTGCGATGGAGAAATATATGTGAGACTAATTACGTCTAAAACAAGAGTGGCTCCGATAAAACAAATTTCTATCCCGAGGCTTGAGTTGTGTGGAGCCGTATTGATTGCAAAATTATTAGATGAGGTAGCCTTTACATTAGGTATAACTAAGGAAAATCTATTCGCATGGACGGAATCGCTTGTTGTGCTAGCTTGCATAAGCAGTCATCATTGTGGAGACGGTGTGGAGGACTCGGCGACCACACGCGACAAATCTGTTTCGCATGGGAGGAGTCTCGCGCCGTCTTAACTGCGGTCATCGGGCCCGACCTTTCGTTGCCGACGTTGGTCAAAGCCATGGTTGGGAGCGAGCAGGTTTAGGTAGCCGTCAAGACGTTCTCCGAGACTATGTTGACAGCGAAGGAAGCGGCGGAGAGGGAGAGGGAGCGCAATGTTGACTCCCACCCTATGCGCCAGGGAAGAGGTGGTCGACGACGCCGAGCCTACGTGGCTTCAATGTTATCATAAGTGCGCCGTCGACGAGTAGACTATGGGCGGTGGACGGGAGATTCTGTTGCCCATGCAGAGGTCTAGTGCTGGAGTTCGTCCCCTCGTGTTTCGGGGGCGGCACTATGCTGAGTTCAAGGGGAGACTCATCACCTTAGTCTCCCAGATGAGAGTCCGGTTGCAGACAACTGCTGACGGGGTCGCGGAAGTACTTTTTAATTTCCCGTGGCCTCGTCCTTATAGCAGGAGAGTGGAACACCCCGGATGGTTTAGCGGGTCGGGCTGCTTCCTTCCGAAGCAGTGTTTGGGCTGTCTCCTTCAGAGGCAGTCACACCAACCAATAAATATAAGATTAAGCAAGGGTCGAGGTCATCATGCAACAAAAGGATATATATGTCTATTTATATGCATGTCAACAAGGGCCATTTGGAAGTAGTTTCTGATATGACATCTCAGGCTTTTTTAGCTGCTTTTAAAAGGTTTGTTGCTAGAAGAGGTCATGTTTCCGAAGTATGGAGTGATAACGGAGCTACCTTCGTGGGTAGTGCAAGAGAGCTTAGGATGCTTTTCAATAAGGAAAAATCGAGTATTTTTCCAGAGATAGCAGAATGGTTGGCAACTAATCAGACGAGTTGGCATTTTATACCTCCTCATTCACCAAATTTTGGTGGGCTGTGGGAGGCAGGTATAAAGTACACAAAACATCATCTCAGGCGGGTTGTAGGAAATAGTTCATTGACCTTTGAAGAAATGACAACGGTATTATCTCAAATAGAGGCATGTCTCAACTGGAGACCTATATCTTACATTAGCATTTGTCCAGAAGATCCTAGTCCATTGACACCAGGGCATTTTTTGGTTGGTGAGCCGCTTGTTGTGGTACCAGATGTCAACGTTGAAGATAATAATATCAGCAATCTTACACGATATCATTTAACTCAGCGAATGCTTCAAGACTTCTGGCGTCGATGGTCACACGAATACTTAGCACAGCTTCAGCATCGCTATAAGTGGAAGCTAGCAACCAAAGAGCCTAACATAGGTGACATTGTCTTAGTTAAGGAAGATAATCTTCCTCCTGCCAAATGGCTTTATGGTCTTATAGTCGATAAGCACCCAGGTTTGGACAATATTACGCGTGTAGTAAGTTTGCGATGTAAAAATAATGTTATTAAGAGACATGTTTCTAAACTTATTATTTTACCTATTGCGACATAAATCGAGTATAAGGGTTTATTAGAAGAATTTTGAAGTTTATTTGATTGTTATAACGTTTTTTGTTTCATAGGTTAAGTTATTAATAATGTACGTTAGTTAATTATTTAATAGGCAGCATATTGATTGTATTAATTCTAATGATGGTTGCGTTGTATATATATATTTTTTTTATATTGCAAAATTTAAGAATTAAGTTGGGCTTTCTTTTAGTACTATTATAAGTTAATGATTTATTTCTTGACGAGATTTAGTGTTCATATTGTTGTTTATTTAAATTACAGTCCAATAATTATTGAAGGTTAAACATGTACATATTATAGCATGGTGGCCGCATTTAATGTCGAAAATTGAATGAATGTATTATGAACTTTCGTTCATGGTTCATCATTTCGACATACCGCCCGTATGTCAAATCACCAACCATGACATAATATTAAATAGTTCATATATACAACAATAGATGGTGTCATTATTATACTGTATCACGTTGGCCAAATTCTTTATTGTTTCATAAGTGTTTTGGAAAATTGTGAATAAATTGTCTTCGCTCCAAACGTGTACGTGTTTTATTTCAACCGTATATAAAAGAGACCATTGGGAGATTGTTCAAACACCAACATCATCTCATGACGAACCCATCACATATCAAGCACCAATGTAAGATAATATTCCAAAACTAAATTTTCAACCATTGCAAGAAAATGAATCCTTTAAAAACTTCAGGAAAAGACTTGAGATTTATCTAATATGGAATAAATACGAAAATACTACAACTAAGAATTATATTTTGCTTACATCACTAACACCAGATTTACACCAGAAGGCTTATGACATATGTTCACCAATAAATCCATACGAGTTGGATTTCAACGATCTGATCACATAGTTAGAAAAACATTTAGATCCTAAACCAAGTATATATGCAAAACAAGACAGATTTGTCCAGAGTACAGCATGCAAATGAAACAATTGCAAATTACATACAACAGAATTTAAACATTTGGCTCAAGAAACTCACACTGAGTTTCAATGTGAACATTGCAATAAATCATTATCTAACAATTTCATAACGTTGCAATTCATAAGAGGAATACACGATAAAGACATTAGAACACGAATCTTACAAGAAGCAGACTCTCAAAACTTAAATAACATAATACAATCGGCTACAGCAATAGAAATTGCAAAATTAGATAATGAAACATTACAAAAAAAGAAAGAAAAAGAATACTCATTAAATGCGACATCCCAAAATACAAATAACAGGAGAATAGTATTTAAAAAGTTTATTATTAATTCACTGAGAGACCTAAGAGGTAAATGCTACCGTTGTGGAAACTCTGATCATAGAGCCAATACTTGTAGATGTTCGAAAGGTTGGACATTTAGCGAGAGTATGCTTACAAAGATTTCAAAAAACGAACCAAATGAATGACAGCTCGGAAACGAACGAAGACAATGAAAAACGACAAATTATTTGGAATCGGAAAATACCTCAAAATTCATAGTAAAAATAAAAATAGAAAATAAATTAACAAGCATTTAATTGGATACAGGTGCGACACTATCATCAATGTCTTATGATAAATTTAAGTCACTCAAACTTAAGAAGAAAATTTTTGCAACAAACATCAAGATGAAATGATGAAATGAAGGAGTTGTTTACGCAAATGCAAGTATAAACAACAAACATTCCATGGTAAACTGTATATTATTAAACAAAATGTAGATACGATTTTAGGTCGCGCTTGGATTCGGCATTTAAACATAAATTTGGCATACATACATGCCGTAAACAGTGAACCTACATTCAAACTAGATGAAATTCTTTTAAAATTTGGCCAGGTATTTGATGGTCAACTAGGATGCATACCAAATTTTAAAGGTCATCTGGAAATTAAAGGTAATGTAATACCAATTTACATTAAGCCCCGCCGAATACCTTATGCATTAAAACAGAAAGTAGATGACGAAATAGAGCGACTACAACAACAAGGTATCATAACAAAAATAGACAACATTAAATGCGGTACGCCTGTAGTACCTGTGATGAATCCAAACGGAAGTGTGAGGCTATGCGCGGATTATAAAGTAACATTGAATAAGTTTATTAAAGATGAACAATACCCGGTCCCTATAATTGAGGATATTTTTGCTGAGATGAATGGAGGAAAAATATTCTGCACATTAGTCAAGCTTACTTAAATATGGAGATGGACGAAGAAAGTGCCTTATTACAAACACTTAGTACACACAAAGGATCGTTTAAAGTAAATCGACTGATGTGTGGAATAAAAATAGCACCAAATTTATGGATAGACTTACAAGGAATTCAAGGAGTAAAATGTTTCTTCGACGACATCATAATACAAGGACGACTATTAGAAAGATTACATATGGTACTAGAAAAATTACAAGATAATAATTTAAAACTAAATAAAGATAAATGTCAATTCTTTCAGAAACGAATCTATTACTTAGGCCACACAATTGATAGCGAAGGATTACATAAAAATAAAGAAAAAAATAAGGCTATCACAGCTTCAGAAAAACCAAGAGATGTATCTGAACTGCGAACATTTTTAGAATGGCAAATTATTATAATAAATTTATTTCACATCTTGCAACAATTTCAAATCTATTAAATAAGTTACTTAAAAAGACAAGTTAATTTAAATGGGACGAGGAATGTGAGAAAAGTTTTAAGGAAATTAAAAAGCACATCATTAGCATACAGATATTGATACTGTTACTGATGTTAACAAATATACTACATACTGATGTTACACGATAACGCTAGCAACTGATGCATCTCCTGTAGGATTAGGAGCGGTACTTTCGCATCGAATGCCTGACGGTTCTGATAGACCGATAGCTTTAGCTTCAAGAACCCTTACAAACAGTACTCAGTACCCTTACAACACATCTTCGAGAAAAGATTTAGCAGATTTCAATGCCTCCTTATGGAAGTGGGTTTCAATGTGCTTTTTGCATTGCTCGTGAATATCTTTGAACTTACAAAAGGGCCTTATAGTAAATGATCCCAATATCCCTCTAAATGAATTTGAATTTGGTGGGAACAATGTACAATATTTACAAAATGCTCCTTTTTGGCGCCTGGAATATACCAACCATGGAGAGTATGTTCCCAACCAAGAATAATTAAATTTTTTCTAATGATGTCAACCGATTACAAATCTTGAGCACCGGTTTAAACAGATTAGTTTTTACAAAAAACCGGTTTTTTAGCAATCGGTTTTAGGAAATTCAGGGTTGGCTAATAAAACAGAATAGAATGATTCAAAACTTCAAGATTATACTAATTAAAAAAAATACATTTTAATCAATTTATTAGATCATAATTTTGATTAACAAAACACAGTTGATCTACTGCAGTGCTTTTTAGTCTACTTCTGCGCGATGATAATATGTATCCCGATGTCGAGAACATACGTTCGGAAGGCACCGAAGTTGCTGGCACTAACATATATTTCTTCGCTATTTTGTCAAGTGGCACCAAATGTGCATTAACCTTCCAAAAAGTGCTAATAACCTCTGTGCGTTTTTCTGAAGTTCCTGGATCAGTTTCCACATACATGCGTAATATGTTTAAAACAGAAGCTGTAGCATTTGGGTTATCCTTGCGTCGTTGTGTTATAAAATCTAATATGCTCGGTTTTTTAATTTCTGTGCTTTCTTCCGTAGTTGCAGGAACAGAATCGGTATTTGACTCTCTAATTAAATTTGCCAACTCCCGTTTCACAAGCTCTTTAGCAGCAAGCATATTTTCAGATTGGCGAAAGCCGTGCCGCAACATTGGATGTAAATAGGTAGAAATTTGATTTACGGATCTATTTTCATAAGCCAATAATCGTTTATTCATGCTATGTTTTATTGTTGTGCAAAAAAGTTTGCCTATGTCTGTGTTCAGATTACTTTCGATAGTGTTTAAGTTTTGATAGAGCCCACAGATAACTGGAATTACTAACGAACTTGTTGGATATTGGTCGGCGCTAACTAATTTTGTTGCATCTTCAAAAATTTCCAGTACTTTTACAATATCTTTGACAATATTTTCGTCGCAAGGTGTTAGAAAGTCAGGTGCCTGATCTACTTTTCTACAGACTAAAGCTAACACGACAGACATAATCAGTATTCTTGACAACATGAAAAATGTACTGTTCCATCGAGTACTGATATCTTGGATCAGTTTTAACGGGCAATCATTAGGGTTTCTTTCTATCTGCTCCTGTTTCAGAGCACGTGAACCTGTAGATGACTTTTTAAAAAAACGTACTATATCCCTGCATTTTTTAAGTAAGTTGTTTATCTGTGGTATGTTTAGAGATTCTGTAACTGTTAAATTTAGCGTATGTGCAAAGCACGGCATGTGACGTATGCCAAGCAAATCACACATTCTTAGCATGTTAGGAGCATTATCTGTTACAATAGCAACGATTTTATTAGTTAATCTCCACTCTGCTATGATACTGGTCATAATTACTGCTAAATTTTCAGATGTATGTGAAGCATGAATTTCAGAAGTGGTTAAAACATAATTTTTCAACTCACTTTCTACGAAAAAATGTACCGTCACCGTGATGAATGAGTCCATATTTTGATTTGACCATATATCTGTGGTTAGTGCAACATGCTCAGAAGTTTCCAACAAATTAGAAAGTTGTACCTTCACCTTTAAGTATAATTCGGGTAATAAATCGTACCTAATTTTTTCTCTAGACGGAAGAGTATAGTTGGGGTTTAAGACTTCAACAAATTTTTTAAAGCCCCTGTCTTCAACCACGGAGAATGGCTGAAAATCGCTCGCAATCATTAATGTCAGATATTTGTCGATTTGTGTCTTGTTGCTTCCTGGAGTCAATTTTAATCTGCTTTGAACTAATTTCTTAGACGGTTCGCTTAGCGAACTAGTCGATTGATGATCACATGATGATGTACTACCTTGTTCCTCATGATCGATTTGTCTAGATGCCTCTGGATGGTTTCTTTTAAGGTGTGCTAACATATTAGAAGTACCTCCACCAACTTTAACGATCTTGTGGCATAATTTACATTTTGCCTGTTCGTTGTCAATTTTTTCAAAATGATTTCTTGTTATGGATTTTCCTTTTACTTTTGGCATACTGAAAACAAAATACAACAACACAGTTAAAACTGTAAGTTAAACACACAGATTTGTTAAACCACAAAAAGTGGATCCTCAATTAAAATAAACTTATTATATTTAAAATAAAGAAATATCTAGATAGTACAGTATAAATATGACATACCTTAAGCTGTTAAGACGCGCTGAACAATATACAAACAAAATATACTTTAAATACTGTAAGACGAACGATTTTTTCGAATCCAAGGCTGGCAAGTGACACGTCGTGACGTTTGTAATTCAGGTATTCCCCGACTATTGCTTCGTTATTATTTATGTTCGGATACACGCTAGATAAATATCGATTATCGACAGACTCGGTACTACCATCTTTGCAAAATTTCCGTTAAATTTAGAAGTTTGTTTTTAGTAAATTTCTCCGCAAATCATGGTCAGTATAATTTTAACTGTAATGATTAAAATAAGTTGTTTGTATGATCGCCCATTGAGCTGCTCAAATTTAATCGGTTTTTGTATAATTAACCGGTGCGTACCGGTTTTCGAAAAAAACCGGTTTTTATCGGTTTTCCCAAAACCGGTTGACATCTCTAATTTTTTCTTTAAATCTTCCGCAAAGTTATAGGTCGCGGAAGGGGACCAATAGTTTTCAGTCAATTCCTTCTTCTTTTCGGTTGATAACATGTGTGCCCGTCCAAGATATCGCTCGATATCATTTTCATTGCAGTCATCCTCATCCATCAATGAATCAGGATTTGGCGCCAGAGCCAGATATCTTGAGGAACTTGGTCTAGGTAGTTCCTGTGGCTGAATATAACCTGTTGTGGTTGTGGTGACCGCCGATTAAGACACATGCGATATTGTCATTACTTTGTCTTGTTCATCGCTGCTTCGTCCTGCAAAACAAAACGCTTTGATAAAACTTTATGTAATTAATTAAATTTTTAAGGGAGAGCAGTTTTGTTCAATTACTTATAAACATTATCTCAGGAAGCTTTTTAGCCTTATTTTTATCAAGGATCTGTTTTAATTTGTATTTAATTAAACCACAAATATAATTTATGTTTTGTTTTCATAATTAATACTGAGATCGTAACCACTGTTTAGTTAACGTTAAATTCATTGAATCAATAGACTCGTTTTTAACAAAATAATAGTTTTTCTTAACAATTCCCTTCCACATAATCGATCCTTTCTTTCCACAGCAAAAATATGCAAGATAAAATTAAAAATGATATTCTTAACTATTATTTTACGTCTCTAGCTAGTATATCCGTTACCATAGCTATTAGTTAGGAGAAATAAAATAAAAAACACTAGCTCTAAGTCCAAGATTAAAGCAGTACATAACTTACCAAAAAACTTTCTGATGTCCGTTTTGATAAGATGATGAATGAAGACACACTCAGAAACTTCACAACTCAACACTGAGATGATGAGATCTGATTATTTAATAAATATAAATCAATATTGACTAACACAGGCATGACGGTAGTCTTATAATTGCTTTCCAATTCGCTTATTTATCTTGTTTCGTTGATCGATTCCAATTAAAAAGTGACTTGCTTGCTGCGGCTCACGTCTTTATATACCCAAACGAACATCATACTACCTGTTCTACTGCTACCAAATTCCAGAGAGTTCAAGCGCCACCTAGCGTCGAGTAGCAATACTAAGTTTTATAAGGATTGTAGTCGATTTATTCAACTGTAGGTGTTTCTTATAAACACTTACAGATGGCATAGTCCACAAAACCAATTAAAATTATATGTTCGTATCAATAACTTCTACTGCAACTGCACCTCCTTGGTGACGCCCTTGCTCACATTTTGAAGTAGAGACTTGCTTGTTTTTTATTTAAACGGTAAGCTATCACAATATTGGTAGCAGTTACTAGGAATTACACTCTTTAATTGTTGTAAATGCTCATATTTAGTAGTCGAGGTAGTGGACGAAATTCATCTTTAAAATGTTTTTAAAGTCACTAGTACCATTAGAATTATACTTTTATACGCGTAGATCTACTACACAGCTATCGCCAAAAATGCGCCCAGACCTTTTACAGTCATAAATTTGGTACTCTTTGATGCTGTAGTCTTTGAAAAAGGTGTGATCTGGTTGTATAACTTTATAAGGAAAAGGTTTTGTCCTGGCCTCTTTAGTCAAAGAGACCTGGGATAGTCCTACCTCCATTTGAGTGTGCCCTTTTCGAGGTATTTTTGTGTAATTGTAACTTTTTTGTCTATTGCTAGTCTAAGAAGAGCGTTAGAAACAACATTGTTCCTGTTTTGAGCAGTGCATCTATCAGACGATATAATTATATCTTTAAGATTATCACTTAGCAAGTTTGTCAGATAATCCACGAAAAATGAGGCATAGGCTGTAGATTTCAGATCATATGTAGTTTTATTAAACCAATAACAAGTAACGTCGTCTGTACCTAGAATATAAACAGTGAATTTATGTACAGCTAACTTGCTCTTAAAATATAGCGCACTAGCCGACAAAGAAGGACATAGATTTACAGCTTGCAAATCAGTAGCTTTGTTACGAACTTGTCAAGCATATTTTTTAGGTTGAAACAAAGCGATATTTTGCTCCACAAGTATATCAAAAAGGAGCTTCTTTGAAGCTACTAGCTTAGATGCTGACTTGGACTTGGATTGTTATTATAGATTCCACGTATTGTTTTGTGCTTAGGCCATAGCGTCCCAGTCTTTTTACGTCGCGGTGTATTTTGTGAATTTCTCTACTATTCGATAATATTGAAAATATCTGCTAGTAATCGGCTTAGAAAAATATTTTTTTTTAATTCACATTAGTATATTGATTTCCATTGCTTTATGTAAGTATATTTCGTAATTAAATAAATTAATTGAATAATTAAGTAAATTGTTTGGTTACGGCTTGATATCGAGTATCGATAAAATCACGAGTATCATATAAATTTTTTTAGTGATATCAAAGATATATTAAAATAGATTTTAAATAATCATAATTTTATATTTTAGTCATATTTTTTTCTGAGAGTTTTTGTGTTCTTATTTTGAGTACTGGGTTCAGTAGCGTCATTATATTATCATTTAATTTTTCTGTTGTATGTAAAATTTGATAATAATAAACAGGGTGGATTTTGAGACGGGTCAGTAAGGGCAGATACCTTAACCGTTATAGTTACAGGAAAACGTTCCTAGGAGACCATCCATAACTTTTAAGATTTTTGAGAAAATGTACGGTCAGCGAGAAATGGTAAAATCAAAAAAAAAAATTATGCCTATCGATCCTTCTTCGTATGGGGATCAAAAGACTCTATGGGCCCATTTGAGGTATGAGTACTGGAAATGTCTGAAATCGCCAAAAACATTTTCCATACAATTTGTTACTGAAACCGTACGGTTCGGACGTGATCCTACGTAGTAAGTTATATTACTTAAAATCCTCATTAATGCCTCTTTCAGCTCCTGAAAATTAACTTCGTTTTTTAGATGGCCCACCAAAAAATTCGAGAGGGGTTAGATCGGGGTTGCGAGTTAGTAACTTAATTGGACTATGTATAAATATATATTAATTGGCAACTTAATTGGAATATATATATTCCCAAAGACTTATTTTGTGAAAAATAGATACGAATTTTAAATAGAGATGGATGGTATCCAAAAACAAATTCTACAATAGGTAGTAAACATTTCGAATGGAAATATTTCATACAAAGAAAACATCGACGACTCTTATTGAAAGAAGAAGTGGGTATACCACTTTATTAGTGCCTGTAAGTACGAGACTTCCTATTGTCTGGTTAGTTAAAAGGCCAATCTGGTGTTAGTTTTGAGGCCTCATAGACACCTCTAACATAGCTAACGACTGTCAAAAACAACAACATTTATCCAGCCTCCCAATTGGCTGCACCCCTCTCCCGATACTGACCACGTCCAAAGTTGTATAAAGAAACAAAATAAACTAATTGATGTTTATTTATAGGTTCAAATGAAAAGTTGAAGACTCTACTCTTATGTTAACCGAGATATTTCACCGCCATCAGTAGAGCCTTTACCAGGCCCATCTAGTCAAGTACTAACTCCAAGAATAATATATCGCTGGTAGAAATAATTTGTTGCAAAAATTAATTGATGGAGTAAATGGAAAAGCTACGGGGGCAATTAGTCACACGGCGGAGTATAACGAAGATCTCAGAAAATTCGCTCTTACGATACATTTCTACAGCCCAAGGACCTATATCTACTTAAGAGACAAATTCGATCTCTGTTTACCACATATAAACACGTTGCGCAAATGGTATTCACGGTTAGATTGCGAGCCAGGTTTTACTTCGGAATCTTTTAATACAATTGCCACACTTTCAAAGAAAGAGCCTGTCTATGTAAGCCTAATGTTCGATCAGATAAAAATAAGGGAAAAACCAGAAATAGTTGGCAAAAAACATTACGGCTACGTTAATGTAGCAAATGATTTACACGGTGATGTAAGGTTGAAATCGCCAAAGAAATCTTGGTGTTCATCGTAATGGCAGTCAATGGATTTTGGAAATTGCCGTGCTCTGTATCACGACGGAATTGCTTCCAATTTAAACATGGCACATATATTAGAAGCCTCCATAACCTCAGAACGGCAGAAGATATAATATTTTGTTCGACCCGTGTCATCTAAAAGTACTTATTAGAAATTGTTTCGCAGATTACAAATACATTGAACAGTTACAAACCTTACAGTAAATTGAAGGTCTAAATTTGGCAAATAAATTATCTTGCGCGACACATAGTTCTTTGTATTTTTATGCTTCACTTTATTGCTATGTATTTAATGTGGTTGCTTTTCAGTTGTCCATGAAGACATAGAAAATATTACACAAGAAGAACATAAGACTGCAGATAAATCAATTCAAGTATACATGAGACACAAGATCAGAAGTAAAGCTATTCAAACAAGAATGATTCAATTTGTTAGTCGGATGACATCCCCATTGAAACCCGATCTCCAATCTGTTTTTACATCTTCAATTACAATTACAAGATGCACTACCAAAATCAAGCAAACTACATTAAACTGGAATATATTTGCAATAGAATACCAATCTGATAGTGAAATAACGCACATAGGATCATCTCCAGCAACGGTATCTCTTCAAACTATTTCAACTTTAGATTGTAGCGAGATGATACAAGATGATAAAAAGAAAGAGGCATCTCATATTCTAGAATATACCTTACTTAAAATTAGTTGAAATCCACGTTTTTACATTGGTGCCCACAAAGACTGTTATTATTTATTAGGTTTAGTGAAAGAATTCACAAATATTTCTGATTTTCATGTGCTTAACAAAGGTTAGTTTAAATAACCCATTCACACTCACAGCTTGGTGAAGATTTAGTAAATCATATATCACCTGGGTATGGAGGACGAGTGTGTTTAGTAGAATCATGTGATTTTATAAAGTATTTGCATGTATGTGATGGCCGACAGAGGGTACAAACATGTAGAACCATATTTGCTCAAACATGGAGTTATGGGAAGGGAGGGCAGGATGGAAGGCTTAACTTTATTTATTATAACCAAATAAAACAACGTAATATAAAACTTTTATTTTAATCAGTCTTGAAAGAGGTCTTATACAGTTAAAAAAAAAGCAATTAAAAATTATTAATATTAAGTAGAATTTATGTAATAACGTCGAAAATTCCATCTTGCCCTTACCCTGAGGGCAGATTGGACAGCTTGTTAGGGCAAAATGGAATGTACAGAAAATCACTTCATTTTTCAGTTTACACACATAAAACTACCATCTTCTGTATGGGTACACGATTCATGTGCCCAACATTTATTATTATACTGGACATTGTGACCCACTCCTCTGTGGGCGGTTCCACATAAGGTTCTCCATATAATCCACAACACTCATCATTTTGTTAAGACTGTTCTAAATTTAGTACAAAATTTTTATCTTTTTCTGTTTTTTCCCATTTGCTTTAATCTTGCAGGTACCTATTTTCTTGCTTTTATTTTAAAATAATAATTTTACTAATAAATTTTACTAAAATACTAATTTTGGTTTCGCTTTCATCTCATTTTTCATTTCAATAGCATTCTTGAATGACATCTCACTTTCCGCTTCTTTATATATAGTAGGTATAACTTTCGGTATCGGAAGAATTTTAACTGGAGAAATATAGTACGAAGTGGATGGTTGATCCCAGCTCTTATCAACGACGCTGTAACGAGTTTCAAGCGTACTATCTTCAGTCATTTAATTCTGTTTATCATCAAAATTAAGTTACTCTTCTTCTTTTTGCCTTCACTATCGTTCACAGCGGGTGCATCATCAGTATTGTTCTTTTCTACTAGATGAACATGATGGCATTACATAAGTTTGCCTCCTATATCTGTCACAGTGGTATTTATTTACCCTTCAATAACTGTAGCGTTTTCATAAACAGTGGCTGGTGCAAAATTTAAATATGTAAACAAATGTCTATTGTGTGGGAAGATAATACCAGCCTTTCTGAACCCACTTTTAGCATTTTGTACTGTTGCACTTTTTTCATAGGCAATGCAGACAAGTCTAGCTAGTAGCTATATCAAACTGATTTACTCTTGTTCCAGGATGATTCACAGGGCTTGCTCAAAAGCCACTGAATGAACGGTATACCGACGCGTCCAATGGTTGTAGCTTATGGCTCGTATGGGGTAGAATACAGACCATAATTACATGCTTTTGTCGAGCTAAATTCAAAAATTCCCAGTTTTGATGAGTAGTGTGATTGTCTAGAATCAACAAAACTGCTCTGACTTCTATTGGTTTTGTTTTATCAATAAAAATTTGTAGCCAGTTGTTAAAGGTGCTCTTAAGCACCTCCCAAACTTGAGAGCTATTGGGAGCTCCATCTAAAAGGTGTTTATTCATCTTTTTTCTTTGTCCAAATATAAAGAAAGGTGGGATAAATCGACCAGCTGCGCTGCAAGCACAGGTACTGTGGTTAGTTTCCCTTTTTTGCGGTTGCTACAATCAGTTTTGGAGGTTTGGAAGCACTGGTCTTGACACTAGTTTTTCCACATTATAGATATCATCGGGTCGCGACAGAAAGTTACACTCTATAGGTTATCTATCATAGAACCGATTCTCTTGCGTGCGATTAAAAGCAGAAGAACGAGCTAAAGCTGTGGGTTCCGGTGTCCTGTATGTTAGTTGGGGATGTCTCTGCATGAAACTATCAAGCCATGCCTTCCCAGTCTTTTCACATGTAAAAGGATGCGGAATATTATTTATTTTCGCAACCTCATAAACTAATTGTTGTAGATTTAGCTTTGTTAATCCATAAAAAAGCATATCACGTTCAATTACAAGATCACAAATCTTCCGCTCAGAAAGACGGCAGAAGTCATTTGACTGCAATTTGAATTTAAATGTTGAATAATTGACAAACCATTTAACTAACCATACAACTTAACGTATTGAAACTTTGTGACTTTTATTAATATTAGTAGTTAAATGAAACTATGTATGAAAATAACTCATCGCTTTTGTTTATTATATTTAAAATCTTGATGTACCGACAAAGACGTTTAGTGTTTATTATTGTAATATGAGAGGGTAGAACATAAATTAGGTACGTTTATCAGTTGTTTGTAGTTTGTTAGTCAAAAAAGTCAGTATTGTTTCGACTGCCCGTGAATTTAGTCGAAATTATTGTAAGTAATTTGTGAAAATTGTCTCGAAGGGTTCAGGATGTAGAAATACTTTCAACCTTGCAAAATATTCGTGAAGATGAATCTGATTGTAGCTCTGAAAGAGCAGAACGCGATAGTGACGATGATTGTGCGGTATCACAGTTTGAGTTGCTCTTTTTTTTTTAAATTTTTTTTTTATGTAATTAGGTCGGCAAACAAGCGTACGGTTCACCTGATGTTAAGCGATTACCGTAGCTTATAGACGTCTGCAACACCAGAAGCATCGCAAGCGCGTTGCCGACCCTATCCTCAATTCCCCCCAGGAGCTCTGGTCACCTTACTCACAAACAGAAACACAACACTGCTTTAGAGTAGTGTTATTTAGCTGTGATCTTCTGTAAGGTCGAGGTACTACCCCAGTCGAGCTGCTCCATATTTGAGCAGGAAATTTCCTGCTGTGCCCTACCTCAGTTAAAACGGATGCTCTACGGAAGAAAGTGACCTGGAAGATCAGGTACCTCTTGCAACTTTACAAAACGTTCACAGTTCGAGTTCTCGTGGCCATGGTCGTAGCTGTGGTCGTGGTCAAGGCCGTGGTCGAGGCCGAGGCAAGAGTCATAGTTCAGATGATTCTGAGCTTCAAGGTCTTATTACCTCTACCGACGGTACGTCGTGGTCACGTCAAGTGGAGTCAATTCGAAAGTGGTCGCCGAGCACAGCACAATATCATAACTGAGCAAGCAGGGCCTACCTGATATGCAAGAAGAAATTTCACGGGAAGTATATTAGATTCGTGGAGGCTTGTGATTGATGAATCTATATTGAGACATATTCAGAAATGTACTCAAGAAGAAGCTAATAGGCAACTAGGCCACAACAATTGGATACTAACTTTGGAACAGCTGGAAAGTTTTTTCGCTATTTGCTATGCTCGAGGTGGCTACGGTGCAAAAAATATTCTAGTAAATAAGCTATGGAGTAAAACTTGAGGAGTACATTTTTTTTCAAAAGTTATGGCTCGTGACAGATACAAAGAAATTATGAATTTTTTGCGATTTGATCACACATCTGAAAGAAGTTCACGACTTCAACAAGACAAAGAATCATGGCAGAATTTGTACTAAAAAAATATGAGAAATTGAAATAACTATGAAAAACATCATTAAATCTATATCTTTATTTCTTTCGACTATTTGCTTACTTACTAAAACACACTAAATAAAAACACAATTCACTCTTCTCTCATCATCATTAATTGAATATTATTCTTAATTCATAGTTCTATGTTTTATACCAATTTATTATAGTAGTACTTCTGCTCATGTTAATTTAGGAGAATGAACAACAATAGCAGGAATAACTAGTTGTGTGCTTGCACTCTCTTTGCAAATACATTCTAGAGTTTAGAGTAGGTAATGCTGTACCGTAGCTGTACCAGAGTCTGTCAAATGAAAGTAGAGACTGAAAAACCGCGGCAAATTCAAAAAATATTAGTATGGCAATTCATTCATTATGAGGATACTTGGAATGACATAATTTGATACTCGGATATTATTCTTAAAAATGAATATACAGAAAAAAATTCGACCCATAAGGTTGAAATGATGCTCTAAAAAAGTAATACATAGTGCAACCTCAATATAACGAACCTCAATATAACGAACCTCAATATAACGAACCTCAATATAACGAACCTCAATATAACGAATTCCTCGATTTAACGAATTTTCAAAATCCCCTAGAACTGCCCATAAGAGTCTATGTAAAATATACCTTTATATTACGAATATATTTTTCAAACAACCTCAATATAACGAAAGTTCAATCATTGCAAAATATAGATAGAAACTATTGTTGACCTTTATATAACGAATTTCCCAGCCAATATCCTCTACATAACGTATTATACAAATTATCCCCACTTAATTCCACAATAACTAATGTCTTAACGAGTGCTGACACGTTTAATTCTTCATAAGTCAGTCATAGCTTTTTGATCACTGTAAACACTGCTGTTTGTAATTGCTAGTAGTTTTGAAGTTGCAATGGCTGAAAAACGAAAAAGGTGTTCTTTAAGTATTGCAGAAAAACGGCAAATCATTAAGTACGTAAACGAGAATCCTGTAATGAAGAAAATCGACATAGCAAAGAAGTTTGAAATTCCCGTTAGTACACTGGCTACAATTTTGAAGTCTAAAGAAAGATTTTCCGAAGAAACTGGGTTGCGTGCAAATTGTAAAAGATTTAAATTGTGTGAATATATGGACGTAGAGGAATGTGTTTTGAAGTGGTTGAAACAGTGTCGGGATAAAAAATGTTGCAATTGGAGGCCCTATTCTCCAAGAAAAAGCTCAACAATTTGCAGTAGAATTGGGACATTTGGAATTCCGTGCAAGCAACGGGTGGCTTCACAATTTTAAAAAAAGAAACGAGATTATCTTTCGAAAAATATGTGGTGAGAGCGCAGAAGTCAATGAAGAAGCATGTGACGAGTGGAGAAACAAACTTGAAACGCAGACTGAGGGATATGACCCTGAAGATATTTTTAACATTGATGAAACAGGGCTTTTCTACAAATGTTTACCAGATAAAACCTTATCATTTAAAGGTGACAAATGCCATGGAGGGAAAAATAGTAAACTGCGGTTAACAGTGTTGCTCGGCACAAACAGTACCGGTACATACAAACTGAAACCACTCGTCATTGGAAAATATAAAAAACCACGTTGTTTCAAAAACGTAGATAATTTACCAACAGATTACTCGTCAAACACTAAGGCTTGGATGACATGTGATGTTTTTAACAATTGGCTTAGAAGTCTCGATAAAGAAATGAAAAAAATTAAGAGGAAAATTCTTATATTCGTTGATAATTGTACTGCACATGGAGACGTTCCTGCTCTTGCAAACATCAAAATAAAGTATTTGCCTGCAAATACCACGTCAAAACTGCAGCCACTTGACCAAGGTATAATCCAAAGCTTTAAAATGCACTACAGAAAGGAAGTTGTCAGACGGTATCTTGTTGATATTGAACATCAATCCCCTACTTCAATTGATGTTTTACAAGCAATGTGGATGATTACAAAAGCTTGGAATCAAGTCAGTAAAAATACAATTAAAAATTGTTTCAAAAAGAGTGGATTTAGAGTTCCAGGTGAAGATGAAAATGACGACTTGCCAATCAGAGAAGAATTTAACTTTCAAGACCCTGACTTCGAAGAGTTTGTTACCTTCGATAATGACGTAGCTGTCTGTGGAGAACTCACTGACGCTGACATTGTTGCATCTGTGTTGCCAGCAGTAAATGAAGAAACGGAAGAAGGTGAGGAAGAAAAGAATACTATAAATCAAAATGATTTTACGATAAAAGATGCTCGCAACGCTCTAGATGTTATTAAATATGTATTCTTCAAAAAAGGTGGTTTATCTGACGGTGTAGTTAAATCAATTACGGAGTTAGATTGTGCTTTGGATATAATTACAAACACTGGCAAGCAGACTAAAATTGATGACTTTTTTTTTCTCAAGTAAAGAAACGAAAAATGAAGATTAAGCTAATATCATTAAGCTAATAACATTATTCTTCAATCATGTTATGTTTTCTTTAATAAATTCTATGGTTATTTTGTCTATTTTATTCTATGTCTATTTTGACCTTAAACTGATTTAAATATTTTCAAATAAATAATTCTGTGTTTTGATTTAAATGAGTTCTTATTCATTAGTGGAAATTTTCTTACCTCGTTATAACGAATTTAGTTCAATCTAACCTCTATATAACAAACCTCATTATTACGAATAACTCGATATAACGAAAAAATTTTATTTCCTTTGAGTTTCGTTATATCAAGGTTGTATTCTTAAGAGTTATAGATCTAGACTAGATAATAAGAGTAGTACATCTAGGCTCTGGTATATACAATTTACTCTGCTGCGAAGCAGTAATGTTACGGGTACTGTAGAAACATAACATAACTTAACGCCTTTTTCCCAGAGGGGTAGGCAGAGATGTACCAGGACTTACTTAGTCCCATAAGGTACACCCACATTTCGCCAGTTATGTTTCGGGCCCATGTAATAGGGGGCGAGCCTATTGCCATACACCGGGCATTCCCAGGCTGTTACTGAAAATGATCCTGATAAGGAAAAATCCCAAATAACACCACTTGCCTGGCCCGGGGATCGAACCCGGGACCTCTCGACCGGCAGTCGGGCGTTTAGTCACTTCGTCACGGAGGCAGTACTGTAGTAAGCACCTAGTATTATGAGGGAATGAAATCTCAATGAAATAGTTTAAATATACAGAATTTTTTATTCACTATAATCAAAATCTGAATCTAAAAACTCTACTTGAAGTGATACATCGGTGTCACTGGTATCACTGCTGCTTTCTCCCACATTTATTATAAAACTTTCTAAATGATCTTTTGTTATTCTGTCTCTTTCTTTGTATTTTGCTTCTATGTGGATGACATGGTCTGTCATTTTTTTCCAATCATCTGCTGTTATGCTTTCAAATGACTCGTTAACAATTTTTTCAAATTGTGCCGAAGTGAGGCTTACATTTCTACTTGCCACCTTTCGTTTTGCCAAACTCCATATAAGTTCTATCGCATTCAATTCGCAATGATAGGGGGGAAGTCTTAATACTTCATGACCATTTTGCCTCAAAATTTCATCCGCCTCATAAATTGGTTTCGGAGTATTTTGTTTTACAAACTCTAGCAGTTCCGCTTTGGTGTGGTATTCTTCAAATGCAATACCATTCAAAGTAAGCCATTCTTTAATTTTTGGTTTATGAGTTTGAGTTGTAGGTGCCTTGTTAATAATGACAGAATGATACGACGCATTATCCATTACTATCAGACTTGGCTCATTCAAATTTGGCATGAGTTTTTCTTGTAACCATTTATTGAAATTAGCAGCATTCATATCATGATGGTAGTCCGCCATTTTAGATTTAGTGCTAAACACTAGCAATGAATTTGGAACAGGGCCTTTCGCCGATCCAGCATGGACAATGATGTAGCGTTTCCCTGATGAAATGTTTTCAACTACACCACTTGTTGATGGGCCTTGCCAACACTTCTTAGGCTTGTAAGATTTGTGGATATAAGTCTCATCTAAATAAATGATGGGTTTTCTTTCTAAACGCTTAGAAGCTATTTCCCGTAAATATCGATGTCGCCACGCAGAGATGTCATAACGCTCTATCAACAACGAACGTTCATTTTTGTTTTTCTTGAATTCATAGCCATTCTTCAATAGTATTTGACGAAGTGTCTCATAGCATCCACTGAACCCAATGCTTTCTTTTAGATCCGCTAATAAAGCTCTTAAAGTGGGGACTTTTTTTCTTACAATGTAGAACTCATTTATTTTATTCCGTATAACATCCATGTCAAAACTATCTAGGTTTGATGCTGGTGAGGTCGTTTTTAACCTGGAGTTCTCCAGACACCTTCATTCACCACACCTTCTTTTTTAATCCTCTTCGATGTTGTGACACTTACTTCTGCAAATATACAATAAAATAAACATATGAATATGATCGGGCAGAAGTGAACATCAAAATTTTATTTAGGAAATACAACGGGTACAGTTAGAGCTTAGTGAAAACTTACCAGTGAGTGAAGATATTTCTTCCAAAAACTGGTTCTGGGTTTTTATCCTATCCTTTTGTTCCAAATCAGTTAGTTTTTCAGTTGTACGCCTTATCTCGGTAACGCCTGCTACTTCCTCCAGATTTTCTGTAAAAGAACAATTTAATCTTAAATTATAGTGCACATACGATACTTATTACTCGCAAAAGTTATTTTCACAAAACTAGTATCAAAATGTTCGTCCAAGAAATCTATCACAATACGTAAACAATCCTGTTTCAGCAGGAATTCAGCATCTTTTTCCTGCTGCTTCTCCTGATATTTTGAAATCATACAAAATAATAACTCTCGTACGCCACTCTTGATTGTTTTATTCATTTTAGCACGTAAAAATCTCTGTATTATTCACAACTCAACCACACTACAAATAACACACGCCGCCATCTTGTAAACCACAGATTTGTAAACATTTGGAGGGAATAGTAATGCCATACTCCGATTCCGTTTTCCCTAATTCCAATGCTTTTTTACCCAAAGGGGTAAAAAAGCATTGGAATTTATCTCACGTTATGGGTTTTTTTTACAAACCTGAATTATTAATAATCAACAAAATACAGTAAAATGGTTTATTATAAATTATTTATTTCATTAGGAGTCGTTTTAAGTTGATTTCTTACACATATAATATACATATCAAAATGTAGTATTGTGGGAAATTAACAGGAGTCAAACTAAGACGATAATAATAAAAAAAGAGTTTACTACAAAATAAATTACAAATGTTACAATTCGTTATTAACAAATATTTTATACCTTTGAGCACCGTGAATTTACCCCGTAATGGAGTATAATGTCCGGAGGTGGCAACACTTTAGTATGGCCATGTAAAAAGTTTTGAAAAAATTCGAGAGTCTACTTTCGTTTGACAGACTCTATTTTATTGATTCTTTCCACTGTCCAGTATCAAGTTTTAAAAACGCAGCGTGGTCGGTGGCTGAATGTTGTATTATATATTTTTTTACAAAAAAACATTAAGAAATCATGGTCTTTACGTATAAAGATATTATAAAACTCAAAGATGATATACAAAACTTGTCAATAAACAGTTTAAGTATTGACTTATTGACAGATGCAAGTGTCACTTTGACGTTTTTATTTCTTAAATACTAAATATGGCAATAGAAAATGAAGTCTATTATTTTTACTTTAGAATATTGTATGTTTGCTGCCTGATAAAAATATATTATTCATATTACCAGGATCCAAGCAACGGGAATAGTTAATCGCTCTCAAAATTTTCCGTACAAATCAATGTATGAAACTTGCCATGATTCTTTGCACTAATGTCAGACGTTTGGAAGAAATTTATTGAGAACTGCTTACCTTGCTACAAGCCAGGAGAAAATATTACAGTAGACGAACAACTCTTTTCTACTAAGGTTAGATGCAGATTTCTTCAATACATTGCTAACAAGCCTGGGGGCTTAGCCAAGTTGCAAACGTTGTTTCTATTCTCTTTCTACAATTTTAATCGATAAGTGTTGACAAGCCATTTTGACATATTTGGTGCGTTCCACTAAGCGCTCACAATGCCAAAATAACTTTAAGATGTAAATATCTTTATTTGATACGGATAGAGATTTATTAGTGGAAGTGAATGGGTGAATTTTTTGCAGCGCATGATCAACGTACCGCCACAGGTAATTTAACATGTAAAATTAATTTTAGTTTCAATTAAATTATTTATAATTGATTTTTTTTATATTTATATAAAAAAAATCAATATCAATCAATTTAAAATATGTACACAATTAATGTAACCAAAAATAAGTTTATTATAAGACTTATAAATAATAATAATCTCTTGTAACTTTTGCTTTATAACTCGCCCTTTGAATTATTTTCGTTTACGCTCAAAACGCTCAATAATCCATTACACTTAGTTTAACGATTGTAACGCTCGCGAAGAAATGGAACGGGATAAACCGTGGTCGTGAGCGTGGTCGTCGTACTCGTAAGTGCTTAGTGGAACGCACCCATTAAGTGCGAAATGTCATTCTACATATGTTATTTTAATTTGATCACGTGATATATCGTTGAGATATGTCATTTCCATACATTTTAATATTTTCTATATGCGTTAACAATTGTAGAAAGTCATCTTGGCTAAGCCCCCTGATAAGTTTGGAATAAAATTTTGGCTTTGTGTCGATGTGGATTCAAAGTTTGTGCTCAACGGCTTTCCTTATTTAGGAAAGGATGAAAGCCGGCCACAAAACCAAAGCCTTGGTGAATCCGTTGTTATGCGTCTCGTGGAACCTTTTGGAAATACTGGCCAAAATATAACTACTGACAACTTCTTTACATCGGTAAGCTTGGCAAATAACTTGCTCGCAAAATGCACTACGATTGGAGGAACTATGAAAAGGGCACGACGACAGATTCCACCTGACGTCAAAACAAAGGTCGCGGTCGATGGAGTATGCTTGGAGACCATGCCCATTAATGCTGGTGTACCCCAAGGTTCAGTGATATCGCCGACACTGTTTATTCTGCTGCATATCAAAGATATGCTGCAATCTAACAGCTTTCGTTACTATGCAGATGATAGTACAGGCGATGCTCTCTACACAGGCCGGACAAATATTCCTCGTGCCGAGGTGGAAGCGAATAGAGTCAACCTAGTGTCTGAAATCGAGACCTCTTTGGAGCAAGTTTCTCAATGGGGTGAACTTAATCTTGTATAGTTCAATCCCAAGAAGACACAGGTATGCGCTTTTTCCGCAGAAAAGACCCCATTTGTTACAGCACCCAGGTTCCAGGGCATTCCCCTTCACATCAGTAACAGCATTGGAATTCTGGGAGTCGATATTTCGAATATAGTCCAATTCCGTGGTCATCTGGAGAGCAAAGACAAACTGGCTTCTTAAAAACTAGGGGTGCTAAACAGAGCGAGACTGTACTTCACACCTGGACACCAGCTTTTACTATAAATAAAGCCCAGGTTCGTCCGCACATGGAGTACTGTTCTCATTTTTTGCGCAAGTATCCACATAGGCGCTACCTATGATTTAACCTATGGTGATACCAATAATCGGCCTAGGACGTACATCTACTTGAGTGTTGATGGAACAGAAGCTTACTTCAGTCTTTTCAGTCTTCGGCATTGCTTTAGTGCAGG
The DNA here is from genome assembly GCA_905147385.1 of Limenitis camilla. Lineage (NCBI taxonomy): Eukaryota > Metazoa > Arthropoda > Insecta > Lepidoptera > Nymphalidae > Limenitis > Limenitis camilla. The sequence goes on along the minus strand of LR990253.1, from coordinate 4,113,519 downwards.
TTGCGCACTTTGACCGGACCACTCCTAGTGTACCACAGCCGTAACAAGCAAACTTTGGTTGAGAAAGTGATGGCGCTTGGGTTGCCATAACGGTACTTGAAGGAACAGGTTTCTCGGCAAATGCACCAGAAGCAAGATACTTCTTATCCTTCTTCCGACATGTCTCAATGGAATGTCCAAGTAAACGACAGTACGTGCATCTTTTCTTTTTAAAAGACACCTTCTCTGGCTCTTTTCCCTTCACTGTCCCCTCTTCAGGCTTGTTCTTTTCAACCAGAAATTCTTAAACTCCTCTGGCTGCCTTCACTAGGGCATCAAAAGTATTGACAGTCTCGCGTGCCATTTTGACTCTGATCTTGTATCTTAGTTGCCCATAGATCATATCAATTTGTTGGGTATCGGTATGTGTTTCTAGCAATTGTGCAAAGAGCCCTCTTCTTGGCCACAAATAATTCTGTCAGTTCATCCTCACCTTGTTTAATGCACACAATGTTCTGTTATAGCTGATAGGCAAGTCTTTTAGGAGCGAAGGCGAGGCGAACTCTCGACTCAAACTCCTACGTAGCTGCTTCGTCTCTCAAAATTAAAGGCCTCCACTGTCTTCATTTTCAGGTCTATGCGGATCCTGTCATTTCTGAGATGCTTTGGGGCGCCCGTCACAGCGCGCAGCGCTTTGCTCTGCTGCGCCTCCAGTGTCTTCCTTCATGAGTTCCTGGTCAGAGCGTACCAGGCCGGGGCTCCATATGTTAAATGAGGCCGAATGTACGTTTTGTACAATCCTAGCTTCAAATTCATGGGCAGGTTTGATTCTAGTACTGGCCTGAGTTTTGACATCGCTGCGCTGGCTCTGTTTTTGGCCTGTTTGACGTGGGCTGCTATTGACAGTCTGCGTTCAATTTGGACCCCGCGGTATGTGACTCTCGGGGACCATGTCACTTATTGACCGCCGATCCGATACCGTTGAGGTAGCCGAAGCTGATTGCCTAGGTTTTGGCGACATTGACTGCCAGCCTCCACTCAGTCAACCAGTGCGGCAGCTCGTCCAGCACCCTCTGGATCTTTGTTGCATTTTTTGGCGTTCAGAGATGACGTCACGTACACTACGTCATCGGCGAACAAGTAAAGTGAGACCTCGGGACTAGTCGAGACGTCGTCGGTGTACTACGCGTACAACACCGGCGACATGCAGCTTCCTTGGGGTACTCCGGCCTCTATGGGAAAGTCTGGGGTCACTGAGCCGTCCTCCGTTCTGACAGCTGGCTTCGGCGTTTGTGTTTTGGCGAGCTTGTAAAGGAGGCCGTCGTGCCATACTCGGTCGAAGGCCTTCTCCATGTCGAGCATGACAGCGACGGCGGTTTCTTTCTTGTTAGCTGCATTCGCCAGTTGATGCAACATACTGGTGAGCTGCAGGGTCGTTGAGTGTTCAGCTCTGAAGCCGAACTGCTCCGGCACGGGGTGGTGTTCGGTATCAAGTGTTTAAGAAGCAGCCTCTCGAACACCTTCGAGACCGAAGGCAGTAAGGAGATTGGGCGGTAACTGGAGGGGCTCGTGTCATCCTTTCCTGGCTTCGGTAGAACGATCACTCTGCCTGTTTTCCAGTGGTTTGGGAGTGGCCGATGCGGATTATACTATTGAAGAGGCGCGTCATTGCCGCTATGGTGCTTTGCGGCAGATGACGCAGCACTGCGTTGGTTATGCCATCCGCTCCCGGTGCCTTTTTCAGTTTGGTTCTTCTTATTTCCTCCTTGACTTCCTTCGGAGAGAACAAGAACGTGTGAAGAATGGTGGGGTCTCTTCGTCATCCTCGTTTCAAGTATTCTCTTATAGTGTGCTTGACAAGGAGGGAGTGTTGATAATCCTCAACGGCATGCGGTTGAAACTGGCGTTGAAGGTGTCTCGCCAAAATCAGGCCTTTCTCTGCGGCGTCGTATACCAAGTCGCCGTGTTCGTCTTTCAGGGGCCTCAATGGTGGTGCTCTTTTCCCGAGCTGGCGGCATAGCATGTGGAGGGAGGCTGTGTCCGAGCTTGCGGCCACAATCCTTTCCTCCCATTCACGGGCTGAAATGTCGGCTAGCGCCTCAGTGAGTCGAGCACGGGCTGCGTTGAGGGCAGTTTTGACAGCGGGGTCCCTAGTCCGCTGCCATCTCCTCCTCAGCTCTCTCTTCCGCGCCACCAGAAGCTTTAGTTTCGGAGACAGGGGTGGATGTTTAGACGCCGGCAATACTATGGAGGACTTCTCTATTGCTGACCTCAGCGTATCTCTGAGGTCTTCCGAGAGAGTATCCACGTCCGCTCCTGTGACTGGAGGGGGCGGGGGTGTCCATTGTTTCCCTGAAGAGCTCCCAGTCTATTGTAGTCCGCCTGGTTATCGGTGGCACTCTGGAGGATTCGTCCAGTGTGGCGAGGACGGGGTGATGGTCTGACCCCATGGCATCTGGTAAGAACTCGAGTTGGAGCAGTGCTGTGAGGTTTTTGTGCACCGCGAGGTCGATCACGTCTGGAAGCTTCTGCGAACCGCAATTGCCAGGCCTCTGTAGCGAAAGTTGGTGTTGAGGTGCCGCTCGTCTTGCCTGTATACATGGTATCCGGGGAGATTCAGTGGGATGCCGGGAGCCAGGTGGGTTTCGTTGATTAGAGCTACGTCTATGTTGTGCTCCTTCAACAATAGACGTAGCAGGGATACCCGTTGGGATAGCCCGGCGGCGTTCCAGAACACTACTCTCATCGAATTAAATATGAGGTGTTAGAGAGGCGACGCCTCTTCTTAGAGCTGTGTGGGGTGGTACCCGAGACGGTGGGCGCGGTTTGCGGTTGCCTGGGTAGTGTGACTTCCACGGCGTGGGCTGGTTCTGTGGGCACTGCGTCCTGTGCAGGCAATGCTGGGGTCTGTTCGTTTGTCCTCGTTTTCTTATTGCGTCTTGCCCCTCTTGCGCCTTCGTCTCTCGGGGGGCGCCGCGGGTTGAGTGGAGCAGGGAATCGGGGGGTTTACTTGCGCTATTAGATTCCCTGTCCCTTGCTGACATGGGACAGTAGGCTGTAGGCGAGGTTGCTCCTCACGGTTGGCAGGCCGTGTTACATCTTGCTGGGCTGCAGTGGTGGTTGCAGGGGTCGTTGTTATGGCAATGGTCCCGGCCTTCTTGTTTCTGGCCTCTCTCTTAAATACCGGGCAACTTGTGCTGTTGGCCGGGTGTGGGCCCTTACAGTAAAGCACAGGTCGCTGGCTCCTCACGGGGGCGAGGGCATTCTTTTGCTGTGTGTGCGCCGCCACATCGTACACAGGCTATCGCGCGGTGACAATTGTGCGAGGAGTGTCTGAAGGCCTGGCACCTGTGACACTGTGCCGGGCCCTTTTTTCCCCTCCAGGCTTCGATCCTCACGGTTGGCATATTCAGGAGATCCTGGGCCTCGTAAATGGCTGGTAAGGCTCCAGGGGTACGGCGCAGCTCTGTTATGTAAATGCAACCCGGTCGGCCTTGCCGGGCTTTGATTGGGTGCACGTATTCTGGGATGAACCCTTTGTTCTGTAGATCACGTGAGATGTCTTCAGTGGAAGTGTCCACGGGGAGGCCGCGGATGGCGATCTTGATGCTCCTCTCAGTTTAGAGAGAGTATGTGAACCATGTGATATTCTCATGTTTCTCCACTTCGGTGAGATATCTCTGGATCGTGCGGAACTCCTGTTCCGTTTTGGGGGAGAACTTCACGCCCTGGTTTTGGGATTTTGCGTTCGGCATATGTCCCATCGTTCCTTTAATATTTTAAAATGCCTCGCCAGTCTGGCATAGTTTCCACTATGAATGGTGGGAAGCGAGGGCGTGGTGTGGGCTGTGATTGAGCTACCGTGGAGGTTGAAGTGCTCGGCTGGGCAGTGGTGGTCATCGGAGAGGGCGCTGATGCTGCTGCGGCGGCATATGTCACACGCTGTGTTGGCGTGGGTACAGGTAGAGGCTCTGTAGGGGCACAGAGGCGCTTGGGGTCCTCCTCGGTTGGGCTGTCGTCCATGGAGCGGCGTCTGCGCAAGCGTTGGGGTGTACCTGCGTCGCTATGGGTGGACTGTAGGTGGCGGGCCTTGCAGGGGGTCGCAGGGCCCGCGTCATGCGAGCACAGCTCAGCGGTTGACAAGTCCATTGCAGTCATTGTCGACTCACTGCGGATCGGCATCGGCGAAAATACCATTGGGGAGGTAGGCTTGAATCCAGGGGGGTTGCCTTAGTCCGTTGGCGTAGTGGGGGGCGACTGCGCTCGATCCCCGTCGCGGATTACGATGTTCCATGATTGTTGTTTGGTTGGTGGTCGTCCCGGGCGGCGGAGGTAGCGCCGGCCCGGGCGGCAGCAGTATTGAAGAAGCAGTAGTGGACTGCGGAATCTCTCCTCTGTCGTCAGAAGGCGGCGACTTCGGAGATTCCGGAGGCGGCTTTTGCTTCAGCGTGAAGCTTGGCAGTGCGGCGAGAATGTGGAGCCTTCCACCGAGATCCTAGTGGGCTCCAGCGCTTACACGGTTGGCATATTCAGGAGATCCTGGGCCTCGTAAATGGCTGGTAAGGCTCCAGGGGTACGGCGCAGCTCTGTTATGTAAATGCAACCCGGTCGGCCTTGCCGGGCTTTGATTGGGTGCACGTATTCTGGGATGAACCCTTTGTTCTGTAGATCACGTGAGATGTCTTCAGTGGAAGTGTCCACGGGGAGGCCGCGGATGGCGATCTTGATGCTCCTCTCAGTTTAGAGAGAGTATGTGAACCATGTGATATTCTCATGTTTCTCCACTTCGGTGAGATATCTCTGGATCGTGCGGAACTCCTGTTCCGTTTTGGGGGAGAACTTCACGCCCTGGTTTTGGGATTTTGCGTTCGGCATATGTCCCATCGTTCCTTTAATATTTTAAAATGCCTCGCCCAGTCTGGCATAGTTTCCACTATGAATGGTGGGAAGCGAGGGCGTGGTGTGGGCTGTGATTGAGCTACCGTGGAGGTTGAAGTGCTCGGCTGGGCAGTGGTGGTCATCGGAGAGGGCGCTGATGCTGCTGCGGCGGCATATGTCACACGCTGTGTTGGCGTGGGTACAGGTAGAGGCTCTGTAGGGGCACAGAGGCGCTTGGGGTCCTCCTCGGTTGGGCTGTCGTCCATGGAGCGGCGTCTGCGCAAGCGTTGGGGTGTACCTGCGTCGCTATGGGTGGACTGTAGGTGGCGGGCCTTGCAGGGGGTCGCAGGGCCCGCGTCATGCGAGCACAGCTCAGCGGTTGACAAGTCCATTGCAGTCATTGTCGACTCACTGCGGATCGGCATCGGCGAAAATACCGTTGGGGAGGTAGGCTTGAATCCAGGGGGGTTGCCTTAGTCCGTTGGCGTAGTGGGGGGCGACTGCGCTCGATCCCCGTCGCGGATCACGATGTTCCATGATTGTTGTTTGGTTGGTGGTCGTCCCGGGCGGCGGAGGTAGCGCCGGCCCGGGCGGCAGCAGTATTGAAGAAGCAGTAGTGGACTGCGGAATCTCTCCTCTGTCGTCAGAAGGCGGCGACTTCGGAGATTCCGGAGGCGGCTTTTGCTTCAGCGTGAAGCTCGGCAGTGCGGCGAGAATGTGGAGCCTTCCACCGAGATCCTAGTGGGCTCCAGCGCTTACAGCAGCCAGGAGCCTAGGCCGCTTGTTGATAGTGGATCCGATCGGGTTCTTCTTCGAGTTGAGTGCACTAGAAGGCTGGCTAACTCATCGACTGACGAGTCGACGGCGGCTCGGTCATTATATAGGCGTGGCAGATGTGTGCGCGTTCCGTGGTGCTACAAGATATTTATGATGGTGAATAAATTATGAAGTAAAATAAAGTAGACCCTTGTTAAAGCTCTACAAACTATGTTCTATTACGATGAAATGTGACCATCCACCATCTGCGTTTACTAATGCTAACTACTTTTTTTGTACTTTTCTTGTTTAAAATGTCTTTAGGTAATGGTAGTAAGTAGTGTCACATAGCGCACCAGCAGCAGCAACTTCTGTTTCGTCCATTCGTATAGCATCCACAACTGAAATGATCCTACCGATTGTGTACATGGTCACTCCAAGCTTACATGTCTCGGCCGAGACGTCTGGGGCGAGACATACCGAGCGTTCTCGAGAGAGAGCATACAGCCGACATTGCGATATCGCAACGGCTCGCATTGTATAATCTCTTATATTTTATGTTCTATTTATTTGTATATGTATTCATGTTATATGGACAGCATAATTATTGTATAGCATAATTCTTTTTTTTAATTAACTTCGCAAATATAGTTATCCCAACCACTATAAACTGGTGATCGCAGTCAAGAGAACGTGGACATCAAAATGGCGAACGAATTCAAGGATGCTACAGACGCAACTGGCGCTTCATTGTGCAAAATAGGCGTGCGTATACCTCCATTCTGGCCAGATTGTAAGATTATAAATATGTTCCGACGATATACTTGAGTGAGTTGTCAATCTGAGCTCGTCTGGTGACCATTATGGCTGTATAAACGGTATGGTGTAGTGATGCTGCGAAACCATTGTGAAAGATTTTGTCATTGTTTGATAATAATTGTTGTTTCCTTCTGAAGATCATATCATTATTGACTTTTACGTGATATTGTGCAGTATAGCTCTCATATAGATAATAAAAAGAGAAAATATTACTGGCGTACGAAGCAGCAATCCAGAGCAAACCAGCCAACGAAGCTTCTATAAAATTGGTGGACATTCACACAAAAATCGGTGAACAAGAAAGGAATCGGTCTGTGAAGGTATAATTCCACCTTGCATCTGTATGTTTTATAAAAGAAATTAGTACTCATACTGTATGTATAACGTAGTGATTGTATCTGTGAGTCGTTATATCCTGAAAAAAAAAATAACATACTTCCAAAACTTACTACTGAAGGTGACAGCAGGCATGCAAGTAATTGTAATAATATTTGCAGCAATAAGAGGATACCAGTCGGGATGAATAACGACTTCTTTGTCTTGATACGTTTACCTCTAAAATTTCTGTTAGATCCAAGTCCAATTCAACTACAGTGAGGGAGCGAGCAGTCACAATACCATCTGAAACACCAATGAGCTGTAGTCATGACACGGCTGTTAGAGATGACTGTGCCTTCACAAACGGAGACTAATCCGATTGGAAATGTAATAATCAGTCCCGTCTGAAAGCTAAAACGGATTAAAAACCTATGCAGTTGAAGGTGATCACCAGAACTAAGATCATCATCTTATTCTATCTTCGATTTATATTAAGCAACCTCGATATAAAAATATTTCTAGTATTACAAACACATTAGCATGTCAACCTGTCTGGTTGCCCACAGAGGATCACTACTGACAGGGGAAGACAATATGAGTCCCACATTTTCACGATGCTACAAATAGTGGTTGGCTCACAGCACTTTAAAATGACCGCTTACCATCCAGCTGACCCAGCGTCTAATGACTAGATCAAGCGATTCCATCGTCAGCTCAAAGCGGCGATGATGTGCCACCCACTCAGCTTGTGGACCGAAGCTCTCCCCCTCGTCTTACTTGGCATTAGAAATGCGTCGTCCAGTCCACGGCCGCAAAATTAGTCTACGCTGAGCCTCTTCGCCTACCTGGACAATTCCTTTCCTTAATGGCCGACCACACCACTGACGAAATCACCAGCTTCGCAACCCGCCTCCGATCCAGCATGGCTAAGTTTTCGCCGCGTCCTACATCATGGAACAAGAAGAGTCCATTTTATTTACTTATAAGGTTCATATACGCAATGCGCGTGTTCGTGAGGCAAGATCCTGTACGAAGCTTGCTTGATCCGCCATACGCAGGCCCATTCAAAGTACTGATGCGCAAGGCCAAGTACTTCGACGTTGAGGTATTTGGAAGAGCCTCAAACGTCATAAAACATCCGTACGAATCCGTAAAACATCAGCACAGGTGTAGTAGTTGTTGAGGTATTTTTATAACTAGATGAAGGTGAATGATAAGTTTGTTAATGGTTAATGAATTATGTAATAATGTATTACGTTTTTGTTGCAGGTGCGACAATCACCAATATTGCACTGATGAGCGTGATGACAGTTTGTAATTTCAAATATACTCGTACAATCGAAGGTGCTGGTTGCAAGCCACTGCAGCCCGGAATTACTAGAAGCAGAATTTTAAAAAGATTTAGATTTAAGGGAAGAACTAGACCTGTTATCAGTGCGACTGGCTTGAACTAATACAGTGGCACGATTACCTTACAAGCCTTCTAAGCATGACTTTATAAAAACTTAATAAAATTGTATCTTTGAATTCTAGTAATTTATCTTGATCAAATTAAATGATTTTATGGTTATAATAGGTAACTTGATGTAATTCTTTGATGCTGATATTTGCAAGGAGGAACTTTGTATTTCTAGTAGAGATGCGCTGAATATGGGTTTAACCGAATACGAATATTCAGCCGAATGTTCGGTCCAAAATAAACCGAACCGAATATTCGGCCGAATTATTCGGTTAATTTTGACGCAATAAACAGGTTTATAGAGGTTCGTAAGAAATTTTGCGAGTGCCGGCGTTTGCCCGCTACGCTTTACCCGCGCACCCCACGCCGCCCTCTAGCGCTATCCCGGCTTGCTCAGTTAGTGCGCCGCTCTTACGTCATTTAGCCATTTGTAAATTACGTTATTGCATAAAAAAAATATCTCCAGACTGTGTAATTTTAGTAAAATTGATTAAAATATATTTTTAAAGATGAGTGGTCGTAAAAGATTTCTTGTGTGGACTTTTTTTATTGAAAGTGAAAGTGATAAAACAAAGGTTAAATGTACTCTATGTGGCACATTAATTTTGCGTGGTGGGACAGGCCGGTCGGCTTCTAGCTCAGCTTTAACTAATCATCTGAAGTTGAAACATAAGGAAGAAGCAGGCACACTACAGCCTGTAACTCGGAAAGTTTATATCGATTGTAACGTTACAAAAACTAAAACAGTAATATAATAAATAAAAGAAACATTATTTCGCGAGCTATTCAATTGAGTCGGTATCACCGGCTGTTGCAAAAACCGGTTGGACATTTTTTTTATTTAAAGCAAACTGGGGACGCTGCCTCGCCTCTCGCCGCAATCAGGGCGTCGTACGTTCACGGAGTGGTCCGTGTCGTCACACGTGCGCGCTCGCAAACATTTTACGTTTAAATGCATATTTTTAAAAAAGAAAAAGATAATTATTTAATGAGTGCATTTCTTAGTGTCCACTCCTTAGTGTGGTTCACCCAAAAACCCCTAAATTGGGTAAGTGCTGATAATTATTAGCTTAATTATGTCAGGCATGTTTTATAGTATCGAGGTATCTTTTTAAAAAATAGCTAACGGATTATTGTTGTTGAGTAACGGATTTTAGTGCAAAATTTTAGTATTTTAGTTTTAGTATTATAGTTTTAGTATTTTAGTTTTATATTTTTTTTTTATTTATTAGCAACATAACTATTTATCTAAATTTTAATATATATTTTTATTGTTTTTTTTTTAATTATGCAAATGAAGATTTATACAATATTTTTTTGTTGTGTAATTTATTTAGTGTTGTGAACTCCGTTTGATTAGCTTATGGCCGCACACTTCCCTTATTAGCGCATTGTATTCTTAGTGCATCCCTGTGCTTGGCTTAAGTCGAGAAGACGGAGATCATTTCTTTAAGACATCTGAAAAAATTTCCAGGGTCCAAAGTACGGATTCAAGGTACGGGTTCGACATATTGGTTCGACGAACGAGTTCGACGTTCGAGACCAATCCTTGAAGACCTGGTTGGCGAACGTCCCCAAGTTGCTAGTCGACCAGCTGGGACCATCCAGGCTTGGTCCCTCAGCCCGCAGCAAAATCGTCCGTGCTACATTGCAATTTAGCGGAAGTAGTCGTATGTCTGGCAATTACGAACTACGCCCATAAATTTTGTGCCCCACATTTTAAATATAATTTTTTTTTTATTTACCCACTTATTAAATTATTTTTTTTCTTACTAATTAAATTAGTTTTTTGTTTCTTTAGTTAATAAATACTAATAAATATACAGTTTTTTTTATTAACTCAAAAACGGGACACGATCAACCATCAACGTCGGGTTCCCAAAGTCACCAAATTATACAGCCAAATCAACGAACTATAGAGGAGACATTCGCTAAAAAGTGGGATATCAATGATGCAAGATTTTGGGAAATTCATAACGCTACTGCTGAAATGATTTCGTCTGATAATCAGCCAATATCAATACTTGAGGACTCTGGATTTAACAGACTGATTAATTTACTTAAACCAAAATGCTGAGCTGAGCTGAGCTACCCGGAAGAAAATATATGACTGAAGTGGTCATACTTAGTCTTTATGATGGTAGCACACAGCACATAATATCCAATCTCACCTGGAAGAAATGGCAAATAAGTGGCAAATCAATTCACTTATTCATGTGGTAGTTAGAGACAATGGACCCAATATTGTTAAAGCAATCAATGCCAGTCCATATGTTGGAAAATCTTGTTTTATACATAATTTACAATTGGCTATAAACAACGCATTGCAAGCCCAAGAAAATGTAAGCGAAGCTCTAACAGCAGCTAAAAGAATTGTTACCCATTTCAATCACTCCACTCAAGCTCAAGAAAAATTGGTTCAAATTCAAGAAGAGCTCAATTTACCTAAGCACAAACTTGTGCAAGACGTTATAATTATATGGAATAGTAAGTTTTATATGTGCCAGCAAAAACGGGCTGTCTCATTATACATTTCTGGCAACAGTAGTACAGTAAATCTTCAAAATCTAACAGAGCGCCAGTGGCTAATTTTGAATGAGATACTGAATCTATAACAACCTTTTGAAGAAATAACAAAGCTCACTAGTTCCACTTTTTCATCAATAACTGAAGTGATACCTCAAATTACAACACTTCTAAAATATTTAAGTAAGTCGGACATTAAACAGGCGTGCCCTAATGTTAATGTGCCCTAATGTTAATGAAATGCTAGAAACAGAACTGAAGCACAGATTTGCAAATGTTCAGGAGGACAAATACTATACACTGGCCACATTGTTAGATCGCAGCAGCCAGTAGTGATGATGAAGAAGAGAGGCTACCATTACGAAATGTGACAAATGTGGAAACTCGTGATTCTCATTTGGCATTTTGGGGTTGTTATGAAGAGTTGGCTTCCACTAAGCAGCCAGTAACGTCAGAAGAAAATCCTTCGAATAAAAATCAAATAGCTTTGGAATTACAAAAATATTTGACAGAAAATTTATTACAACGCCATTTGAGTCCTTTCACATGGTGGGCCAAAAACTTTTGCGAGTGCCGGCGTTTGCCCGCTACGCTTTACCCGCGCACCCCCCGCCGCCCTCTAGCGCTATCCCGGCTTGCTCAGTTAGTGCACCGCTCTTACGTCATTTAGCCATTTGTAAATTCTTGCGTGTTTAATTACGTTATTGCATAAAAAAAATATCTCCAGACTGTGTAATTTTAGTAAAATTGATTAAAATATATTTTTAAAGATGAGTGGTCGTAAAAGATCTCTTGTGTGGACTTTTTTTACTGAAAATGAAAGTGATAAAACAAAGGTTAAATGTACTCTATGTGGCACATACTCTAGGAAAAAACCAAGGAAAATATGAACACATGGCTATTTTGGCCAGAATTTTCTTATCATCTCCTGCTACCTCTGTATATAGCGAACGATTATTTTCTGAAGCAGGAAATATTTACGAAGAAAAAAGAAATAGATTGTTGCCTCACAGAGCAGAGTCTTGTTTTCCTGCATTACCACTTTTAAATTTTAAATATTGAGTATGTTTGTTAGAAAATTTTTAAGTCTGTTGATTGGAATAATGTTAATTTTTTTTAAATATATGATGATGATTACATAAGAATAGTGTTTGTTTCATTTATCAAATACTCTGTTCCTGTTCTGAGCACCTCTCAGAATAAAGCCTTCATTATAAAATTATACTATTTTATATTCGGTAATTATTCGGTAAATTAATCGAATATTCAGCCGAATATGAACAAAGAAAATATAGGCCGAACATACCGAATATGAATATTCGGCCGAACATTCGGCGCATCTTTAATTTCTAGTGTTTAAGTTTTTTATTTGAAAAGATAGACGAATATCCTCAGTTTGAGCTATGAGTACAAAAAATTGTTGCTCAATTTCTTGCCTAATATTGACTTGTTCTTTTAAATTCTCTTCTATAATGTCCATTTCGGTTAGTACAGAGTAATAATTATTAAAAACAGTTTTTACAATAGCTAATCTTAATTGCAATTCATTGATTTGACATTTAGTAACTGAATGTTTTTCTAACTTTTGAAAAGCAATTAAATAGTTTTTGAATGATGTTATTTGGCCTTTTATTGAACCGTATTCATTTTATCCGGTGCAAGCCACTCCAGAAGTATTGGCTCGTGTCCTGTCGCGGTCGCCACATAGTCATTCTCAATCGATCAATGGTTAGTTTGATGTTCAGGAAAGATGGACAACACGAAATAAAACATGCCGCTTGTAGAATCGCAGATGTGTAATAAGGTTTGTAAAAATTATATACATTAACACAATTAAAACAAAGCAAGAAGAAGAGAAGATTCTAAAGACTACGAACTTGAACTCTTATATTTTACATCAGTCAAATTCAATTTAGGCAGTAAGCGCCGGTGACAGCGACATTTTGATCGCGTTCAGTGTGGTGTAGACATAAACAATATTAATGTGTATTTATTTTGATATCAATGATTCGATTAGTATTTAGTCGGAAAAATCTGTAACTATATACTATAAATCTGGAACTTATATTAGGCCGAAACCTGCCGGCAGAAGACGGAGAGACGTAGCAGTACTGCAAATACGTCCTCTGAGGTGACCTTCCTTGAATCAAAAATCTCCAACGCGGATGATTTGAATGGATAATCTCATTTAATTACATATCTGTAGGAACGTAATTTAGGTTTATTAAGTAAGTAAAACGAAACGTAATTATTAAAGGTGTCTGATTGGTTAATGATATTTGAATGTGGAATGAAGGGAATGAACGAGGATGAATGGCGTGGGTAGTGGACAGAAGGGGATTAAAGGTGTGAGGAGTGTAAAAAATTAAAATAAAATAAAAGTAATAAATCTATAATTTGCTTTAATTATTTCCATCCTACAATTTTTGGGGGCTCGTCCGGGATGGAAATATAAAATAAGCAAATATAGAATATAAAATTGGTGACCGTCGTAAGCACGCGGCGTGGAGCGTGGCAAGGTGATTGGCGTAATTATAAGTTGTAAGGTGAAATATCAGGTGAAGATGGAAGAAAAGCAAGGTGAGGCGACGGCAAACTATTTTAATATGATGACTACGGCGGGATATGATGGATTAATATCAAAATTCGACGGCACGGGCAAAACGATCAGCTCATCAAAATGGCTGCAAGATATAGATGAAAATGCAGAGTTATTTGGATGGACGATGACTCAAAAACTCATCGTTGCACGTCGATGTTTAGCGGGAACGGCGGAGTTATGGATTAAATCAGAACGCGTTTTTAAAACCTACGAAGAATTTAAAGTGGCTTTATTGAAGGAATTCCCAGACACATATAATGTGAAAGAGATTCACGAATTAATGTCTAGCAGGAAAAAGAGGAAGAATGAATCCTATTATGAGTACATGCTCGTTATGAAAGAACTCGGAAAAAGGGGCAAATTTCCCGATTACATAGCAATACAGTACATAATTGATGGGATAGTGGATTATGAACCGAACAAAGCTATTTTGTATGGCGTTACGACGTATCCTATATTAAAAGAGAAACTAGCAATTTATGAAAACATGAAGAAAGCTATGTTAATTTCGAATAAACAAAATGATGCTGCTAAGGAAAAGAAAACCTACTCAGGAAGTCCGATTCGTCATTGTTACAAGTGTGGAGAAAAGGGTCATTTGGCAAATGTGTGTAAAAATGGTGTGAAATGCTACAAATGTAACAAATTTGGTCATATAGCGACATCATGCATCAATGACGATAAGCGTATGCGTGAAGTTAGCAACATGGGCGGAAACGGGGTTCACAAAACAAAATGGCAACCTAACGCCATGTACGTGAAGTCATCTACGGATTCTTCCGCAAATTGCGATCGTAAAGTTGGCAATACAAGAATGTACGAGAGTGACGTAGCGGATACAAACATGGCGGCGAGCTGCGGCGAATGTAATATGTCAATGTCATGTGTCAGTGAGAGTGAAGTGTATACAATAAACAACAATTTAAAGCCGGTAAAAAGTATTAAAATTAAGGATATAAGTGTTATGGCTCTAATAGATTCTGGAAGTGACGTTAATTTAATGTCTTCAGACTTTTGTTCGTCGGTTCAGTTGTCGATATCTACTGAAAATAATATAATTTTAACGGGACTTGGACAAACTCGAATATTGTCTCTTGGTCAAGTTGTTGTAAACTTAATTATAGATGGAGATGTGTATCATGATATAATATTTCATATTGTATGTAATAATGCTATGCCTTATGATGTCATTATTGGTCAAGAATTCTTACAAAATGTAACAACAATAATGAATGATAGTTCTGTTTTGTTATTACCTAAAAGGGAGGTTGATTGGATGAATATATGTATGCTAGGGGGTGTTAATTCTTTGGTTTTAGAGCATATTAGAGATGTGGCTGTGAAGAAGGAAGTTCTCAGGTGTGTTGACAACTATAAACCTATGCAGACCATGGAAGCACCTCTTCAGCTGAAAATTGTGTTAAAAGATGATATACCAATTGCTCAACGACCTCGACGTTTATCTTTAATGGAACAGCAGATAGTAGAAAAACAAATTGCAGAATGGTTAGAAGACAATATCATCAGGGTGAGTCATTCCGAATATTCTAGTCCATTAGTACTTGTCAAAAAGAAAGATGGATCTACTCGTGTTTGTGTGGATTACCGATTGCTTAATAATAAAATTATAAAGGATGAATTTCCATTGCCTTTGATAGAGGACTTGATTGATAAACTTGTAGATGCTAGAGTATATAGTGTACTTGATTTAAAGAATGGATTTTTCCATCTTAAGGTGAGTGAGGAATCCATACATTATACTTCATTTGTCACACATCAAGGACAATATGAGTTTTTACGTGCACCTTTTGGATTGTCAATATGTCCTAAATATTTTATGAGATTTATTAGTATAATTTTCCGAGACTTGATTGCCCAAGGTATTATGGTTATATTTATAGATGACATACTAATTCCAGCACAAAATGAAGTCGAAGCTTTGCAAAGATTAAAGAAAGTATTAGAAGTAGCCTCACAGTATGGTATTCAAATTAATTGGAAGAAAGCTAACCTTATCTGTAGTGAAATTGAATATCTAGGTCATATCATAAGAAATGGTGAAGTCCGACCAAGTACTGAGAAAACTGATGCAGTTGTAAGATGTCAGGAACCTAAAAATAGCAAGCAGTTACAAAGTTTTTTGGGATTAACTTCTTATTTTAGAAAATACATTGAAAATTATGCAATAATAGCAAAACCATTAACTGATTTATTAAAGAAGAATGTTTCCTTTAAGTTTAGTTGTGAACAGAGTCAAGCATTTATTAATTTAAAACGGAAATTAGCAATGTCACCAGTTTTGAAGATTTTTAACTCAAAATTAAAGACTGAATTACACACTGATGCTTCGTCAGTAGCATTATCAGCTATCTTGATGCAACAACATGATAGTGGTTTACATCCTGTTTATTACATGAGTCACAAGACAAGTGAAGTCCAGAGTCAGTATTCCAGCTATGAACTTGAAGCATTAGCAATCATTAAGGGAGTTAAAAAGTTCCGTCATTACTTGTTTGGAATTAAATTCAAGATAGTCACTGATTGTCAAGCTTTTGAGTTAACATTAAGAAAAAAAGATTTGACACCTAAAGTAGCAAGATGGGTTATGTTTTTAAGTGAATATGATTATCAAGTAGAACACCGAGCAGGTTCTAAAATGTTACATACAGATGCATTGAGCAGACAGCCCTTTGTAGCAACGATTACAAGTCTAAAGGAAAGTATTGAATTAGCTCAAGATCAAGATGATGGGTTCAAAGCCATTAAGAAGATATTAAAGGAACAATCATATAAAGACTATTGGTTAGAAAACAACATTTTATATAAAGGTGAAGAAAAGAAGTTAGTCATTCCAAAAACATTAGAAAATGAGGTTTTTAAGAAAACTCATGGAAATGGGCATTTTTCCAAAAAGAAAATGAAAGAATTAATAGAGAAAGATTATTACATAAAAGACATTGATAAAAAAATTGAGGAGTTCATCATTAGTTGTATTCCATGTTTGTTAGCAACCAAGAAAGCTGGAAAGCAGGAAGGTTTCTTGTGTCCGATAGAGAAAGAAAGTATACCTTTAGATACAATACATATGGATCACATAGGACCTCTAACCGAAACCAAAAAGCAGTATAATTACATCCTTAGTATTATAGATGGATTCACAAAATTTGTATGGCTTTTTCCCACCAAAACAACAAGTAGTAGTGAAACTTTAAATAAATTCCAAATTCATCAGCAAGTTTTTGGTAACCCCAGAAGAGTAATTACAGATCGGGGTACAGCATTTACAAGTCAGGAATTTGAAAATTACTGTAAAGAAGAGAACATCCAACATATAAAAATAACAACAGGAGTGCCACGAGGGAATGGGCAAGTGGAGAGGATCAATCGTATCATAATATCGATTTTAACTAAACTGTGTATAGAAAATTCTGGAGTTTGGTATAGACATGTAAGCAGATTGCAAAGATGTATAAATAGTACTTACCAACGTAGTATAAACACCACTCCATTTGAATTATTAATTGGAACTAAAATGAAATGTAAAGAGGATATTGAAATTATGAACTCTTTGCAGCAAGAATCTATAGATCTATATTATGAAAATAGAGAAGAACAAAGAAAGCATGCTAAGGAGGAAATACTAAAAATTCAAGAAGAGAATAAGAGAAATTACAATAAGAAGAGAAAAGAAAGTTCAAAATATGAATTAGGTGATTTAGTTGTTATAAAAAGAACCCAGTATGGTACAGGTCTCAAGTTAAAAGCTAAGTACTTAGGTCCCTATAAGATAGTTAAAGTGAAGAGAAATGATCGCTATGATCTTGAGAAACTTGACAGTTCTACTGAAGGACCTATCAGAACTTCCAGCTCAGCAGATCACATGAAAAGATGGCCCCACCATTAGTGAGATTGTTTTACTATATTAGGTGAGAATTATATGAACTAGTTAAAAGTACATTAGTAAGATCAATTTTAGTTTCATAAAACATTTACTATTGTTGTTTCATTTGTTAAGGATTTCATTTATTTTAGAATATTAGACTTTTGGCATAGTAAGAAATCAACTATTGTGTAAGGTTCATAAACATGGTGTAGTTATAACCAGTGAGTTTAAATTTAACAATAAATGGTCAATCTTATTCTAATGTATTGTAACTTAAGAAAATATAATTAAAAAGAGACGAGTGTTTCTAGAAAGGGGAAGGATTGTTAAAAATGAAACAAAAATGTCTGTTATTTACAATTTATTTGGAAAATTTGTTAATTATTACAAAAGAAATTTATAACATAGAGAAGTTTGTATAAAGTAAATAAATAGAAGTAAATTGATTTCATAAATATTATGAGTAAAATGTTATTAAACTGATTTCTATAATAATAAGCTTTTGTTAAAATAAGACCATAAATTTAAGCATAAAGTTACATTTAACGTTAAATTTTAAGTCAAGATGATTTGTTAGTTGTAAGATATTGTGGGATGAATGATGATGATCTGTTTTATGGATGGTGATGAGAGTGATGATGGTGAGTGTAATGATGATTACATACAGGTGAAGTGTGTGTGCCTGAGGACAGGCAATAGTGCAGGAAGGCCGAATGTAGGAACGTAATTTAGGTTTATTAAGTAAGTAAAACGAAACGTAATTATTAAAGGTGTCTGATTGGTTAATGATATTTGAATGTGGAATGAAGGGAATGAACGAGGATGAATGGCGTGGGTAGTGGACAGAAGGGGATTAAAGGTGTGAGGAGTGTAAAAAATTAAAATAAAATAAAAGTAATAAATCTATAATTTGCTTTAATTATTTCCATCCTACATATCATATATGTAGAATTTTTTTTCATTTCAAAGATTTAAGAAATTAAATTACAAAAAGCAATATCAAATATAAATTAAAAGCATATTTCAAACGTATTTAATAACAAGATATGTGGCATATGTATGTACTTAAATTTAGTTTAAACTTTCTTATTTTATGTACGAGTACCTTTACTGTTACTTTGTAAAATTGAGAATTTATATTTAAAAACTACTTAGATCGTTATATAAAATTATACAAACATATTTACGTTTTCTTCTTAGTATATATCATTTGTTCTTATTTACATACACTTTTATTAATAAGTGAAAGGGTGGAAGGAGGCTGGCAGAACGATTAGAAACGACGAGTGAGTGTGCGTGCGCCTGATTATTTTTTTTTATTATTAAGAGGGAAATAAAGGAAATTAAAATTGAAGACGTTTTAATCATCTCAAGACCCACAAATTTCTCGTCTGGGATTACTGGTCTAAGGGATTTTGCAACACGTGCGATTAAGACGACGTAAGTGAGTAGCGATTCTAAACGAGGTCTGACTAATATTTTATATATAACCAAAATTAATTCCGTTAATAAAAGAGTCAAACGTGTAAAAATTAATGATTATTTTACGAATTGTTTGATTGACACGAGAAGTGATTTGTACTTAATAAGATACAACTTATTTTCGAAATTGAACATTTCATATTGTACTTACTATGTACTGTGGCTGATTTTAATAAAAGAAGCTGTTTGATATATATCTTTTATTAATATACGTAAACTCAGTTAACACGCTATCGGCCATTACAAAAATTATTCTCTCCGACCATTGACAAACATTTTCTATTTTTAGTCCATAAACAAACTTTACATAAACGGAGATTGTTCGGTATAAGCAATAATTTTACACAAACACATATAAACCAGAAAGATTGTTACTCTCAGGCTTAGGAAGTTCTCAGGTATTTTCTATTGGTATATTTGATACAACGTTAATTATTGATAATCACTGTCATTATATTCAATTTTTTATTGTGATGAATAACGTAATACCATATGATATAATTTTAGATCAACCATTTTCAATAAATAATGTCACAATAATTGGTTAAAGTTCAGTTGAAATAAGGTCTCATTGTTGTGATATTTTTTATTATAATATTTTCTGTCTTTTTTCTAGCCATGAAAGTAACATAATTTAAGAATTCATAGATTATTACAAATCTTTAAACCTATTAAATAAAAAATAGTGAAAGATGGTTTATTACTCATTGGTCGTACTTAATCGACCTGGTTACTGGTTAGTTCGATGTTCAGAAAAGATGGACAACATGAAATAAAACCGCCGCTTGTAAAATCGCAGATGTGTTATAAAGTTTGTAACAATTTTGCACAGTAACATAATTAGGACAAAGAAAAGATAGAAGACGAGAAGATTCGCACATGTACAGAGTACAGAAGGTTACGCACTTGATTCTGAACTATTTATATTGACATCTGTCAAACTCAATGTAGGTGGTAAGCGTCGGTGATAGCGACGCCACACTATACGCGACCATAGGGTCGCGTATAGTGTGGCGTAGACACCCATAACACAACGTCCTCTCACTGAGGAACAATTAGTAGAACAGCAAGTTGAAGATTGGTTAACAAAAAGCATAATTCGACCAAGTTTTTCAGAATATTCAAGTCCTCTGGTATTAGTCAAAAAAAGATGGTAGTATTCGTGTATGTGTCGAGATTATAAAAATATAATTCAAAAGATGGTAAAAGAATGAACACACATCGTCTAATTTTAAAAAAGGCGACCAAAATAATATTGATAATTATCGTGGCATTTCTAAATTGTCCGTCATTTCTAAAATGTTTGCGAATATTTTCTTTGATATTATGTTCTCTCTTTTAAGGCCTTTACTTATCCCTAATTAACACGGGTTTGTTAACAAACGATCAACAGAATCAAATCTCTGTGAATTTCTAGACATAGTCTTAAGGGTTATGGAAAAATGTTATCAGATGAACGTCGTGTACACCGAATATTAGAAGGCTTTTGATAAGATATCTCTCTACCTACTGCAAAGAAAAGTGGAATATATCGGTGTACATGGTGATTTGCTAAGATGGCCGGCCTCCTATCTTCAAAACATCATCAAGCCGTAATTGTTAAGGGGTTCATGTCTAGCTTTATTCCAATAATGTCCGGCGTTCCCCAGGGTTCCCACCTTGAACCCTTAAGCCCGTCTCTCACGAAGCGACGCGTCGCTTGTCAGTAGCCGCCATACGTATTTAGCTAGTTTCGCACACAACGAGACGTGTCGACGACGCGTTTGATGTCAGTAAAAAAACAAACAAACTTTTAATATTAATTTTGTTCAGGAGGTGGAAAATTATCCATGTTTATATAATTATAAGCTGCCAGAATATGTAAGAAAAGATGTTACAGAAAAGGCATGGATTGAGATTGGAAAAAAATTCAATTTGACAGGTCAGTAATTTTTTATTTATTTATGTAAGTACTTAAATTAAATTTATACACAATAATTAGATTGCCAAGGAAGCGAGGCATGTGGGGTTGCTAGATAGTTGGCAAGATAATTTCTCAGATTTTGTGGTGATGAACGCGGTGAAATCTGAAGATTCTCAGGTATTAAAATGTGACCCTCTGATTGTTGTGTTTCAAATAGCCGGGGGCTGTACTGTAAACCTTCTCTCTTACGAACATAATTGTGCAAAACACAAACAGCTTTAACAATGTTGGCTACTTTATCTACTGATCTACATCGTATTGCATTGCTCAAGACAGGAAATTTTTCTGTCATCATCCCAAACGCACATTCAACTGTTTTCCTAGCTCTGCTGAGGCGGTAGTTATAAACTCTTCTTACGTTATTTAGTGTTCTTTGTGGATATGGTCGCATCAAATACCGCATTAGCGGAAATTTTTCATCGCCAACGAAAAAGTACGGGAAAAGGTTTGCGTTTATATTATTTGGTAAAACAGAAGGTGGCGGTGTGTTCAGACTGGACTGCCCCATCCAGTATTTAATGGCTGATGCTTTGAATATACCCCCATCACTGTTTCTTCCTGCAAAACCTGTTTCAATAAATGTGAAAAGACCATCTGCATCACAGCAAGCCATTAACACAATAGAATGATAAGACTTATAATTGAAATTGCTAGAACCAGTGTTGGGTAACTTTTCTATTCTTATATGCTTGCCATCCAAAGAACCTAAACAATTAGATAAATTCCATAGCAGATAGAAACGTTCAGAAATCTTCTTCCAATCAGCCATGTTTGGGATTGGCATATACGTTTGACTTAGTATATCCCAAATAATAGTTACAGTTTCTGCAATAATTGTAGATATTGTATTGTCTCCTCTTGCGAAATACGATGCCAAGCTTGTAAATGTACATCCTTCTCCTAAATACCTGAAACAAAAACCATAATTAAAACTTTAATGACAGGTGCTGATTGTAAAGAAAAATGGCGAAATATTCGGAAAGTATTTATCCGAAATATGAAACCCGGTAAAAGTGGAGCAAAAAAAAGAAACCATATTACCTAAATGAAGTGATGCAATTCACGTTACCATTTATTAAATTATCAGCAGAGTCTGTTTCTGGGAACCTAGAAAAGCCACCAATCGACAAATCAATCAACCTGAAATTGATCAGTTAACCGATGAAGAAGATGGATCCGAATCAGTACTGAACAATTATTTTAATAATACTCATACGTGTAATATTCAGATAAGTACAGAACATAGAACAATACCAACGCCATCACCACAGTCACCACATTTAGTGCCGACGCCAACTCCACAATCTCGACCATTACCAACGCCATTGCCGCATTCGTCTTCAGTATCAATGCCAACACTATCTCCACAATCTCGACCATTGCCAACGCCATCGCCGACATCAAATTTTCAACGAATAAAAAAGTCCGCAAAACAAAAAAGTCCATGGATGAAAGCATCCTTGATTATTTTAAGGCTAAACAAGCTAGGGCAGAAACAAGTGAACATCATGCACCAAATCCAAAAAAATGTTTCTGCTGAGCTTATTGCCCGATCTAGAACCTATGTCCAGCGGACAGATGAGAAAATTTAAACGAGGCGTTATGCAATTGATTGATGATATTTTGGAAGAAACGCCTACTACATCGTCGTCAATGGACAATTCGCAGATTACATTATATTATGAAACAGCAGGACAAGATTTAACCACACCGTGTAATGAAAATAATTAATGTTCCATTAAATAAGTATTTTGATTGCTTTACCTGAGTGTTATTAAAATCCTTTCCTCAGCTGTCACGCATTCTCTCATTACTGTACTTTTCTTATGAATATTAGGAGTTAACAACTGCATCAAATAATAATATGATTCTTTTGACATTCTATAAAAATGACGAAACTTCTCGTCATCATTCTCATGCAGCTCTCTAGCAGAAACGAATGCTCTACAATTGATATTTTTTTCGATGTACGGATGCACCCAGAATCTTCTTTTATATTTTCGTTTATTCTTGTAATATAAATACAGAACATTATCTTCGTCGCTAGAATCATCGTCGTACGAATGTTGTTCTTCAAATGAGAAAAAAATGTCTCATTTGCGTAGCACCGTGTGAGGAAACGAGTAGTATACTAGTAGGCGATCATGGTTTTAATTCTCAGTCGCGTAGCATTTAAATCGCTTCGTGAGAGAAGGGGCTTATTGTTTTATATTTTTATTAACAACATTAATCCTTGTTTTAGAAATTCAAATGTTCTACTTTATGCTGACGACACAAGAATTTTCGAAATTAACAGAAATAAGCTGGACTCCCCCTAACTTATTTAGATCATTTTGTAACTTTATCTGTAAATGTATGTAGCGTTATACAGATAAAGCTACAAAATGATCTAAATAAGTTAGGGGAGTATTGTTGATCCAACGGCTTACATCTAATCTAATTTGGAAAAGTGCTATAAACATAAACATTTTTAAAGAACATTATACAATATAAATTATATAATTCTCTCTTCGATGTTAATTTAAAAAGAGTTAAATAAGTTAGCTTAGTATACCTTTATATCAAACTCACGTTCAATAAGCATATTGATAAAATTACGTTAAAAGCTTACCAGATGTTGGGTTTAATGTCTGTGACTAAAAATCCGCATACTCATTGTATGACGATTTCGTATATATAAATGCTAATTTATTTTTAAGATCGTTTTAGTTTATTATAGAAATTCATTTCTAACAACTTTTATCGAGTCGAGCGAAGTGGTTTTTTTATATCAACTATTCAACGTATTAAATAAAATACATTTTTTATTCAAGTTAACGTTTTTTCTAGATTTCTTTCTTATGATTTAAAGTTGTATATAAAAAGTCATTCATTTTAAATATTCAAATTAGTTATTTCAAGTTTGTTTAGTTATATTTGAGACTTGTATTGTACTTTATATTTGTGCTGGCTGTGGTCGCGCTTGTTGTCCCGGAGACGTCCCTAACTTCTCACGCACCTACCGTAGTGAAGGCATTGAACCCTAGAACTAGATGCGTCTATTGTAAACAATACAGAAATGGTTGATGCGATTTAGGAGTAAAACACCTACGACCGAGAAGTTTCCAGAGCGGAACCAGATAACTTTTTTTTGGGCGTGGAATATCCGGTGTAATACGTGCGAATTGCGTAAAGTGTAAAGAGAAAACCGTCGCGAGTGCCTCCTCTTTCGCGTTTCACACAGTGTCCACGATCGGTATGGTGATGTGAATGGTTGCGTTTTAGTTGATACGGGTGCAAAGCATTCGATTGCGAGTGAAAGTTTAAAAGCGCATTTAGTTAAGCATAATCATAAGTTTGTTAAAGTAAAATACTGAATTGAAATTAGCTGTCAGCGAACAGCTTATGAGTAAATGACGTGTTTATATATTTATTTGTGTTGTAGTCGTGTCAATTTTTATCGTTCCACAGAATCGCTTCTAGGCATGAATTTCATTATAGATTTTAGTATGGTACTTAATTTAACCCATTCACTTGAATTTAAGGGATCTTTGAATAGTTTTAGCGTAGCTTACTCTGCTGTCGTTCTCCTTCCTGTGGATTGCACTCTTCTAGAACCAGTTCTCGGTAGAAGGTTCCTCGGATATTTCAACCAACGCATTAAGCTTCCGTAACACGCGCCGCGCAATATTGCGCATGTTAACAACGTAAGTGCAGACGTCGACCGCACGCCCGTCCGCGGACCCCCGCCCCGCTACCCGCGAGTCGTCACCACCATCCGCTGCCGCTCAGTCCACGGCGAGTCGCGCGCCGCAGCACACGACGACCGCACGCTCCTCCGCCGCAGAAACACCTTCGATTAAGTCGAAAATATCCTCGCGCGCGTCTATAATGCTCTCAGCTTGGAGGAGTGGAGCAAGGACGCACGCCCCACACCAGCGGAGCGCTCCGCCCGCCCAACATCGACCGCGGGAGCCGCGGAGGAGCGCTCCATCCGCCCAACTCCAGAGAACCACATCGGAGGCAGCTGCGTCAAGCCTGGATACCACCTCGCGATCGCAGCCATCACCGGGCCACAGTAGGCTCCCTTCGCCTGCCTCACGCGCTTCCTCTGCCCTATCAGAGGAGAGTTACCGCGTGAGCAGCTCCAAGTTGCGGCCGAACCTCCAGCCCGCATTCACCCAGCTGCCATCACCTGCCGGATCAGCTGTTGCTCGTCCAAGAGACACACCGCAACCCGCCTTAGACGACCTCATGGACGAGTCCCCGGCACCGCCCACACCGAGCGGCGCCCGCCCTCCTCCACCTACACCGTCTGAATTCAAAACGCCGCAAAGCGTCCGCAGACGCTACTCCCTTATTGACAGCCCTGTGGAAGAAGATCTTAAGCGTCCCTGCATAGCTACAGTGACACCAGCGCCTTCTCCAGCCCAGGGCGTCACCTACGCAGCCACCGCAGCTACCCGGACAACCGCACAAAGCTACGCGACCGCTCAACCGAGCACCTCATCGGCCGCAAACATAGCAGCCGTACCGCAACCTATACCCAGCCCTCGCCTCCCTCCCATAGTGGTAGACACCCTACCCAACTGGGCAAGCCACTTCAAGGCTTTAAGGGAGCGACTGGGCCACATGCCGACGGCGCGCACGGTCGGCAAAGGCGTGCGATTCACTCCACCCACCGAACAGCAGAGGAACACAATGTCAACACAACTTGGCATTCCTACACCCTGACTTCGGAGAGAAGCGTGAAGGTCGCTATTCGCGGCCTTCCCCCACACACTGATCCAGAAGACATTACAAGAGACCTGGAAGACAAGGGATTCGAGCCGGAATATGTCCGCCCAATACAAACCTGACACGGTCGACCGGGTTGCATATTCCTGGCGGTCCTGTGCCGCACCGTAGGCCTCCTCCCGGCTATGTATGAAGTGAAAACTTACTTAACATGCCCACGGTGACAATCGAAGGATGGAGGGGGAAGAAGGGCCCGGCACAATGCCACCGCTGCCAGGCCTTCCGGCACTCCTCCCACAACTGCTACCGCCCGCAGGCTTGCGTACGCTGCGGCGAGAACCACAGGGCGAAAGACTGCCCCCGCCCTCGCGACGAGCCAGCCACCTGCGTAAACTGCGGAGGCCCACACCCCGCCAACAACACGGGGTGCCCCATCTTCAAAAGGGAAGCCCGCAACAAGAGAGCCGGGACACTGGCTCGCTCGTCCAATGCCGCCTCACGCCCCGCACCTCAGCCCGGGGCACAACCACAGCAGGACACCACGCAGCCCGCCCTGCCACAGTCCTTCGCCCAAGCTCAGCTGAGTTACCGACCTCCGCCGCTTCGCTAATGGTTCCTGTGAACGACCCAACTGATCGCCAGGCCCCTGTACGCCCAAAGAGGAAGAAGAAGCCTAAGAAGAAGCAGCCTTCTTCCAACACCCACGCCCCGGAATCCACCGAGCCTCCGCCGCAGCCCCCATCTACGGAACTGCACCCTGCGGCCATTGCACCCTCATCTCAACCAGAGGAGGCGCCCCACACAGAGCGCCCAGTCCGCGCGGCAACGGAGCGCACTACCGCTGCCCTCCCGATCCCTTTAGAGACCATTATCTCATGGACGACCTCCATAGTAACCATTCTTTACAATTCAGTCTGCGAGATACTATCAGCCTACCGTGCCGGACAGGATATTCAAACGGCAATACGCAGATGCGCCAACAATATTGCAGCAGTATGGATAGCAGGCCCTTAAGAATAGTATATTGGAACGCCAACGGGCTACGCCTTCGGGCAACGTTGCTACGTCTACTCCTCAGAGAACAGGATGTGGACGTAGCACTTATCAACGAAACCCTTCTCGGCGTCGAACGCATGTCCTTCCCGGGATATTACTGTCACCGGTGGGACGAAAAATCCCCGACTGGCCATACCTATCGCGGCTTGGCGATCCTAGTAAGAAGGAAAATCGTCCACACCGTAGTGCCCCAGCCTCAGACATCGACTTTTAAAACAGCCGGTATTGGACGTCACTCCAAGGCGGGACTATACGTATCTACGCAGCCTACCGCCCCCCAGGCGCTCACAATAATCACCTGATGGAAGAGGTCCGCAACACCCTCCAATCGCCGCATCCTACACTAAGCGCTAGTTCAGACACGGCGGGAACCGCGCGATTTCAGAATCGCTTGGAAATCGCGCGGGTCTTATTTGTATGAGTTATAAAAGTAATCGTTCAGACATAACCGCGCGGTTAATCAAGCCGCGCGGTTACCGCAACCTAACCGCCAGAAAATAGAATCGCGCTGCTCCCGCGTGTTTCTATTACTATGGAGTCTTTACTTCGCGTTCAGTTGCGTTGCGGATACCGCGCGGTGAGCACGTCACTGCTCGTGAGTTCGCCATGGATCGTTTCGACACTGAAGTATTTATTGATGAGGTGGAGAAGAGACCTGCAATATGGGACATTCAGTGTGATGATTACTCAAATAAAATTATCAAGAACCGAGCTTGGCAAGAGTTGGTGGAGATATTTGGAAATTGCGAAGACACGGTGGAAAAAAAGAATATTTTAAGTAAGTAGGTTTATTCACCAAAAAATAATTGACAGAATTATGTTATAATTATTGTTATGAAGCGTTTATTATACTCTCCGTATACTTTAGGTACTTAAATAAATATAAACAAACTTCGGCTGTTTTATGCAGACATTTCGAGCATTTTTTAAATGAAGGTCACAACGGTATTACCATATTTCGTTTGTTTACATTTAGTTATGTACCTAAACATTACAAGTACGGTATGTTAGTTGCAGCTATATCTTTGTGTCTTGCCATGGAACACGCCCATCGTTCACAAAGTAATGAGCGAATTTATCTCTGATATTCAAAGATGACGGTGTCCCTCTTCCCGCATGCAAGGTATTGAGATTAGTCATGGGTGCATTATATAAAGTATCTTTAAATATTAGACCATCTCTAGTCCGCACATAGTTATGTAGAACACAAGAGGCTTTTATTATGTCTTCGGCAAAATCTATGTTTACATTTATAGGCCTATGAAAGATGCGCCATTTGTTCGCCAAAATACCAAAAGTGCACTCAATATTACGTCGGGCTCTCGATAACCTATAGTTAAAAATCCTTTTTTCATATGGTAAACATTTGCCTGAATATGGGCGCATTAAATTTTCTGCTAAGCCGAAGGCTTCATCTCCAACTATAACATAAGGCATTGGTGTTAGATCTACATTAGATATTGGTTTAGGTGTTGGTATGTTTAATGATTTTTCTGTCAGGCGTTTATAAAAAACCGAATTTTTAAATATAGCAGAATCACTGCTTTTGCCATAAGCCCCAATATCAACATAAGTAAAGCAATAGTTGGCCTCGCAAAGTGCTAAGAGCACCATGGAAAAGAAATGTTTATAGTTATGATACAAAGAACCCGAATCAACAGGCTTTATAACTCGGATATGCTTGCCGTCTATAGCACCAATGCAATTTGGAAAATTTGCATATCTCTCAAAGTCTCGTGCTATTGTCTTCCAGATATCTTCAGTCGCTTCGGGCATGACTATGTTTACCAACTTATTCCACAATGATTTACATACTTCGCGGACAAATCCAGTAATCGTCGATTTTCCAAGGCGATAATTGTAGCCTAGTTCTCCAAATGAACAACCCGTACCAAGATATCTGAAACAAGAAAATTATTAATAATGTTGTTATTTTTAGGTACATAACTCCAAAAAAAATGGAAAAACATACGAGATTGCTACAATAAAGAATACAAAAAAGAAAAAACAACTCCTTCTGGTTCAGGTGCTCGTAAAGGAGCCCGATATATGTATTTTTCAAGATTATCTTTCCTGCAGAATAGTGTAAATAATAAAGACACTACAACTAATATTGAAGAACAGAATGAGGAGACAAGTCAACTAAACGCCAATGCAACCGAAGCCACTGAAATACGTCCCCCTAAACGTAAGAAAACACAAGTGCCAGAAGAAAAAATAGCTGTTTTAATAGAAAAAAGTATCGAGTCCCGAAAACATTTTCAGAATGAACTTCAAGAAAATAGTATTACCAAGCAAGATGACGACAAACTCTTTTGTTTGTCGTTATATAAAGAACTCAAAAAAGTACCAGAAAATAGGCGTTTAGCAACCAAAATTGAGTTACTTCAAGTGATACTAAAAGGACAAAGCTTACCACCCCCTGTTCGCTACAATACTCAGCAGATCACACCTACGTATTGGCAAGGACAACAGTATACAAGCCCGCAAGGATATTTTACAACATCTGGATCATCTCCTCCTGTTCCGGCACCGTCACCGTCACCATCGCAATTTAGTTCTGGCTCTCAGTCCTCTACAGTTATAGAAAATATTTATGCTGATTTTGAAGAACAATAAATAAATCTTACCTTAAAGTTATTAGGTACGAGTTTCTCTTCCGGTGACACGCTTGGCCTCAAATGCGTTTCAGAGCATGAAATATCTTGCCTGATCAGTTCAATTAGTTAATCAAAAGATTTTATTGACATTTTCAAATAGTCAAAAAATTTGTTATCATACATTCTTAATTTGGGATATAACGTTACGAACTGACCATGTACTAGTCGGTCACGTAATATTGGATGCACCCAATACCGCCTTTTTCTTTTCTTTTTTTTAAGGAGCAACCACAGTAAACACACTTCTTCATCGACCTCCATTTTGAAACTGACGCTAACCCGCACGAAATCGCATACTAACCGCGCGTGTCTGAATAGCATCACAATTTTGCGGTTTCAAACCGCGCGATGCGTAAACGCACGATTCCCGCATGTCTGAACGCACACTAATTGCCGGCGATTGGAACGCTAAAAATACACAGTGGCACTCCCACAAAACCTGTGCGACGGGCCGCGCCCTCCTGACCGATTCAGAAGCCCACGACTAACAGATCTCAGGCCCTGACGTCCCCACTCACTACCCCCCACGGGTAGACTGTCTTCCGGACGTCATAGATCTCGTTGTCCACCGCAACCTCAGAGCCCCGCTGAATCTCGAGGTGCTCCGATCACCATCCTGATTACCACTCACTGGGCTCCGATCACCACCCTGTTCTGGCCACAATACCTTCGATGCCTGCCTGGACAATGCCTCCACGTCCTCGAAGAATCACTGACTGGGACGCCTACGCTGAGCTTCTCGCTTCATCCCAATTCCCAGTCAGGAGAATAACAAACGCCGAAGACGTGGACGCTATGACCGCCGAAGTCCACAAGGCCCTAGAAGGGCCCTCTCCAGCCCTGTACTCACTGTACACAGATGACATCCCGAAGACAGACAACGTACAGCTGGCTCTGTACGCAGATGACGCCGCATATATTGCTACGTCGATTAAAAGATGGCATGCAGCATGGAAAATCTTGATGTAAATGAAAAGGTATATTTAGATGATCTTTTAGCTAAATATAACCACTGTTTCTCTGGAAATGGAATGGAGCTTGGTAATTGCAGTATTGAATGAGTATAAAAGATAAAGTTATCAATTACAAGCCATATAATAAATATGGTTTGTAATTGATAACTTTATCTTCAGTTAATTTTATATTCATAGATTATCATTTCATGAGAGGGGCGACATAGTTAAAGGTATCGATGATCTTCTCAAAGCAGGAATTGTAGAGACATCAATCTCCTTTTGCTAGCCCGTTATCCCCTCCCTGTAAACCAAGATTTGTTGGACAGGTTAGTAGATCAAAATGTCTTTTGCTGCTTAGATCTAGCTAATGGGTACCATCAAATCAAAATAGCAGAAGTTTCAAAATCCCTGACAGCATTTATAACTCCAGATGGTCACTACCAATATAAAATGATGAGTTTTCGTCTCTGCAATGCCTCAACAGTGTTCCAGAAGGCTATGAATGAATTATGACATTAGAATCACTCTTACGCCGAAGTTTATATTGATAACGTAATTGTTCGGGGAACCTCGGTGCAACAATGTCTCACTAATATAGAGAAAATATTGAGTCTTATTGAAATAGCTGAATCTCGAAATATCTTCCCTGATTAGTTCAATTAGTTCATTAAAAGATTTTGTTGACATTCTCAGTCAGTGTACGCGGATGCTCATAGTTTAAGAATCGACGGTGCGGCGGCGACGCGGTTAGTCATTTTATTTAATGTGCGTGTGTTATGTATGTGTGTGTATGTATGTGGATGTATGTATATAAAGTATGTGTATGTTTTTTAATATTATTCTTATAATTCTTTTATTTATAAATACTACTATTTATTGTCTTTTTTGTTTATATTTTTATTTGTATATTTTTGTTTCGTTTTATTTATTACTGATCGGCATGTAAAAACTATGGACATGGTGCTGTAGGATTTGTCCAGGTCCAGAAATCGTGAAATGATTGTACGGTAAAAGCAAAATAACACCTGAACAT
Organism: Limenitis camilla; assembly: GCA_905147385.1. NCBI lineage: Eukaryota > Metazoa > Arthropoda > Insecta > Lepidoptera > Nymphalidae > Limenitis > Limenitis camilla. Next base: position 4,082,433 of record LR990253.1, on the reverse strand, counting down.
AGAATCAAAAGTAAAGCGTATTGCTGCATATATGCGTGTGATGAAAAAGTGGAAACGGTTCTGAACCTGGATTGTCATGAATGTGCGGCTCAAAAAGGAGGCTGCAAACATAGCGTAGCATTTTTGACGTGGCTTCATAGACGTAGCAAGGAGCCATCTCTCACAGAAAAAAAATGCTATGGGCCAAACCAAAACTAGCTACTATAGGTCCCCAGCTCAGTTACTATTGAAGATAATAAAACTGATAACACTAATGACCAGTTTTTCCAAGCGGTTGTGCGAAGCCTCAAGAAATAATCTAATAAAAAACAGGTATATGTTAAAAAGAATGAGTTTAAAAAACTGTCTTTGCATAATCTCGTTCATCAATACAAAAAGGAAGGCAATGATAAAAATAGTGCAGATGATTTTATTCATTTTTGCTCTAACAAAATCACCATGGAAGAATGTCACAAAACAAAAGTAGTAACAGTTTGTCGAGCAAATTCATCTTTATGGCATGAGTTAAAGTATTGTAGAATAACCATGTCTAAAGTTCACAATGCACATTGTAAGACTCCCGATGGTGTTTTAATTGAACAAATATGTGGTGCTTGTGTACCAGAGACTCTGACTATTAAAAGAGGTAAACGATTTGAATCCACTGTGAAAGCAGAAGTAGCCAAAATAAGGACAATAGTTATTGAAAATGGTGGTTTCTTTTTAAAACCCGATTGGCTAGGTGCTTCTCCAGATAGACTGACAAGTGAATACGTAGTAGAAATAAAATGTCCCTCGACAAAGAAAGGAAAAGAAAGTTTTATAAAGAATAATGTTCTTGGCAGCATATGTAAAGCTCAAATTCAGTTACATATGTTTTTTTGCAATAAAGGCAAGGGACTATTTTGTGTAGCTAATGAACATTTCGAAAGCAATAACAAAGTAGAAATATTCCAAGAAGATTATGATGAAAGCTATTGTATTTTTCGAAAACATCAGTGTTTCCGAAACTGGTTAAAACTTAAAATGACATGTGCTTTTTATTATGCAAGATTGTCGAAATAAAACACTATAAAAAACGAAAGCGTTTTCATTTTTTACACTTGATTACTAAATAGACAATCCTGTAAATTTCCTAAACCATTTTCAAGCTATTGCTACAATATTATCCAAAAAATGTATGTATGAAATATCAACACATGCGTTAATTCCGATCATTTTAACTTCCCTATGCTTCTTTCAACGTGAACTCTCTTTGTTTGCGAAACTTCCTCAGCTGTAGTTTTTGAGTTGGAACTCACACTAGACGGCCTTAGGAGTGTGCAACCACGTTGTACCAGTAAATATTTTTGAAACCCCAGCTAACACAATGCTTCCTTGTAGCAATTTGTCAAGAAATCTGCTGTCTTTAAATATAGTTGAGTCTGCGGTCCCTCATAGATAAAGGTTATCAAACCGTCAAGTATAATTAAAACCAAATACTAAATAGTATTGCAGCTTTTATGTTGAGACTACGTAAGCGCTTGGTGCCAACCGTTGCTTCTTCTCGATTTGAATTTCTAAATAATCGATTATCGATAATGCTTTAGAAAAGCGTGCGATGTTCTCGTGAAGTTTTGTAAATACAAAAGTATGAATGGTCAGGAATTCCTATCAGTAATTTTGGATCTCGAGATATAGCCATTAGATCATCCTAGTAGCATATGCACATTGAAGAAATTTTAGTTTATCTCTTTTCTTATTTCCAAATCATTCGACTCGTTATCACTACCATTAACTTCAAACAGAACAAATACTTTCACTTGAGTTTAGTTGCTGATTGTGAAGCTAAAGTTTGGATCATGATTTATATAGATTTCTTTCTTTTTTACCGTATTATTAGGTTTAGTTTATTAGCACTGCTTGGGTTTTTGACCTGTTTTATTGTTTTTTGAAAATATATCTATTTCTTCAGGTATATTAAGGGGAACACTGTTTTTGATGATATTTAAGTCTTGATTTTCACATTCTTCTACTTCAATGTAATGCAACGACAGGTATTCGTGTCAAATATCTTTACTTAAAACTCTTTTAAAATATTCTATATCTCCTTTTTTCTTAAACCAATTTCCAAAATTTCTTTTACTATTAGAATGCTACATTATCCATGTATAACATAGATTATATTTTATCCATTTATTCCTATGCGAACGGGATCTACACGGATAATATAGCGGGCAGCTTGTTATATTATAAACTTTAATCTACGGTAGTCACCAACTCAAATGAATGTTGTGTGAAAAATGTGCAACTTGAAAAAGAAGTTATACTAACTCTAATAAAAATATTGTTAGAAAACGCAAACTTGTATAGGAAAAGCCGAGAAAAATAAAACGTAGCAAAATATCTAAGGAACTTATAAAAGCTACGAGCAATTCGCCAAAGTAACTATCGGCTTTTAAAGAGGAACGACGATTTTAAAAATATTTTAATGGAACTAAGATCAAATTCACTAATTTCTTATGTAGATAGTCAATTACTTCGATTGATTCAGCCACTAAAGAATTCTTAAAACGTTTAACCGGTGTTGGTTCCAGAAATGCCATCTTTGAAAAAGTTTACTCTATGCTTGCATTTTTTAAGCGATCAGTTTAACACTTGTTCGCCACATCCACAAATATTAACAAATTCCCACAGGGTAGTAAATGGTGAACCAGGATTTACTAAAGAATCATTAGAAGCAATTAAAATAAAAACTCACTTTGTCAAAAAAGATTTTTATATATTGCACACCTCAAAATAATTCCAAAATAACTTATTATCATTACCGGAATATGCGTTCAAAACTACATAATCTCCATAAACACCTGTAGATATAGTTCCATAAATAAAAAAACACAAGTTATCACAGATAAAAATTACTGTACTGTCGTCCGCAAACAGTACCATTTTATGGTTAGTGATCGTAGGGAAGTCATTAATATACGCATTAAACATTAAGGGGCCTAGTATACTTCCTTGTGGTACACCAGTTTTCAACAATTCTGAGTTAGACAAACAATTCAGAGCTAAGTTAATATTATTATTCTTTCTAAAGCCAAATTGCATATCTGTGAAAATTTTTTTTTCTCGAAATAATCATATAAGATAGAGTATACATATTTCTCTATAATTTTTGAAAAAATCGGCAGTAACGAAACTGGACGATACGAGTCAATATCTTTATCTTGTTTACCAGCTTTGAAAAAAGGTTTGACAATAGAAACTTTTAGCTTCTCTGGAAAGAGGCCTTGTTCTGTACAAAGATTTATAATATAGCTTAATGTAGGCGATATTATGTCAGACACATATTTGACGACTTTCTTATGAAATCAATATCATCATATCCGACACTATTTATATTTCGTAAATATTTAATAATATTATTTATTTGTATTGTTGAAGTAGGCTTTCATAAAAATAGAATTGTATTTATTCCAAGTGACATTCGTTTTTATTTTATTTATAGTCCTATGATTCCTATTTAAGAAATGTTTATTAAAGACTTGTGCTATATCCTTGGGATCTCTAATTATCGAATTGTCTTTTTGTATACGCAAACACTTTGTGAAAAATGTGGCATTGGCTTATGTTACAATAAGAAAAATAACTGCTTTAAAAATTTTCATACTTCGTAATTTTTAGCATTAATGAAGCAATGTTGTATTTCTCCAACATACAGTTTTTTTTTTGAAATAATACTTTTTATTTGATAAGATTTTTTACATTATTTTTCCAATAAATAAATACACATTTAGAAAAAGTACCTGTACAATTAGAATAAATGATGATCATGCGCCATAAAGGGATAATGGATTAAACATAAATATGGCCACCAAATGGCGATGTAAAACAGAAGTATTTTGAAGTCGAGGAATTTATATAAAATGATTTAAGCTAATTTCAATCTGTAAAAGTCGAAATTTAGTTTGGCCAACTCGAAGATCACAAAATATAACTAAAGGCTCATTTAGACGGTACCATTTTCTTGTACATTCAAGTGCAATAATTGTATGCAATTAATTAATCGCAATAATTGAATTCAAGAATGGTAAGCAATTGTTTACACACAGATTGAAATTGTAAAATTGTACGCAACTATTGCATGCAATTCTTGATAAGAAATAATTCCTAGTGTCTTTTGTTTACACCAATACAATTATGTTAAGGACATTATTGCTTTCAAGTCTTGACTTGTCTAAACACAGACTTGTATGAACCTGTACCATTTTCTGGCGCGTTGCTTCAAGTATTGCACATATTTGCGTTGGCAAATACATCATTCAATTGTTGAAGGTTTTAAAGAAAGGTGTTATTTAAAATGAGTCAAAAAGTGGTTAAATTCGGTTCTGCTGACTTAATAAAGTTTATAGAGATTTATCGCAGTCATGAGTGTTTGTGGGATACAGAAAACGTGAATTACAAAAATCGTGATGCCCGTAGTACTGCACTAGCAGCATTTGGACAGGAATTTGGTTCAACTCCAAATTTGGAAAAAGGTTTTGGCCCAAAGGAAATCACAAATAAAATAAAAAATTTAAGGATGCAATATCATGGGGAAAATAAGAAAATTAAAGATTCAATGGGTACCAGTTCCGGTACTGTTGATATTTACAAATCCAAACTATCTTGGTATAATTTAATGGATTCTTTTTTAAGGAAACCGTCTGAACACAGGGAAACGACATCAAATATGGTAAGTAATATGTATTTCACGTTGAAGTACAGTTAGGTGCAAATATATATAAAGTGTTTCGAAATGTTAGGTACATTTCGAAACACTACGAATGTTCTGGGGGGTCATTGCACTCATGAAAACAAACAACTTTTCCCAATAAACATAGATCGAAATCTCAAAAAAAAGGTTTCAACTATAATATCTAATTATATATATTTATTTTTTTCTACGTATATAGCCGTGTAGATGACGGCAGAGCAAAATACAAATTGTCACCACCTTTCTCTTTCCGCGGGGGTCGTAAGAGACGACTAATTTGAGATTTCGACCTGTTTTCATGAGTGCAAAGTGTTTCCGATACATTTTGAAATAACTTATATATAACTATGAATTAATAAAAAATATGAATACTTAAGAAAAAAAATAGCTGTAGGTATTTAAAATGTGTCCTTAAAAAATGGCGTTGTTTTGCCAGGGTACAGCACCATCATTATTAAAGTAATGACAATAATTATCACGGATTCTTATAGCTTCTCTTGTACTATTCCTATTGTTCTGTGAAGTTATATCTTCGAAAGCTCCACTTGAAACATTTTCTCTCCAAGTACCAAGACGTAAACCACTCTCTGGACATTCTTCGTCTATAAAACCTGGGGGCGTGTAAGAAGCAGGAGAAGTTTTCCTCAGCCAGTTGTGTAATGCGCACGATGTTTTAACTATAACGTCTACTTTGTTTATACTTGTAATTATTGGCTTTTCGAAAACTCTAAATCGAGCTGTTAAAATGCCAAAAGCATTTTCAACGATCCTTCTGCATCTACACAATCTGTAGTTAAAAATTTTTTGTTCTCTTGATAAATCGATACGGCGAGGATATGGTTTCATCAAATAAGGTTTTAAGGGAAACGCTTCATCTCCGACCATTACTGAATTACTTGGCAAACGTATGGTGTTCTCTTCAATAGCCTTCTTTAGAGAACAGTTATTAAATATTCCACCATCTGAGTTTCTACCCTTCGCCCCCACGTCAATATATGTGAAACAATAATCGTCATCAACACAAGCCAGTAAAACAATACTAAATGTACTTTTGTAGTTAAAAAAATCGGATCCTGTGCCAGGGGGACATTTTATATTTATATGCTTTCCATCAATGGCACCAATGCAATTTGGAAAATTCCATCTTATTGAAAATCCTCTTCTTATTTTATTCCACTCCTCTTCCGAACTTGGTATCTGTAAAATAATGAAAAAAAAAACGATTTCAGAATGTCGCTTCGCTTGCATCACAAGATGTTGTTGTTGTTGAGAACGACACTCTCGCAAGACAAAATGTCGTTTTATTAGAATATATTAAAGAAGATAATGCGGAAAATATCGAAAATATGGAAAATTTAACAAACTCACAAGTTCTCGACAACTCCATATCTCCAATGCCCAAAAGAACAACTAAAAAAACATCGGGTTACATACAATCTGCTTTAAATAAATTGGATAATATTGAGAAACGAGCGAGACTAGAGAAAAACGACGATGAATTTGATAATTTCCGAAAATATGTTTCCTCCTCATTGCAGATTTTAAATGCTGAAAATAGCGTACATGCTCAGGATGAAATACAAGCCATATTATCTAATTATAAACTGCGGGATCTTAAAGACAAAGAACGACTTAACTCGACTCCTATGCCAGATTCACCATATTCGAAACCAGGCAGTTAAGATACGTGGTGGAACTTGTAATTTATTTTGATTTAATTCTATTTTACTTACTAAAAATAAATGATTCTATTCTAAAATTAGTTTAATTTATTACGTACCTTTATAAAATCTTCTAATGCTGAGTAAATAGCTTCAAGTACTTCAACTAAAAAAGTACTTATAGTACACTTAGGTACCCTGAATAATTCTGACAGTGTACCCAATGAATCTCCAGTAGCCAAATATTTTAATGTTATTTCTAGTTTGGTTCGAGCTGGAATAGCATTACGCATTGTTGTATTTTGCCTTTGTATAGAAGAACCAATTTTATCTAATAAATAATAAAACTGGGCTCTGTTCACACGAAACATCTTCTTAAAGTCATCTTCATTTTCTGTTTGTAACTCCACACAAAGATTGTTAGATGCTCCGAGAACCTCTCTTCTTGCTATCCATTTTTTGACCCAACACCTTCTTTTACGACGTTTTCTCAATATTTCTTGCCTTAGTAGAGCAGCAACAATCAATACACCCTCACTAACTGCACTCATATTTGCAAATGAGAACGTAAAAATCCAGTTGAATGCGAAAATTGCATAAGAAATTATTGCATGTGCTGTTTAAACCAAGAACAGTTTTGAATGGAAAACTTGCATCCTGCTTGCTCTACTAGCAATAATGTGACGTGTTGTTCAGACGATGCAAGTCATTTATTTCTAGGCAATTATTGTATTCAACAGGCAAGAAACTTGTATCGTGTAAATGGTGCCTAAGTCATAGAACAACTGCACCAACAAAATTTATTAGAAATTAATAATGATCAATCTACTCTATACTAAAAATACGAAAATTAAAAAGTACTGGAGAAGAAATTATGTGTTAGCTTGTCCCCCTGAAACATCCTTGGAGATACTACAGGAATTAGTTGATCGTGTACCCGCACGCTTCCTAATCCAACTACAGGAAGTAACTTCTTTGATGGTATCACACAAAGTTTTCGACGTATGTCTCCTATAATTGATAATAACTTTATAGTTTTAAGAAAGACTAATGTTGCACGCCAGAAATGGCTGCATATAATTGTATTATTCAGAGCAATAAAATAAATAAATCATCATGTTTTTCTGGCCTCTCCCATTGAAAGCTTAACCAAGAGGCCAGAAAAACATCCGTGCTACAGGGCTGCAAAAAAGTATAGTATACATTTATGAACTTTACAAAGTCATTTAAAAAAGGGATCGATGGATAAAAAACTGGATGCCAATTCCACGAAATATTAAGTAAATTTTGTCTCTAATACAACTCAAACGCAGATGAATGACAACAGTTACGCGATTTATAATTCTACTAATAAATAACACGGTTCCTAGTTCAGTTTACGTTAAAGGTTGACGACCGATCGAACCGATTTACCGGCGTATCATCAAAAATGCCGCAAGCCCGTCTCAACAAACTACTAGGTGGATCAAATACACAGCATTCAGCTTGAATGACGATCTTCTCAATGCAATTGAACATTGCAGGGAGAGTTTGTCACATGCCGTTATGCTAGTCCAACTAGTCCTGAATACTGAGAGAGCTGGCACTAGTAATGGATGCTTCAAATGCATCAATTGGTAGCGTACTTCAACAGAAAAAATACAGCGTATATGACCGATTCCTGGCGGTATAGGAGTCTATCAAGCATTTCCGGCATATGCTCCGAGTAGAAGGAAGGAAGACATTTTACTATATTCACCAACCATAAACTGATTTTTGCATTTAAACAAAAAATACAAAAATTCGCTGCGAGATAATAATCAATTATATTTCATTTCATAGTTAACTACGAATTTAAAACATATCTTAAGGCAAAATAGTCAGGTGGCAGACACGCTTTCTTAGAAAGAATGACATGAAAGAACACGTTGCCTGTCAAAAAGACGACCGCGCGCTGTTCTTATAGGTAACACATCTCTTAAATTAAAAGAAATATTATTATCTGATTCTAACATTACTCTCTATTGTGACATTTCTCTGAACAAGCTTCGGCCTTTTGTCATAGCTGAACAGGCGATACATCTTCGACTCTCTGAGTCGCTTCATCGACTGTGCTTGTAAGTGAGCGTTGCACATATTTGGCCATGTGTCAGGAAAGATGTTCGAGCCTGAGTCATAGAGTGTGTGGCATACAAAAAATCGAAGGTAACAAGACATACTCTATCTCGACATACGTATCTCCTTTAGGTGACTTTGGTGTTGCAGACGCTCGCTTCGGACGGACCTGGAGAAGCAGTTTGAATCCCGTTTTTTTTAAGGTAGATAAGGTGCAAGCGAGCAGATAGTCCACCTGATTCTTCTACTTTACTAACAAACTTTATGATAGGTTCTTCAATTATAAGATTAAAGAGTTTTTGCAGCACCAAGTGTACACACACTTAAAAAGAAGGTTCAAATAAGGTCATTAACCTTCTCCACATCTGGTTACTTGAATTACATGATGTCAAATAGGACATAACATTCTTATCAACTCTAGTGACTATAAGTTCTTGTTTCTTACGTTCTTTTCATTCCATACTTCTAAATCATTTTCGTTATTAGTTTTTTTTCTTTAATCCAGTTGTTATAATATAAAGTTTCTTCGACTTCAAAACAAGTGAAATTTGAAATTACCATGCTGCCCAGTTTCGGCCGTTATGACGTTTGCTTTCTCGATACGTGCCTTCATTTGTAATCTACGTTATTTTTCGTAATTGTAAATACGACGCAAATACTCCCGACTTATACAACAATATTCCTTCTTATTCTTCGGACTTTACTGTATCAAACGCCCCCGTTTTTCTTTCGGGAAACAAGTGACTCTCGCCCTGCTATCGAAACGCCAGAAAGTCCTGTCCCTCCAGATCTTTTGCATGATCTGGGCCCATAACCATTCGAGGATTATGGGCAGGGAAAGAAAGTCGATGCGTAGTGTTAAATAATATTTATTTCCCACAAACATAATATATCTTTCTATATACGGTCGCTATTGCCGACACTAACCGATTACTGAGTAGGGGTGAGCGTTGAATGAACGAACCGTGTTCCGCTTCCCAGGTATCCCAAAGGTCTTCTTCTAGGGTCCGATCTTGTAAATATAATAATACAAAGGTGCCACTGGATACTGATTTAATTTCCCAAAGCTGGTTTCACAGAACGTATTTTTCAAAAACATCTAGCCAGCGCGATCCACGATTTAAACATAAAGTTACAACGCCATCTAGTTTACTTAAGTTTTACTAAACAAATTATACATACATCGGCGCCATCTAGTTTACTTAAGTTTTACTAAACAATTTATACATACATCGGCCCCCAAGGGCAAAGTGAAACTTTGTCCTTTAATATACTTTTCTAATAGGAATATAAAATAACAATAAATTTTTAACAACATAATTATCGACTTCCACAATTTGACAGGTTTTACAATGTTAATCCGTTGTTACAGGCAAGAAACATAATTTAGAAACGGGTCTTTTGAGTATTCCATTTTTAGTTTTTAGAGTAAGCACGCGGACAATATTATCTGAACCAGAATGAGAAGCAATGACCTTGCCATAAAGCCAACGACATGGTGGAAGATTGTCTTCTTTTACTACGACAATATCGCCTATTTTGGGTTGATAATTATTATCAATTGCCCATTTATAACGTTGCAGGAATTTATTTAAATAGTCTTGAGACCACTTTCGCCAAAATGTTTGTAATATTCTTTGAGTGTGTTGCCATCTCCTCAGGGATCCTACATTATTGTCTTCGAAATTATAATCGGGTGCAATTAAAAGAGGCTCTCCAACGAGAAAATGTCCTGGAGTTAGCACATCGAAATCGTCTAGATTTTCACTGATGCTTGACATAGGCCGAGAGTTAAGACATGCCTCCACTTGAGTCAGCACCGTAGCCATTTCTTCAAATGTCAGTGTTGAGTTTCCGATAACTCGTTTAAGATGGTATTTTACGGACTTTATTCCGGCCTCCCAAAGCCCGCCAAAGTTAGGTGCATGAGGCGGTATAAAATGCCATTCGCAATTATTATTTGCAAGGAACTCGGCTATTTCTCCCATGAATTTCTTTTCAAAAATACCACATTTCTTAAGCTCAATAGATGCTCCTGTAAAATTCGTCCCGTTATCACTCCATAAATGCGAACAGTAACCACGCCTTGCAACAAATCTCTTAAACGCTTGGAGAAAGCCTTCGGAAGTAAGATCACTTACTAACTCCAAATGTATAGCCCTGGTCGCCATACAAATAAACAAACATATGTATCCCTTCTGAGATTTGTGACCTCTACCCTTGCTTGTTCTTATTTGTATAGGTCCTGCATAATCAACGCCACTATTTTTAAATGGTCGAGATGGTGATACTCGCGCTGCAGGTAACTGACCCATTAAAGGTTGCTGAGTAGAAGCAGCGCCCTTTACGCAGGTAACACACTTGCGATAATACGATTTAACCAGCTGTTTTGCTCCTAAGATCCAATATTTTGACTGTAGATAAGTTAGGGTGATTTGTGGTCCACCATGAAGGGTCTGTAAGTGAGCATGTGCGATTAAAAGATTCGTTAAATGTGATTCCTTTGGAATCAAGATTGGATGTTTTCTATCAAAGGTAAGTGATGAAAACTTCAGTCTTCCTCCTACTCTTAATATGCCTTCATCGTCTACAAAAGGGTTCAACATCCAGATCTTACAAGATTTAGGTAAGTTTTCTCCTTTTTTTATTATACTCATTTCTTCCTTGAAATTGCTTAATTGACATTCCTTAATATATAATTTTAAAGCTTCTTTTAATTCTGTTGCTGTAATGTAGTTAGTATTTACCTTGCTTGTTGACGCCTTAGAATTGTTTATAAATCGCTTGCAATATGCTATGACTCTTATTGTTTTAGAGAGCGAAGAGAACTTATTCCAGCCTAAGTCTTCTCCGATGACATGATGAACTCTTACTGCTTCAAGTTCAGTTTGAACATCCTTTGGTTTTTTGTAAACTATATTTTCGCAACTAATGAATTTTGGACCATGAAACCATAATTCATTGTTCACTAGCTCTGACGGCCGCAGTCCACGTGAAGCACAATCTGCTGGATTTTGTTTCGATGTTACGTGACACCAATTTTGTGGATCTAAATTGGTTAAAATTTCTGAGACGCGATTTGCGACATACACGTTCCATCTATTTGGATGACTATTTAACCATGCAAGAACAATCGTGGAGTCAGTCCATGCATGAAGGTTGTGTTTTTCAATGTTCATTACCTTAGCCACTTCGAGAATCAATCTTGTGAGCATTACAGCTCCGCACAATTCCAACCGAGGAATTGAAACCTGTTTCACTGGTGCAACCTTTGTTTTGGCGGTAACCAAATATACACTGACCCTTCGTTCGGAGTTTATCACGCGAACATAAACTGCAGCTGCATATGCAGTTTTGGATGCATCGCAAAATCCGTGTAGTTCGACGTGGACATCATTTGCCTTCATTCCAACCCATCTTGGTATCCGGATTTTACTCAACATTACTTGTTCCTCGCGGTAAGTCAACCATTCTTGCAATAAGGTGTCTGGAATTTCATTGTCCCAATCCAATCCCGCTAACCAAAGCTTTTGTATCATAACCTTTGCTATAATAATGCTTGGCCCTACCCATCCTAACGGATCGTAAAGTCTAGAGATATCAGAAATAATTTTTCTTTTTGTTACAGGTAACTCCAATGGCGGAAGACTCACTGCATAGCGGAAGGTGTCATCACTACGGTTCCAGGTAAGTCCCATTATTTTCGTTATTTCGTCCTCCTTTATTCTTATTCCTTCCTTTACAGCCTCTTCCCCTTTTACTTTTCTATTCATCTCCATCACTAAGCTGTTATCATTACTGTTCCATTTTTGTAGAACAAACCCTGCTTTATGTAACAGTTGATTCATTTCTGTAAATAATTGTTTGCCTTCTTCAATGGTTTGAACGCCAGTCATTAGATCGTCTACGTAGAAATCATTAAACACTCTTTGTGCTGCCAAAGGAAATTCTGCACCGTGATCGTGAGCTACTTGTTGAAGAGCCTTGATTGCCAAATATGGAGCGGGCGATGTGCCAAAGGTAACACGAGTGTGTCTGTAATGTTTCAGAGGCTCGTTGGTATTGTTTCTCCACAGAATTCTCTGACAATCTGTATCTTCTGTTGCAACCTTGACTTGCCTATACATTTTGACAATGTCAGCTGACATGCAGATTGGTGGACATCTCCATTGCATTATTATGTGTCTCAACTCTGGCTGCAAGGTAGGTCCAATCATCAGTTGATCATTTAATGACAGATTATTTTTTCCTTTACAGGATGCATCATAAACAACTCTGACCTTTGTTGTTTCCTTATCATTTCTGATAACGGCATGATGTGGTAAGTATATAGCTATAGAAGAATCGATGTCCTTTTCAGGCACTTCTTCCATATGTTCCAGTTCAATGTATTCTGCTATAACTTCCTGGTATTTTAGTTTCAGCATCGGATCCTTATTCAGCTTCAGTTCTAAAGATTTAAAACGCCTTTCAGCTATTTCCTTGGACCCTGAAACATGTGGATATCCATTTTTGAAAGGTAGACGAACTATGTATCGTCCGTGAGGAGTTCTCTTAGTTGTCTCGGCGAATATTTCTTCACAGAGCCTTTCTTCTTCCGTAAACATACTGGACTTTGGCTTTGGAATATCTGCCTCCTGTTCCCAAAAGCGTTTCAGTAAATCATTACTTTCGCAACAATGCATAACATTAATACGCGGTGACGGTTGGGTGTTGCAGCTTACAGTGCCAGATAAAATCCAGCCGAAGCTAGTTGCTTGAGCTATTAATTTACCCCGAGGGTCCTTTTTCACACCCTCCTGGAGAATTACTCCATAAACTTCTGCTCCCAAAAGAAGATCAATTTGATTTGAATTATAATACTCCGGATCAGCTAGCACCAAATCACTAAGTTCCTGCCATTCCTTGGCTTCTACTCTTCGGGTTGGTAGAAGAGATGTTATATTTTTTAATACATGTGCTTTGATTAGGAGTTTGATGTTTGGATTGAATCGCGACCTAATTTCCATGGTCACCATCGCTTTCGAGAGAATAGCTTTATCTCCGCCCAGCCCTGTTATTTGACTTTTAGATACTGTTTTCTTCAAGCCCAAGTATTGAACCGTGGACTCGGTTACGAAAGAAGCCTGCGACCCCTGGTCTAGGAGCGCACGAATGCTGTACTCATTTCCATTTTTACTTATGGCCTTTACTAATGCGGTGGTAAGCAACACTTGTTGTATTTTGTCGGCTGCTAAACAAGAAACCACCGGAGATGATGAGACTGCATTCGAAGACGAGGTTGTGGCACCTTGTGAGGAATTGGCAATACACTCATTAATACTATTTTCCTTAGATATATTAGAACCTTTAGGATGCAACAACGAGTGATGAGTTCGTTTACACGTGGTACATCTAACATTTGATCGACACTCTTTGGCAGAGTGATTGCTTCCCAAACAATTGAAACAAATTTTATTATCATAAACAAATTTTCTACGAGCTTCAATAGTTTCTTTATGGAACATTTTACATTTGCTCAATTTATGGCCTTCCGCACAGAACGGACATACGACAGAAGTTGCGACATGAAGTGCCTTTACTTTGCTATTATTTTGAGATTTATACCCTGACCTTGAATCTGGAACCAGAAACTCGATAGCGCGAAATCTATTAGTTAAAAACTCTTTAAATTGAACGTAAGTTGGAAGTTCGTGTGACGAAATATTTGTAGTTACATAGAACTCCCACTGACGTCGAGATTCTGAATCCAGTTTCAAGGTAAGAATGTGTATTATTAAAACGTCCCAACTCTTTACATCAATACCAAGATTCATCAGAGTAGCTAAACAATCATTAGTCGTATCTACAAGATCTTTTAATGCACTCGCCGATTCCATAGAAATATTCTTTTGGCTAAGGAGTCGTTTTAAAACGTGGTGGCAGATGTATTTCTTGTTGTTATATCGTTCTTCTAATAACTGCCAACACCTTTCAAAATTTGACTCTTGAATTGGTATGTGCCTCAAGAGCTGCTCTGCTTCACCTGTTAGATAGCCTTTCAAATAATGAAGTTTTTGTACATTATCCAAAGAATTATTATCAATAATTAAACATTTAAACAGATCCTTAAAAGAGGTCCATTCTGAATAAATTCCAGAAAAATTAGGAATATTAATCTTAGGCAGTTTTACTTGAGCAGTTCCTGTGGTTACATTATCACACTTATCAACTTTAGCAGATTGAGTTATATTAACTTCTGACAACTTTGAATTCAGTTCACATTTATAATCTATGTAAATTTCTTCAGTTTCGCTATATTTATCCGCTACTATGTAACTGCTAGCATTTAAAATCTTTGGATCATTATTTCGCAATAAATCCTTATGACCTGACACGAATTCAGACCAAAGTTGGTTAGCAGCCTCCAATCTTCCCTCAACATGAACCTTTGTTAAGCGTTCTTTCGGACTTTTCTTAAAATTTGTTCTAGCTTTACTTAGACGCAAACAAAGATCATTTTGAAAGTTAATTAAAGACTCCATTATTAATTTTATCAAAGTTGTCAAACGTTATTAATATTTTAAAAATTTAAACAAAACAAAGCAAACAGATAGTAGTCGTAGATATAAAAAAAAAACAGAGTACTCACAAATTCACTTCACTGAATTCAACCTTTTCACCGGGAAAAACTCACTTTTATCTCCAAGGTAGCAGTCTGTTTTCACTCCGACGCCACTGGGTCTCAGCGATCGGCGTCGTACAGCGAATGCTCCCGGCGGCAACAAATTTGCGTGGCGCGGCAATTTTACTGGGTCTCAGTAAAGTCGCGTCGTCTACGGCGACGTAATATTGACTGCGCCGTTCCAAATATGCTCAAAGACAGCAACCGCCCCAAGGTGCTTGTCTATTTCCTGAGATTACCGTTCCAAGGTACTCTCGGCTGTTGTCTGACAGTACCGCTTCAAGGTACTCGTCAGTGGCTGGACCGTACTGACAGATGTTCGTACGTACCGAGCCGCTCCACAGCGGCTGCAGCGTCAGCGGCTTCGCAGCTAGCGCCACCAACAGTTCGCTCCACAGCGGTTGCAGCGTCAGCAGGCTTCGCAGCTAGCGCCACCAACAGTTCGCTCCACAGCGGTTGCAGCGTCAGCAGGCTTCGCAGCTAGCGCCACCAACAGTTCGCTCCACAGCTAGCGCCACCAACCGTTCTTCACACGTACGGACCTCCGCTCAATAAGCACTGTCAGCATTAGCGGCTTCACCAAGGGTTGTAAATCCGGCTCGAAGGACCATGTTCCGCTTCCCAGGTATCCCAAAGGTCTTCTTCTAGGGTCCGATCTTGTAAATATAATAATACAAAGGTGCCACTGGATACTGATTTAATTTCCCAAAGCTGGTTTCACAGAACGTATTTTTCAAAAACATCTAGCCAGCGCGATCCACGATTTAAACATAAAGTTACAACGCCATCTAGTTTACTTAAGTTTTACTAAACAAATTATACATACATCGGCGCCATCTAGTTTACTTAAGTTTTACTAAACAATTTATACAAACCGTTTTATTAAACAGTTTATTCGGCATCAACTGATAAACTAGTTTATGGTCTACAGATAAACTGGTTTAGGCGTGAACGATTGCTTGCTGCCCGAACGGAACAACTAAGCTACTCGCGACGCGAAGAACGGGCGAGCAATACGTCTATCTCTGTTCTTCACAATCGACGACGTGCTATCATCTCGCTCGCTCGAACAAACGACGAGTTCACAAATTATGTAATAATAACACTCGTAGAGTGGGCGGTGTTTTAGTAAAATGAACTTTAAAATAAGCGTACTAAGAAACAAATCTAATTCCATTCTAATAAAAGAATGTTTGAACTTTGACATGATGTGACAATCAATCAAACAGTCTTGTTTTGAATTGAATTCGGTTTGCGAAGGTCAAGGTTAAATGATAATACTAAGCAATAGCATCTTACTTTTTTATTTTCTAATTTCGTTTGTTAGTATTAAATATAATACATAGTTATTAATTGGACTGGCAGGACGAATTAGTGAAAGAAAGAAAAGTGTTATAAATAATGTGTAGTGTATTTGGACTGTAAATATTACTGTGTCGTGTTGTAGAGTAAGTGTGTACATTCGTGTAAATATAGCTTAAATGGACATTTGTTTGATTGAGTGAAAATTAGTTATAGGTACATTTTAATTATGTCGGTGGTACGTAGAAATTCCAGTATTATTTGGCACCATTTTGAAAAAGACAATCAAACTGGAAAAGCCACATGTAATGAATGCCACGATGTTTTAAGTTATAAGTCATCTACCGCCAATTTAAAAAGCCACTTAAGGCGGAAACATCTTTCAGTTTATTTGACGGTGTTCGGAAATGATGACAAATCCGGACATACATCACAGCAAAGTAGTACTAATAATGAAACGCAAGGCGAACCAAGTACTTCTTCAAGTTCTGAAAAACGTCCGCCGTTAGAACTGCCCCTGCTACAAACCAAACGGCAAAAAGTTATGGACTCATTTATATGTAAAAAAATTAGTGTTGAACAGAAAGCACAAATTGACAAAGACTTACTTGATTTGTGCATAGATTCCTTCCACCCCTTTTCAATAGTGGAAGAAAGAGCCTTTAAGAAATTCTGCAGATGGATTCCCGGCTATAAATTGCCGGCCAGGAAAACGTTGTCTGAGTCATTGTTACAGGAATGCTATAAAAAAGTAGACGGATATTATGACTCGAGTAGCACAAGAAGTGCAAACCATTTGCATAACAACTGACCTATGGACGTCAAGAGTGACGGAAAGTTACATTGCGGTCACGGGTCATTACCTGACTCAAGAATTAGAATTCAAAACCGTTTTGTTAGGTTGCTGCCATTTTTCTGGAAGCCACACAGCGTCCAACATTGCATCCGAGTTAGAAAGAATTCTCTTGAAATGGAATTTGAAAGAAAAGGTAAATTTTGCTGTGACTGACAATGCCGCTAATATGTTAAAAGCAATAAAAGAATACCTCGAAATAAAACATTTTGGTTGTTTTGCTCATACGCTAAATTTATTAGTGGATGATGCACTTAAATTGCTAGAAGATTTGATAAATAAAATCAAAAAAATTGTAGCGCATTACAAAAGAAGTACATTATCTTCGGAGAGACTTGCAAAATATCAAATACAACAAAATCAACAACCGAAGCGTCTTATCCAACAAGTCGAAACACGATGGAACTCCGTGTTTTACATGGTCGAAAGAATGGTAGAGTTGCAAGAAGCAGTGCGGTCAACATTAGCACTTGTTGACAAAGACTTACCCCATCTTTCGAGTGAAGAATGGACTATTTGTGCTCAGCTTTGCCAAGTTTTACGCCCATTTGAGGAAATGACAAGATCAATGAGTGGACAACAATATTTAACAGGCAGTTCAGTTATTGTTATGGTACGCTGCCTAAAAGAATCATGCAAAATAATGACTGAGAAAGCTGAATTTACGGAGCAGGTACATGACGTAGCTTTACTGCTGATGTCGGGCCTTAGAGATAGATTTCGTGGAGTGGAACATAGCGGTTCATTAGCCCTGAACACCTTCCTAGACCCTCGTTTTAAAACGCAAGCGTTTTCAGATGCAAACGAAGCTACCAAAACGAAAGAAAAGGTGAGGAGACTAGTAGCTGCATGTATTACTGAAAACAACCGTACAACAGCCACGTCAACGTCAACTGTTAATAATGAAGAACCAGAAAAAGATGGTTGCAGCGCTTGGGACATATTTGACAACTTAATTCAGCAAAGTACATCTAGCGGTATAACACCTTCAGCTAAGGCGATAAAAGAAGTCGATATGTATTTGGCTGACGACATTCTCCCAAGAAAAAATGAAAAGGGAGAATGGAACAGCCCACTACTATGGTGGAAGAACCATCGGCACGTGTATCCGAATTTGCTGAAATTATATATAAAACATTGCAACATAGTCGCAACATCAGTTCCATGTGAACGTATGTTCTCCAAATCTGGACTGATATTAAATCAGAGAAGAACAAGATTATCTACAACTAAAGTAGAACAATTAATGTTCTTGAACGTAAACCTCAATCAAGATCGATTCGAGAATTATATGTAAATAATTTATAAAAATTCAAATTCGCCTTGTAAATATGTTCATACCCACTGTGTAAATATCACCTTGTAAATATGTACAACTGTGTGTATAGTTGGTATAAAAAAAAAAATAATAATAATAATAATAAAAAAATAAAAAAAAAATATTTCATCCACAGAAAGGTACAAAAAAATGACAGTTGATTATGTATATAAAATGAACTTTTAAATACGCCAGCCAGGCATATAGGTATAAGTTCAAATAATTTTTAATTAAGTAAATCTCAAATTTAATCTAATAAGCCTGCCTGCCAGTCCTAAGCCTGGAAAAAGTATGAAGGGAAGTTCATTTTCACTTTCCACCGCTCACAAAGTGAACCGTCGTAGTCGCATTAGCATACGACAAGAACGTTGTGTAAGCAGTTTATTCTGAAAGTCGTATAATACACATATTTAAATGAACCACGACAACAAAACTACTTTGTTTGTCACACTTTCTTAATCAGTTCAGTATTTTTCAAAGACGTAAACTAGTCGAAAAAAAAACTGTTTTTTCAACTAGTTTATGGTAAACGATAAACTAGTTGCGTTTCGTTCATCGAAAAAGCGTCGACGACCCACCGCTATTACTGAGTAGTGCATAGTCTACAAACCAATACCACAGACTAACACTAAGTGATGTAGAATTGATTCTACAACAATACTGACAATATTTTTTATCTATAGATTAATCAATGCATTCGTTTATTTTTAATGATAAAACACAATTTAGATTAAAATTAAGAAATAATTATCCAGTATTTTTATAATAGTTATCACTTCGTAAAATAAGAAAATGTTTAAAATGTTAAAATAAAAACACAGCATGTGCTGACACTTTATGTAGATGGTTCAGTTGGATTATTCTCTATTTTGTGATTTAGCTTAAAGCTTCTCTTCAATTCTCCGAGCCGTTGTGTCATAACTTGTTCTAGTTCTAAAAGTATACAAATTAAAAACGTTACAAAATGTTCTGATCTATTTATCAATAATAGCATTTTTCGAGAGCAGGTATAGAGGTTTTATTTGCTCAATATTTTTATCTTTATGAGCTCTAGACGCCAGACCAGTAAAAGGAGCTTGTAAGTAACCAGATGACTTTAAAATTACAGTTATTAAACGTCGAAAAAGGTGTGATGGTGGATATTAATTATATTTGCACTCAAGCTTTGTTAGGGAATAATGATTCTATTGACTGGCAACCCCAAAAAAAGTGTCACCTGTCAACTGACAGCGGAATTTTCCGGTCTCTCTAATTAGCGGCGTCGGTTGGGAGGTCTCTTAAAGTTCTAAATTAAAACGTGATTATGAGAGCGTTAGCGAAGCTCAGGCGAGTATTGAAGTCGAACCTGCCAATGAAACTAAAATTGGGATTGTACAAGACGTACATACGTCCTCACCTAACATATGCGGTCCCGGCGTGGTACGCTCTGACCAGCAACACGTCGAGGAAGACACTGGAGGCGCAGCAAAGCAAGGCGCTGCACGCAGTGACAGGCGCCCCAAGGTACCTCAGGAACGACAGGATCTGCAGCAACCTAAAAATGAAGACAGTGGAAGCCTTCGTACGCGAACTAGCGAGTAACCTCTTCGCCAGAGCAGACGCGTCGGAGGCAATACACATTAAAGACATCGCACCGCACCATGCACGCCCCCCGGACCGTCGACAGCTCTCAAGAGATCTTATCCTGAGGGAGCCTAACACCGGGCAAGCCTCATCACCTGACAAGACTCCTCCGCGTTGCTGTTCGTCTGCCAGGTAGCTGGGAGTCTCACCCGTTGGGAGCTCGATCGCTTGGGGCAGCGTGAAGAGGCAGCAACGACGCAACAACAACAACATACTTACGACGCTATATACGACTCGGATTTGACACGGTACCCTTTGAATAAAAAGGTAACCAGAGGATCAACCCAAGGTCACGTGTTGCGACAACACACCACGTGGAAGAGGCCCTGAACCCTTGAACATGTATCCCCGCGCCCTTGCAGGGCGCGAGAAGAAAACAGTGACGTGATTATGGAAATTTATTGCTTCTTGTAGATAGTGGTTATCTTTGTCGCCCTTAGCTTATAACGCCAATATTAAATCC
Organism: Limenitis camilla; assembly: GCA_905147385.1. Classification (NCBI taxonomy): domain Eukaryota; kingdom Metazoa; phylum Arthropoda; class Insecta; order Lepidoptera; family Nymphalidae; genus Limenitis; species Limenitis camilla. The sequence continues at coordinate 4,061,741 of LR990253.1, read as the reverse complement.
ACGGACGTTCCATCCAGGTGGAAAGGCCTATAATAGACCTCATGTAAGTATCAAGAATCCCATAGAAAGGCTTTTTGTGGTACTAAAAAGATTTCCTTGTTTATATAATAGGATGGGCTTACAAATAAAAAATACCACCTGTTATTGTGCCATAATATGCAGTTCTCCAAAATATTGCAATTTTAAGAGAAGATGAACTAACGGAGGAAATGAGGATCGGAAAACGACTCTGCGGGAAGTGAAACAATGAAAATGCAGTTAAAAAGAATAGTTCATTCAGAAGTAGCATAGATTACATTGTTTTTTATTAGGGCCTCTATGCCTCTGATAAACCTATAGGAGACAGAGATATGATGCTTCTTTCATTAGCACACAATTTAAAGAGATATAATAAAGGTGTTAAGCAATTAGTAAGAATTAACAGATATAAAAAGATGCAATTTATGAGCGGACAGAAATGCTGCTCTTACTGATAATAAATTTCTGGAGGGACACAAAATGGAGCGTCCATTCCAGCACATGCAACAGAAGTAACGGGAGTCATTAATTTTGTTACGCTTGAATTAAGCAATATACAAATTTATAATGCCATAATTTCAAAAACATAGTCAGTATTAGAAGATTTCTGAGAAACACATATAAATGGTAAGGTGCAATTTTTACCCACCAAAACAGTGTCAACAATTTTTAACATAATTTTTAGTAAAAACATATTATTACGCGGAGTTTAGGTTATCTGTGCTAAACTCGTCATATATAATCTGTGCTGTAACATGCGCAGTGCGCTCCTTCCGGGTCGTGAAGTATATTCGGAGAAGTTTACGCGGAGTGATCTTGCGGCATCAAGGAAAGATCACGATCTCGCCAAACTTGGAAGACGACAACACAAGGGCCGGCAATGGCGATGAATCCATGGATGCTTCGGTTGCGGTGCATTCCCGATTCAGCCCCCGTTTCAGCTTCCTGAACAGTTCCTGAGTACCTTGATGGAGACAATCACACGAGCCCAGATGCAGGCTAATCAAGGTCTTATTAATTTTTTAATGGCGACCGCCAATGACTTCAGAAAGTCGACACCAACATGTCAGTCAGGGTCTAGCCAATTTCCAATCCCACCACACACACAGCATCACCTTATTGCGAGTTTTGCCGCAGTCTGTGAAGCCTGACCGGCCTTTGACCACGACCTTTTTCGCACGTTCTTGTCGTATGTGATCTACTTTTCATCACCAGTTATCAGCTTCTGCAAAAATGGTTCGGTTTCATTACGTCGTAATAAAGAATCACATATATAATACTTGGTTCATTAGGTTTCTTTCAGTGAGCTCGTGAGGTACCCAAATATCGAGCTTTTTTGCGTACCCAGTTTTTTCAAATGCGCCAAAACTGTTTTGTGGTCAATTCCCAGTTCTTCAGCTACGTCGTAACTACCTTTTAAAGTACTAGTCGACCCGTGTGACTTCGTCCGCGTGATGCTCCGCTCCTATTGGTCTTAGCGTGATTATATATAGCCTATAGGCTTTCTTGATAAATGGCCAATCTAACCCTGAAATAATTTTTCAAATCGGACCAATAGCTACTGAGATGAGCGTGTTGAAGCAAACAAACTCTTCGGCTTTATATATACTCATAGTATATATTTCAACCAAGCTGCATTATTGATGATAATTTAAAATCATCATATTATTGGTAATTGTAGCATTTACCCACTATTTCCATGATTTCCATGGTTTTTTCTTTAAAGCTATTATTAAACTGAGATAAAATTAAATGAAACAGTCTATTATACAGTTCATCTGGATTCTTTGAGTTTGTGTCCAAACCACTTATTTTTTGTGCAACACTTTCCTTAAAAAAATTTATACTGCTAACAGTCTTAGGACGGCAGATAATTTTTAGTCTTTCTTCAACTATAATATCTTTTAAAGTAAATTTTTGACCGTAGTGGGCTGAACTTAAATTGTCAATAATTAATTTCTCACTCACTTGACACCTAACTTTGTAAACAGTGATTTTAACAAAGTTCTAAACACTATAAAATAGATGTAAAAAGCAGAAAATCATATATTACATATAAACTTGACTGTTATTTATGTATTCATAAATATAATCTATTTATTATACGCCGAAGCGTTGGAAGGCCTCCCACAAGATGGACAGACGACCTGGTCAGGGCGGCGGGGAGCCGCTGGATGCAGGTCGCAGGTGATAGGTCGTACTGGAAATCTCTGGGAAACCTAATCCAGCAGAGGACGTCCTATGGCTGAGATGATGATGATGATGAAATAGATAAATGGTGTTGATGTGAATTCTGAACCACAAAAGTCTTTGTTTCTTGCAAAGAAGTTTGCCACCATCAAAGAATATATCTTTGGTAAGTTGAAACTATTCCCTTTAGTGAATCCAGATTGCATCGTGATATTAATATTACGTACAGAATCACAGATTAATTCGTCAAAGATTAAAAACTATATTATTAAATGCAGAGAGGTAAACAGTTTGACAGCTTGATTGAGGAGAGTATATTATCTCTAATGGGTGGAGAAGGTTTCGCTACAGGGGATAGACACTTGGCCATAAACCCATTCGAAGTAAGGATTGATGAAGTAAGGTCATAATTTTAAATATTTTTTAGGAAAGTAAGCAACACAAAAATTTTGATGAGAATCCATCTTTACTGACGGCTCAGCTAGTTAGGCTGACTGATATGGGGCAAGACAAAATTGTAAGTTTGTTTCTATTACTTTTTTGTGTAGAATTATGTTTCATGTATTAGACTTTAATATCTTATGAACCTCTAGATACTTAATGATGTAGATACTCTAATTTATATATAACGAGAATTTTATATATAAAATAATATAACCTGTCGTGTTATTTTAATCGAAAAATGTACTTATGATGCATTCTTTTCTTACATTATATTATTTTGTTTTTCAACATGCTCATGGCCCTCTCACAAATCCAAGTGTTGTTCAAATTGTATGTAATTTGATTGAAGTAATATGTAATTGTTTTGATACTTTTAAGTAATGTATTTGGAATGTTTTTAGGTGGCTGAAAGTCCCCAGCCCTTAATACAGTCACGACCGCACACTCCAACTAACATTCGTGAGCCGGATAGCCAAACAACACAAATACCGGCGACACCTTCCCACCTTCATATACTTAATGCCGCTGGTAATATAGAACCGATAACTTCAACATGAAGACGTCGGTCAAATCGCCGCAGACTGTTGTCTCCTCCACCGCAGAGTCAAGACTGTCCAGTTTTACAGAAAGATTTCTGCAGGTGGAGGAACCGAGGGTTGAGCTAGATCGCCGTAACTCTTGAGAGAGAGAGCATTGTCTCCATAGCCGGAGACCGGGATACCTCTGTATCACAGGCTTAGTTGGCTATTGGGGAACGGCTTAAGTTATTGGCTGAGGCCTTACAAAAATTTTTTTTTTTTAATAAAAAGATTTTTTAAATAATAAATTTGAAATTTTTGAATTTTTACCATCACAAATAATTTTCTAAACTCTTTACAAAATTATATTTACATTACGTGCCCGCCACAAAATATTAATAAGGTCTTGCCTTCTTATCTACCCAAGATTTGCTTCAAGAGAAGCAGTTTCTCTATCATTAGAAACCATTCCAGCGTGAAATTGGATCTCGCATTGCTGATCATAGGTGCCCATAGTTGTTGCTGCAAGTCCTGCACGATTACCAATACTGTGAAACACACAACATGCTATTACGGTTTTTGTAACCATGTCTGGATGGTAATGCTGCTGCTGCTCCCTGTGTACTAATAGACACTTTACCGAGCTTTGAGGTGTCCTATGGTTCGCTCCACTGAATTTCGTGCTGTTGCTTGTACTGTAATTTATTTCTAAACAAAGTATTACACAAGAAAAAATGTTTATAATATAAACATCCGTTGCATCAGTAATGTAAAACAATAATCTTGCCATTGTATTCGATAAAATTTGTATTGCACGTCAATCTCGATTGCTTTTTGTAACTTTTAATCTGACAGGTGAATTCGAGTTTTCAGATCTATTCTTGACATGAGCTCGATCGATCGAAGCTCGAATTTCACGTACAGAATACCAAATACAAGCATTTAATGTCATTAGATCATCTCGCTGCCACGCTAGACAGTGCGGCGTTGCCGTCGTACATTTTAACAGAATGCGAATTGAAATCTCAAGGTCGATTTACATCAAACGAGCGAATGCTCATTCTATCCCCACTACAGCTAATTCTTCTAGTGTAAACAGGCGTAGAGCATTCCTTCGTTGTTCTTAGTGCGTTCGCAAAGATTCTATGGAATATTCTAAGAATGCTCGCTCGCTTGATGTAAACGGCGCAAGAGCGCGCGAACAGTTGCTTAGAGCGTTCTAGCGTGTTCGGACGTGCTCGCGCCACTGAGCGGTCTCATCAAAGCGTTTTTGTGTTCTAGCGATTGTTTACGTATCTTATCGATTAAGTTATGGATTGGTCTCAAGAAAAATGTTTATTAATGGTAGAAGCCTACCGCAATTTCAGATGTCTGTGGGATCCGACGTATGAAAACTATAAAAATACAACTTACAAACAAGATGCTTGGCGGGAAATCGCAAAACAACTGGAATGTAATGTTGAAGAGTTACAAAAAAAGATGGACTCGCTTCTTGCATCTTACCGCCGGGAAAGGAAAAAAACAATGAGTACGAAGTCAGGCAGCGGTGCCGATTGTATTTATAATTCTAAATGGTTTGCATTTAAAAGCATGCACTTTTTGATCGACAAATATAAACCGAGGAAAACAATTGATTTCGACACTAACCAAAATAAAAACATGGTAAGTAGGTAGTTATGTTTATTTATTGGGTATTCTACCATAATTTTAGGTTAGGTTATTTACGCTTTTTATAAAGTAACATATCGCTTTCATTATGCAATATTGTTTTGCCATGGCAAAATATTAGTAAAATTAAAATAGTCTGAAAATTCTTTCCGGATATTTTCACATTGCAAAGTGTGTCTTCGTCCAGTGTTGGGTAACGGGAGAAATGATGATAAACGGTCCATATTTCTCCACTGGCCTGGAATGACGACGTCATCTTCAATTCTGTCCATCATGCCCGGTGAATTATACAGCTTCCTAGAAGCTTTCCTTTTCATCAAATAATTATGTAGGTACACGCAGGTTATTACGATGAGAGATGCTTTATCAGGTTGTAGCAACATAGGTTTTCGCAATACACGAAAAACTGCTGAAAGAATGCCAAATGCATTTTCTACTATTCGTCTTGCTCTAGACAAACGGTAGTTGTAAATTCGTTTTTCGGATCCCCTGGCATGAGTACCAGGATACGGCTTCATGATGTGTCTTTGTAATGGGAATGCATCATCTGCTACAAATACGAATGGCATATTCTGTTGTCTTCCTGGAAGGCTTTGGTCATTGGGCAAATTTAATTCATTATTTTGTAGTTTCTGATAGAAAGAAGTGTTTCTGAAAACTCCGCCATCTGATATTCTGCCCTGACAACCAATATCGGCGAATATAAAATTGTAGTTAGCGTCTACTATGGCCATTAACACCACACTGAATGTGGATTTATAACTCTCTTAATAACTCACTAACTTTAGATATAATAAATGAAATTTTAGATATTATAACTTAACTACTAACTTCAGATACTATAAATGTAATTTTAGAATTTAGATATAATAACATAATTGGCTTTGTATAGTGATGGGGAATGGCGCTGTATGCCGAAATACAGTTTACACTAGTTCGGCAGCAGATGATCATATTGTATTTTAGTGATAATATGTTATTTTTCCAAATAAAGAATTTGATTTGATTTGATTTGACTTCTCATTGAATTCCTGAGCGATTGATAGCCATTCTTCTTCTGTTGACGGTGTCTGAAATGAATAAAAAATTATTTTAGGGTGTATATTAATTAAACCGTTTTTTTACAGGCTGATGAGCAGGAGAATGAGCGAATTGGACAAGAAACTCCGGTAGTGGACCCTAATGCAGATACACAGTCAGATTCAAGAACACATTCACAACCTGCAGCTTCAGTAGGGTCAAGAAACACCACACCACAATGGCAACCATCAACATCACTGCAATCTGGCCACACAATACCACCAAAACATGAAGACCCTCAAGTAGCCGAAGCCTACCGTATTTTAAAAGATACACATGATTCAAAGATAAGGGACAAGAGTCAAGCTTTTGGAAATCATGTTGCTTCAAAACATCGCGAATACTCAAAAAGGACGAAAGCGTATGTTGAACATTACATAAATAATATACTGTTCGACGCTGATTTGGGGAAATTTGATTATGAGTCAAATTTAGCATCAACTCCGATGTCTTCATATTCAAACAGTTCACAAAATACTTGCATTGTGTATTCTGTAGCCTCAGATCAATCCCCTCCACCCAACCAAATGGAAGCCAGTTCAGAAAGTAATGTCAATTTAGACCAACAATTACACATTCCGGATGATACCGCAACTGAAGAAACCAGCGAGTCTGCTGCATTTTATTAAAAATTTTAAGTAACATGTATATCTTTTCTAGTTCCTTTTTGTTTATTTAAGTTCTCTGATTGTGTTTTTTTAAATAAATATCTTAAAATAAATTGTCTTAGTTTATTTACTTACTTTCACTAATAATTACGGTCGTGATAATAGGTGTGTAGGTATGTATAAAAGTAATAACTTTACTTACCTTAGCATAGTCTTGCAATGCTTCATTTATTGCTGCACATACTTCAGATATAGCATTACATATTGTCGATTTAGACATTTTAGTAAAATACATGAGGCTTTCATAGGAATCTCCAGTTGCCAAAAATCGCAAAGTCACTGCTAGTTTGTCATATGCAGGAATCGAGTCTCTAAAATTCGTACTTGATTTTCGAATTTTTTCGCTGGTCAGAGATAGTAAATGATCAAAATCCTCTGGCGCCATTCTACAAAAGTTTTGGAATTGTCCACTTTCTTCTTGTTTTTGCATATCCGTCATTGTTTCACCTACATTATCCAGTTTCCTTCGATGCATTAAATTTGTAACCCACCAACGTCTCTTCCTTCTTTTATTTTTGAGTTTTTGCGACAAAATAATAAATGCAGCACTTGCAATAATGATATCGCTGTCAGAGTCAGACATAACGAAGCACTACCAATACTAACCACAGAATTGACACGAATGAGCAAAGAACATTCGATCTAGCTTTTGTTTACACTAAAAGATTACGAAAGAATGCTCTTGTTCTAGCTCTAGCTCTATGTTCGTTTGATGTAAATCGATACCTCTAGCTTTGGTTTACACTAAAAGATTACGAAAGAATGCTCTTGTTCTAGCTCTAGCTCTATGTTCGTTTGATGTAAATCGACCTTCACCGCGGATTCCGCTACCGAATTATCAAAAATGTCCTTACAGTATAGCACTGCTGAGAGACATGAGTTTTATAAACTCTCTCTCTAAGAAACAAAAGTTTAAGTTTTCCTTCATTTAATACATACGACGTATGCTGTACGTGTGAACTGGTCATAAGGAAAATTGTTCAAGATGGAATAATAGTACCTAGTTCGGAAACTCAGCACAAATATATATTGTCACAAATTCTAAAGAGATTTATTGGGAATAAAAATACTTTCCTAAACTTACAGAATAAACATAACACATATGCCATAGAGCACCAAACGAATTTAACCCTAGATATTTCTCTCCCTTTCTAATGGTTTTACCTACACACTCGCTGATTCGAGCCAACTTAGTGATCGCTAGACTACGTCGCGTGGTGGTCGCGTTTAGCCGGTAAGTACTTTTGTTTGTGAGATACCTACTGCATACTCGTCATTTTGACGAATGGTTAGCTTATGCGTAACTTTTCAACCTGTATTTTGTGTTGATTTTTGTTGTTTTTTTTTTTTTAGTTATATCGTTCATAGTGAAGAATGGCTGCGAGGTTGATCACAGATGACGACATAGTTCGTGCGTTAGAAGATGACGATTATGTCAACACAAATGATGTTTATTCTGATAGTGAAAATGAGGATGGTTTGTTGGCTGATGACGTGGAAAGTGACTTTCATGACGAACCCTCGGACACTGAAGAAACACAAGTAAGTCTACCTTTAGATATTGAAGAGGAACAAGAAAGTTCACCTTCCGATGCTCTTCCTCTCAGTGACAATTCTTCATCGGCTTCTAACTACATTATCCACTTGACCCAAGCCAATATTCGAGGCAAAAATCGTCACGTGTGGGCAACTAATAAAGGACACACTTCTTCCCGAACTTCTGTGATAAATATCGTTCGCACGGCTAGAGGACCAGCCCGTTCAGTCAGAAACATAACAGATCCTTTCGTTTTATTTGTTTCCTTTATGACAGACGAAATATGCGAGGAAATTTCGCAGTGGACCAATGCTGAAATCGCCATAAAGAAACAAAGCTATGAGACTATTACATCAACCCAAAACGAAACATGCAAGGAGGAACTCAACGCTCTCTTCGGTGTCTTATTATTAGCAGCTGCGTTGAAAGATAACCCTCTTACAAGTGATGAATTGTTCAACACGTCTTTCTGCGCAACCCGATACATCTCGTGTATGAGTCGAGAAAGGTTTGATTTCCTCATAAGATGCCTTAGGTTAGATGACAAGGCTATAAGAATAAGAACCTTGCAGTCTGATCCACTCACACCGATCCGAAACATATGGGACTTACTGATGATTCAATGCCGAAACAATTACGTTCCTGGAACTAACGTTACTATCGATGAATAATTGCTGGCATTTCGTGGACGGTGTAAATTTAAAATGTACATCCCTAACAAGCCTGCTAAGTACGGTCTAAAAATTGTAATGATGTGTTACAGTGGGACCAGGTACATGATTGACGCCATGCCTTATCTTGGAAAAGGAACAAATACTGAAAGAGCACCCCTTGGTGAATATGTTGTCAAGGAACTAACACGGAGTATTTATGGCTCAAACAGAAACGTAACCACTGAAAATTGGTTCACGTCCATCCCTTTAGCTAAACAACTGCTACAACAACCTTACAAGTTAACAATAGTCGGAACTTTGCGGAAGAAATGAAGAACAGCCGAGGTAGAGCGATTGGCACTTCCATGTTTTGTTATGATGGGCCTCTAACTCTCCTATCATTCAAACCGAAGCCAAGCAAAATGGAATATTTATTGTCTTCATGTGACGAAGAAGGAAGTGTGAACCCAACATCTATAAAAACCACACATTATAGAATTTTACAATGCCACACAAAAGGCGGCGTAGACACATTTGACCATATCTGTTCTAATATGTCGTGTAGTCGTAAAACCAACCGGTGGCCCATGTGCATGTATGTGTATGTTATGGCACGCTCAATATATCGAGTATCAATTCTTATGTCCTATATTGCCATAATGTCTGGAGGTAAACCACTGTCACGAAGAAGCTTTATGAAACAATTACATGAACAACTCGTTGAACCATGGTTAAAAATTCGACTTGAAATACCAACAATGCCTCGAAGAATAAAAGACAAAATAAGAGATGTATTGGGTTTGAACCATGAGGAACGCGCTGAAGTTCGAGTTCAAATTCTTGAACAACCAGATCCTGGAAGTTCTCTGATACCTGAAAATGCCTCAACAAGGAAAAGGAAAAGCTGCAGTTTGTGTTCCTATAAGAAAAGGCGCATGACAAAGAATCACTGCAATAGTTGCAGAGTTCCCATTTGTGGCGAACATACAGTCAACTTTTGCCCAACTTGTGCCATAAAAATCTAAGTGATTTGATACTTACGATTAATTTTAAGCTTTTTACTTTATTATAACAAAAGGAAAAGAAGAAATTTTTAAAAAATAGTTCCTAATTTAGTCATTGTAAGATTTAGTGCCTTTTTGATCTCAAAGAAACATGTGCCATTTATGATTTGTGATTTATTACTTAAAAGTTAAATAATTAATATTTAACTTTTATGTAATAATTATCTTTAATTTATATCCCATATTACCTATGAGTATAATAAACCTTATTAAAATAACATATAATTTAAAAATGGTCGTCAAAAAGTCGAATGTTTAGCTTATCATAGAAGTTTAGGAACGTTAGCTATCTAGGGTTAATAAGATCAATTATTGAAAAATTCATAAATATATGACACAAAGCGACAATACTACAAAAAATTGACACAACATAAGTGACATAAATGTAATGTAATATTAACATATAAATAATATTTGTCACGTAAAAAAATAAACGAGTTAAATTATTATTATATTCCATTACTTATTTAATCATACCCTTTACTTCACTCTCCGATATTTAGATATCAAATTAGCAAGTGTCAGAGTTCACTATAAAACTACACACTTTCTAACTTTACTTTTATTGCTTTTCAGATCAAAATGCCCAAGCGTAAATGCACGCTCAACAGCGAATTGCAAAGCAAATATCCTAAGATTTTTTCTACGAATATTTATTTCAAACATCAAAGAGCACTTAACACACAGATTTTTACAGAAAAATGAAATCAGACATAGAAAAGTGAGAAAAACCAATGAAGGACTTTGACAAATTCAACTGGATGATGTAGCCAAACATTACTGAAAATACTCCATGGTCCGATGTCGAAAAAACAGTCCTATGGCTTTTTTTGGCGGGTAGACACAAAAGTGTGAAGCTCTTGTTATTTTCTTTATTTTAAATTATTTACTGTACCTGTAATGTACCTGTGTTGAAGTTGACTGTAAACATACTTTCTCACAAACTTTCACTACTTTTACAACTATTACTACTTAAATTCCAAGAGCTTCTTGTTTGTGGAACTGATCGCTTGGAAACATTATCACGTAGGAAGTAACTTCTTTTTCACGGCATTAAAGATATAGATATTATGAAAAAGACATGGGCATGCTGTAATTAGACAAAAAAATTAACATGGAGTCTTTATGTGCGAATTCATCAGTTTCATTGCCAATCCCACAATCTGTTCATAGTACATTTACTCCTGTTCCGCAATACCCGCCTTCATGTTACACTATATCAGATCCGTCACCTTCACCTTTATATTTTCAGAGTCCATCTCCATCAACCACTTTTCATTCTTCACTCAGCGAAAAAAAGTAACGTCTACTAATATCTCTAGGCCTAAGATAATCATACACTCAATTTCTAATGTCGCACCTTTCGAATCGACTACACAAGAAAGTCAAAAGTATCCCCAGTGCTCTATACCAGATACTAATATGTATACAACTTAATGAAGATGCCGGGGCTGCACAGTATTTAATTCTCCAATCTCGAAATGAGGATAGTGTTAAAAATATTTTAATTAACTTATTTTATCTGCTCACGGAATTACGAATCTGAATTCCTGATCAGGAAACCTGATCGGGAAACCGTATGTGTTTAGGTCGGCCTTAAACAGACAATTCGGGAGACCGTGGATAGGAACACACCCTAGGTCCAATTAAGTGGCCACGCCATCCCGTCTCTCGATTTTTTTTGTAGGGCCACCTAAAAAACGAAGTCAACAATAGGAATTTCGAAGTGTTCAGGATCTGAAAGAGGCATTAATGAAGATTTTAAATAATACTTATCCATCCAAGAAAATTATCCGCTGCGACTTGCTCACTGCAAAAACGAGTGAACTTATGTATTCGTCAAAGCGGCGGTCATTTTGACCAATTTATTTCGTAGATCACCTATTTATAAGTTTGTGTGACATCTTGTGTCTTACTTTAGTTTTTGTATAAAAAAATTCAATGGGCTTTAAATAAAATTTTAATCACAGTAAGAAATATGTTTGCAATAAAGAATATTACGACTTGATATTACCATTAAAGATATTGTTCAAACTTTCACTGACTAAAGGAATAATGCCTGAGTGCTGGAAGCGTTCAATTATAATTCCTGTCTTTAAAAGTAGTTACGGTAGGTAGATTAGGTTAGGTACAGGTAACGGTTGGCCAGGATGGAGACCTCAACGCCACAGACTGGCGGCGGTCCTAGGTGGAGACCTCTCTCTCCCGAGCGTGATTCATTCCATGCTCGAGAGTAAAAGATGCTGGTCGGCCATGGTCGACTTCTGCGAGGCTGTAATCTCCCAGAAGGAGGCCGCGGAGCGGGTCTGCAGGGTGACGCCTCTACAGACCCGCGCCGCCGCGCTCGATTTAGTTAGAGGGCCCACAACCCAGTCTTCAATGCTTCCAAGCCTCCTCCCACCACCCTGAATGGAGCCATCAGTCAGGAGAACCAGTCATGCGCCACGAAATCGTATATAAAGGGCCGAACGCAGTCAACGAGCATCACGAGGAACTCGCCAGCCTTCGAAGAGGACGAACACCCAACCAACCACCGAACGGATCAAGAACAAGCACCCCTGGCTCCTGGCTGCTGCAAGCGCCGGAGCCGACATTGATCTCGGCCGAAGGCTACCAGCCTTTCTGCCACCCGGACTGAAGAATGAAGTCCGCAAAACACCCAACGGACGCACCGCCGACCGAACACAGCGGCGCCGCACCGTTGCGTCCCGATAACTCGCTACTGCGGTCTTCCGGGACGGCGGCCGAACAACACCCAACACGGCCGCCTCCCAGGCCGACGCCGCAACGCACCGTATCTTCGGAGCGACCCACGCCGTCTCGCCAGCTTCTTGGCAGGATCGAGATCCGCGGAAAAGAGTGCCCACATCTCAACCACAGACACCAACCGAGAGCAACGAGGAACTACTAAAGATTCTGTCCACGCCTCCAACAGCGCCGGCGCGCGACGGAAACGAATTCACCACATGCTCGTTCACAGACGAGTACGCCTCGCCGTCAACCCTCGCGGCCCCCCAACCGCTCACCCCCGGAAGCCTCGCCGATGACAGCCCAGAGGAAGACGAACCTAAGCACCCATGCACCTCGATGGAGAAACCCATGTCACTATCCACACAGGGAGCCACCTACGCCTCAATAACGGCCACATCACCGCCGCCAGCAGCAACCAACGCTCAACCAATGGACATCGGTACAGCCGAAGCCCAAACCGAAACCTCGATTTCCTCCCTTAGTGGTCGAGGTCTTACCAAATTGGACACACCACTTTAAAATTCTGAGGGAGCGCCTAGGCCACATTCCGTCAGCGCGCGCATACGGCAAAGGAATGCGCTTCTACCCTACGACGGAGCTGGAGTACCGCGCCGTCCAAAGGTACCTCACTGAATTAGAAAAGAAAGAGAAGATATCGTGGTTCGCATACTCTCTCCCCTCAGAGCGAAGTCTCAAGATTGCCATCCGAGGCCTACCAGTGGACACCGAACCTGAAGAAATTATTAGAGAGCTGGAGGAGAAAGGGTTCTCCCCCGAATACGTGCGCCCCATCAAGGCCAGACAAGGTCGCCCGGGCTGCATTTTCCACGCAACTCTGCGCCGCACCGAGGGGCTTACGCCAGCCATCTACGAAGTGAAGGACCTGCTGAACATGTCGGGCATAAAAATCGAAGCCTGGAGAGGAAAGAAGGGCCCGGCACAATGCCATAGGTGCCAGGCATTCCGACACTCTTCGCACAACTGCCATCGCACGCAGGCCTGCGTGGGAGAACCACAGGGCGAAGGACTGCCCCCGCCCACTTGAAGAACCCGCAACATGCGCGAACTGCGGAGGCCCGCACCCCGCTAATAATACGGGGTGCCCAATATACAAAAAGGAGGCGAGAAATAAGAAAGCAGGAGCTATCGCCAGGACATCTACAACTGTCCCTCGCCCCGCACCCCAGCCGCCCACACAACAACCACCAGCGCCGCCAGCATCCACTAAACCTACCCCCCCGGTGCCCACTGAACAGGCACCACAGGGCTCCACTATGCCCACCGAAGTGCCCACAACGCTCATGCCCCCAGCAAACAACCTAGCAGCACCAATGAAACCCAACAAATAGAAAAGGAGGCAGAGGAAAACCAGACTCCCCATAAGCACTACCACGAACCAAGACGAGACCTCCTCATGGACAGCAAGCCGCTGAGGATCATATACTGGAATGCCAGCGCACGACGCTGCTACGTCTGCTCCTTAAAGACCAAGAGGCAGACGTAGCCCTCATATGCGAGACGCACCTCGCATCTGCCGACGCCGCCACCATACCGGGCTATCACTGTTATAGAAAAGACGAAATCTCGCCGGCAGGCCACAGATACCGCGGCCTTGCGGTGTATGTCCGGCGCAGCATCATCCATAGAACGCTGCCACAACCCAGTCTTCAATGCTTCCAAGCCCTGGGGATAGAAGCCTCGCTAGGAGACAGACAGATACACATATACGCAGCATACCGCCCCCCGGCGCACAACAGCAAACAACTAGGGCAAGAGATGCGCCAACGCCAAGAACCCGGCATGGAATTCGTTAAGATGCTGCACAGCAGGCCGCGCATTACTCAAGGACGCCGAGCAGCACGACTACGAGATCTCAGGACCAGACATCCCGACGCATTACCCCCCCAATGCAGAGCGCTCCCCGGATGTCATAGATCTCGTAGTCCACAAAAATCTGGGCTCACCACTTGCGATGGAAGTGATACCATATTCCATGGGATCGGCGACCCTGCCAGGATTAAATTTGCTGCGCGGACGTTGTTTAGTTCTTTTTAATCGAGTTTTCTCAGTTAATTACTGTTGGACTGATTGTTGAGTTGAGTTGACATACTACTTACTACCTGGTTAAGAATGTATTTTCTTAAGCCGTTTATGTGTTACTTGGTTTACCTACATTATTTTTTACTTGTACTTGTATTTTACTTGTACTACTTTGTAACTACCGTTATATTTAACTGTTCAGTTTAATACACTGACAGTATGTATTATTCTTACTTAAATGTTACGTATGTACCAATGATCTAGGGCATTTTAATTGTTTACTATTTTTTATTGTTTTGTATTATACCTACCTTAGAGCTTCACTCTAAACAATTTGTTATTTCTACATTGTGCTCCGTATTTGCTATCCTGGGCTACTGACCATTTATTTTTTTTATATTTGCTTTATTTAATTAATTAACAATGGAGGAAAGACCAATTAATTTTAACCTTTTACATAAAGATGAGTTGATATACGAAGTCTTAATAAGAGAAGCCAAGCCTGCGAATACCGTTGTTGGCTTGCGTTCCCAAATTAAATCCTTAGCTAAAGAATATCCTAGTGATGATATCGATGTCTTTGAGGGTGACATTGCTGTCGAATTAAAATTAATTTCCTGTAAGTTAGTTGAGTTGTCCGGACTTATGTCCGAAAAGCAATTGCGTTTAAAAAGTTTAAATCGTATTCATACTTTAGGTAATCATTTATTTCATCGGTTAGGAAGGTTGAAGCCGGTCGAACCTGATGATATTACTTTGCATACCGATCTACAATCACAATTGGATAAAATATTAGACAAGTCTGATTCCGTTTTCGTGAGTTACCAAAGGAGCTTGAAGAACTCGGTACATTCCTTGTCCATCGAAGCAGAGAGTGCACCGGAACCTAGTGTCAGCGCGTGTTGTGATCGAAGTAAGGGAGTTCACACGCTCGGTATAAAGTACAACGGTCGCTCTTGCGTGCTTTCTTTTGTTCAGCGGTTGGAGGAATTGTGTTTGTCGCGAGGATTGTCTCATCAGAGGTTGTTTGAAGGAGCAGCGGAATTATTCACGGAAGAGGCTTTGTTTTGGTATCGTAGTATTCGTGATTCGGTACATTCTTGGTCGGAACTTAAGGAATACCTATTAGATGATTATTTGCCAGTGGATTATGACCAACGGTTGCTGGGTGAGATCCGAGACCGAACCCAAGGTCGTGATGAGTCTATAATTAATTATTTAAGTGTAATGAGAAATTACTTTAGTAGGTTACGGGTTCCTTTAAAGGAAGAGGAACAGCTACATATTGTTCGATATAATTTACGCCCTCATTTTTCTTCTCAATTAGCTTTTGTGGATATTCATTCTTGGTCAGAATTAAAGTCCAGGTGTCTTTTGTTAGAGTACGCTAAGCAACGAGCGGATTCATTTACCGAACCCCCTCGATTTAACTCAAATTTAATTGCCCCAGATTTAGTATATAAAGGAGTGCAGAAGCCGTGTCATGTGGTTTCTAAGTTATCTACCGAGAAACGTCAAGAGTTCTGTGTACGCTGTCGTAACAGCGGACACACTTTAAAAAATTGTCGGGAGAAGCCTTCCTTGGTTTGTTATCGTTGTGGTGAGAAGAATTTCACGGCGACGAGTTGTCCTCAATGCAACCAAAGCCAGACCAACAGGCCAGGTTCGAGTTCTGGTACAAAAAACTTGCCAGAGCGGACCACAGAAGGAAAGAGCTAGAACTCTCCGACTCTATTGATAGTCATATTCGTCCTACCTCGTTACCTATGAGTGAGGATCCGGCTATCTCTTGTACAAGCTCAAGTCACGTTTCGAATTATAACTCCTCTTTGGTCCGCGAAACGAATAAAAATCGTGTTCGTGTTTACCCTACCCAGGGCATACGTAATGTTATTCCTGTTACCCAGGAATTACCTATTTCTCGTCGTGAAACCCACGATGTTATTCCTGTTACCCAGGAATTACCTATTTCTCGTCGTGAAACCCACGATGTCATTCCTGTTACCCAGGAATTACCTAACTTACCTACTCCACATCGTGATACCCACGATGATATTTCTGTTACCCAGGAATTACCTACTACACATTGTGTTACCCGCAATGTTACTCCTGTTACCCAGGACTTATTTATTTTACCTAGTACCCATCGTGTTACCCACGATGATATTCCTGTTACCCAGGAATTACCTATCTTACCTACCTCTCGTCGTGTTACCCATGACAATATTCCTGTTACCCAGGAATTACCTACTTCACATCGTGATACCCACGATGATAATCCTGTTACCCAGGATTCTACCCTTATGCTGCCCCACGTATACAATGGCGTAGCAGTTATACACCATGTTACCCATGGTGCAGTTTCTGCTAAACAGGAACTTACCCCTTTTACCACTTTGGGACTGGAATCTCAGACTGATTCCAATTGCCCTAAATTAACTTGTTCGCCTGTAACAGATCGTTATAATAATGATCTCAGACCCTATTTAAATACAAATATTTACCGTGTTAGTTATGCTACTTTACATAAAGATGTGGATTTGGTTTTTATTTTAACCGCAAAGGGTTCTATATCTCCCGTGGTAGGTTACTACCTATTGCCTGTCACGGTTGATACTTTTACTCCTGTGGTTGAATTAAAGACACTTTGTTTTAAATACCGCCGTAAACGAGGTTTATGTATTTCTAAGATTTATTTTATTGTTTCAGGATGTCTTCTGATGTTCTTACTTTTATTTAAGGTTTCTTTTGGTGTTGTTTAGTTTAGGATTAGATTTTGTTGCTGTTTTACTTTGGTGTAGTGAGTGGACCGGTGAGGGCACCCGACGAATTTACTACCGTAAATTCTTTCTGATGGGAGGGGCACTGTAGCGTGTAAAATTCGCTACACCCTATTCTTATTATTTTTAATACAATCTTCTTCAAATATACAAATATTTTACTTTAAATTTGTTTAAATAGTGCATACTACTGCCATCTATGGTGAACCATCCACACTAAGCGTGAGCGCCATCTAGTTTCGAACGCGTGATCTAGCACGTATAAATCGATTCGTTTGTTTAGTAATATTATATGATTTCTTTTTTTTTCCAAATAAACAATTTCAAAATTAATATTAACCAATATTAAATAAATTATAATTTTTGGAACTTTAACAATTAAATTATTATTGATATAATGGTACACGGACCTATATTTCATTATTCGATTTTTAATTGTCTCTCGTAGGAGCTGGCAATATTTTATTTCTTTTCCGTCAAGTTGTCGTACTTCATTTCTTTCTTTTTCTCCATGTCGTTTGGGTAGGCGACTGTTCCTTGTGATTCCTGGAGAGGTGCCAGGAGCACCTAATATTATTTTTTTTTTTGGTAAGTACTACATTTGAATCGTATTAACGTTGGCGTTGGAGTGGATAGTGTCTTATTATTGTATTCGTTATAGCTGCCGCGACGCGAGCCATGCTGCGTGCGAGCATGCCTTTGATCATCATGCCAGGCTTGGAATCCTTAATGCCCTAACAAGCCTGACATACTAAAAACCTCCACAGGTTAGTTTGTATCCGGAGGGGATTGTGTTGTTGGTGCGTGGAGTTGCGTCCGGAGGACCCTTGTTTCCCGAAGGACAAGTTCCTAGGATTCTTTTCTTTTTTTTCTCCCTGCATACCCTGCTCCGGGTTCCATTATGAAGGCGATTAGGAGGCTGATGCTGCCTCTCCGAGTCGCCCGGCTCCGTGAGAAGCCCGCGGACTCTGGCATGCGCGCCGTCAGGCGTGGGTGACCGTGAGCAAGTAACCGGTTTTTTTTTTCCTTTTGTCTGTTAATTCAACTCAACCCTTCAATTTTACCACTGTAAGTCCTACGGTCAGTCCCTCAGGCGCGCAAATCAAATCCTGTAAACTATACTAGAATGCGAAGGAAGCTTTAGGTAGCTTTTCGATTCATTTCTTGCTAATAAAACTTTATGTAGTAAAGAGTTGTTTTTTTTTTTTACAATTGTAACTGTGGAATCTTCGGATCGTATTGTCATTAAACAATTTAATTTAATTTACATTTTTTTTGTTAACCTCCCACCCGAAGGGTAGGAGAGGTTACAATTTATTATAGAGGTTATTTACTACTTATAGAGGTTATTACCATGTGCTTACATTATTTATATTAATACTTATATTCTCTTTATAAATTTCTATTTAAAAACATTTGAATAAAATATCTAAACGATACGAGAGCGTGTCTTCATGAATTTGTACGATTTTTGGGAGTTTATTCAACTTAATATGTTACCGCTATCCGGCACATATAGGTTGGATGATATATGTCCATGAAATCTTAATTCCTTGTTAATAATCTTCTAAATGTGGTTAAAACCAATAAAAGAGATAATGTATGCACATGATTTATGTAGAATTTCTAAATATTTTGGGGTATCCGGAGACAGTTGATGTCCGGCCTCTCCGGAAACAATTTTCATTTCTTAATTCTTATTTATATGTTTGAATAACATAATTTAATAGTCAAAGTGGACAAATATTAATGTGTCTGTATTGGGATTCTATTGGATTTTCTTGTTGTTTTGGAGATTTTGGATAAATTATATACCGTCTCAGTGAACATTTAAGTTTTCTTTATTTTATATTTGTGTTATCAGATAGTAGTGTTAAATGGTTGATTTGGATTACTGTTGGTTTCCTGAATATAGATTTATTCATTTTTTTAATAAGATATTTTATAAAAATAATTAAAGTTTCTTCTTATGTAGCTTCGGACTACAGTTGTTCTTCTTAGTCCAAGCCGTTATAATAGCTTTGTTTATTCTGTAATTACAGGAGGTGTACCTAGGGGGCGTGTGTACCTAGGGGGCGTGTGTACCTAGGGGGCGTGTGTACCTAGGGGGCGTGTGTACCTAGGGTACTCCGTATCCGGAGGGTAGTCCGTATCCGGATGTTCGTCTGTATCCGGATGTTTGTATCCGGAGGGGATTGTGTTGTTGGTGCGTGGAGTTGCGTCCGGAAGACCCTTGTTTCCCGAAGGACAAGTTCCTAGGATTCTTTTAAAACTTTATGTAGTAAAGAGTTGTTTTTTTTTTCTAACAATTGTAACTGTGGAATCTTCGGATCGTATTGTCATTAAACAATTCAATTTAATTTACATTTTTTTTGTTAACCTCCCACCCGAAGGGTAGGAGAGGTTACAATGGCGACCCTGCCAGGATTAAATTTGCTGCGCGGACGTTGTTTAGTTCTTTTTAATCGAGTTTTCTCAGTTAATTACTGTTGGACTGATTGTTGAGTTGAGTTGACATACTACTTACTACCTGGTTAAGAATGTATTTTCTTAAGCCGTTTATGTGTTACTTGGTTTACCTACATTATTTTTTTACTTGTACTTGTATTTTACTCGTACTACTTTGTAACTACCGTTATATTTAACTGTTCAGTTTAATACACTGACAGTATGTATTATTCTTACTTAAATGTTACGTATGTACCAATGATCTAGGGCATTTTAATTGTTTACTATTTTTTATTGTTTTGTATTATACCTACCTTAGAGCTTCACTCTAAACAATTTGTTATTTCTACATTGTGCTCCGTATTTGCTATCCTGGGCTACTGACCATTTATTTTTTTTATATTTGCTTTATTTAATTAATTAACAATGGAGAAACGACCAATTAATTTTAACCTTTTACATAAAGATGAGTTGATATACGAAGTCTTAATAAGGGAAGCCAAGCCTGCGAATGCCGTTGTTGGCTTGCGTTCCCAAATTAAATCCTTAGCTAAAGAATATCCTAGTGATGATATCGATGTCTATGAGGGTGACATTGCTGTCGAATTAAAATTAATTTCCTGTAAGTTAGTTGAGTTGTCCGGACTTATGTCCGAAAAGCAATTGCGTTTAAAAAGTTTAAATCGTATTCATACTTTAGGTAATCATTTATTTCATCGGTTAGGAAGGTTGAAGCCGGTCGAACCTGATGATATTACTTTGCATACCGATCTACAATCACAATTAGATAAAATATTAGACAAGTCTGATTCCGTTTTCGTGAGTTACCAAAGGAGCTTGAAGAACTCAGTACATTCCTTGTCCATCGAAGCAGAGAGTGCACCGGAACCTAGTGTCAGCGCGTGTTGTGATCGAAGTAAGGGAGTTCACACGCTCGGTATAAAGTACAACGGTCGCTCTTGCGTGCTTTCTTTTGTTCAGCGGTTGGAGGAATTGTGTTTGTCGCGAGGATTGTCTCATCAGAGGTTGTTTGAAGGAGCAGCGGAACTATTCACGAAAGAGGCTTTGTTTTGGTATCGTAGTATTCGTGATTCGGTACATTCTTGGTCGGAACTTAAGGAATACCTATTAGATGATTATTTGCCAGTGGATTATGACCAACGGTTGCTGGGTGAGATCCGAGACCGAACCCAAGGTCGTGATGAGTCTATAATTAATTATTTAAGTGTAATGAGGAATTACTTTAGTAGGTTACGGGTTCCTTTAAAAGAAGAGGAACAGCTACATATTGTTCGATATAATTTACGCCCTCATTTTTCTTCTCAATTAGCTTTTGTGGATATTCATTCTTGGTCAGAATTAAAGTCCAGGTGTCTTTTGTTGGAGTACGCTAAGCAACGAGCGGATTCATTTACCGAACCCCCTCGATTTAACTCAAATTTAATTGCCCCAGATTTAGTATATAAAGGAGTACAGAAGCCGTGTCATGTGGTTTCTAAGTTATCTACAAAGAAACGTCAAGAGTTCTGTGTACGCTGTCGTAACAGCGGACACACTTTAAAAAATTGTCGGGAGAAGCCTTCCTTGGTTTGTTCTCGTTGTGGTGAGAAGAATTTCACGGCGGCGAGTTGTCCTCGATGCAACCAAAGCCAGACCAACAGGCCAGGTTCGAGTTCTGGTACAAAAAACTTGCCAGAGCGGACCACAGAAGGAAAGAGCTAGAACTCTCCGACTCTATTGATAGTCATATTCGTCCTACCTCGTTACCTATGAGTGAGGATCCGGCTATCTCTTGTACAAGCTCAAGTCACGTTTCGAATTATAACTCCTCTTTGGTCCGCGAAACGAATAAAAATCGTGTTCGTGTTTTCCCTACCCAGGGCATACGTAATGTTATTCCTGTTACCCAGGAATTACCTATTTCTCGTCGTGAAACCCACGATGTCATTCCTGTTACCCAGGATTTACCTACTTTACCTACCTCTTGTTGTGTTACCCATGACAATATTTCTGTTACCCAGGAATTACCTACTTCACATCGTGATACCCACGATGACATTCCTGTTACCCAGGAATTACCTACTTCACATCGTGATACCCACGATGATATTCCTGTTACCCAGGAATTACCTACTTCACATCGTGATACCCACGATGACGTTCCTGTTACCCAGGAATTACCTACTTCACATCGTGATACCCACGATGATAATCCTGTTACCCAGGATTCTACCCTTAAGCTGCCCCATGTTTACAATGGCGTAGCAATTATACATCATGTTACCCATGGTGCAGTTTCTGCTAAACAGAAACTTACCCCTTTTACCGCTTTGGGACTGGAATCTCGGACTGATTCCAATTGCCCTACATTAATTTGTTCGCCTGTAACAGATCGTTATAATAATGATCTCAGACCCTATTTAGATACAAATATTTACCGTGTTAGTTATGCTACCTTACATAAAGATGTGGATTTGGTTTTTATTTTAACCGCAAAGGGTTCTATATCTCCCGTGGTAGGTTACTACCTATTGCCTGTTACGGTTGATACTTTTATTCCTGTGGTTGAATTAAAGACACTTTGTTTTAAATACCGCCGTAAACGAGGTTTATGTATTTCTAAGGTTTATTTTATTGTTTCAGGATGTTCTTACTTCTAATTTAGGTTTTTTGGTGTTGTTTAGTTTAGGATTAGATTTTGTTGCTGTTTTACTTTGGTGTAGTGAGTGGACGGGTGAGGGCACCCGACGAATTTACTATCGTAAATTCTTTCTGATGGGAGGGGCACTGTAGCGTGTAAAATTCGCTACACCCTATTCTTATTATTTTTAATCCAATCTTCTTCAAATATACAAATATTTTACTTTAAATTTGTTTAAATAGTGCATACTACTGCCATCTATGGTGAACCATCCACACTAAGCGTGAGCGCCATCTAGTTTCGAACGCGTGATCTAGCACGTATAAATCGATTCGTTTGTTTAGTAATATTATATTATTTCTTTTTTTTCAAATAAACAATTTAAAAATTAATATTAACCAATATTAAATAAATTATAATTTTTGGAACTTTAACAATTAAATTATTATTGATATAATGGTACACGGACCTATATTTCATTATTCGATTTTTAATTGTCTCTCGTAGGAGCTGGCAATATTTTATTTCTTTTCCGTCAAGTTGTCGTACTTCATTTCTTTCTTTTTCTCCATGTCGTTTGGGTAGGCGACTGTTCCTTGTGATTCCTGGAGAGGTGCCAGGAGCACCTAATATTATTTTTTTTTTTGGTAAGTACTACATTTGAATCGTATTAACGTTGGCGTTGGAGTGGATAGTGTCTTATTATTGTATTCGTTATAGCTGCCGCGACGCGAGCCATGCTGCGTGCGAGCATGCCTTTGATCATCATGCCAGGCTTGGAATCCTTAATGCCCTAACAAGCCTGACATACTAAAAACCTCCACAGGTTAGTTAAATATAGTAATTACGTATTTCATACAGTTCTAATTGTTCTAAACTTATAGAGGTTATTACCATGTGCTTACATTATTTATATTAATACTTATGTTCTCTTTATAAATTTCTATTTAAAAACATTTGAATAAAATATCTAAACGATACTCGAAGGGTAGGAGAGGTTACAATGGCGACCCTCATAGAATAGACCCTCATAGAAGGGGGCGTGTGTACCTAGGGGGCGTGTGTACCTAGGGGGCGTGTGTACCTAGGGGGCGTGTGTACCTAGGGGGCGTGTGTACCTAGGGGGCGTGTGTACCTAGGGGGCGTGTGTACCTAGGGGGCGTGTGTACCTAGGGTACTCCGTATCCGGAGGGTAGTCCGTATCCGGATGTTCGTCTGTATCCGGATGTTTGTATCCGGAGGGGATTGTGTTGTTGGTGCGTGGAGTTGCGTCCGGAAGACCCTTGTTTCCCGAAGGACAAGTTCCTAGGATTCTTTCCTTTTTTTTACTCCCTGCATACCCTGCTCCGGGTTCCATTATGAAGGCGATTAGGAGGCTGATGCTGCCTCTCCGAGTCGCCCGGCTCCGTGAGAAGCCCGCGGACTCTGGCATGCGCGCCGTCAGGCGTGGATGACCGTGAGCAAGTAACCGGTTGTTTTTTTCTTATGTCTGTTAATTCAACTCAACCCTTCAATTTTACCACTGTAAGTCCTACGGTCAGTCCCTCAGGCGCGGTTTTTTTTTTTACAATTGTAACTGTGGAATCTTCGGATCGTATTGTCATTAAACAATTTAATTTAATTTACATTTTTTTTACAGTTACAATTGTAAAAAAAAAACAACTCTTTACTACATAAAGTTTTATTAGCAAGAAATGAATCGAAAAGCTACCTAAAGCTTCCTTCGCATTCTAGTATAGTTTACAGGATTTGATTTGCGCGCCTGAGGGACTGACCGTAGGACTTACAGTGGTAAAATTGAAGGGTTGAGTTGAATTAACAGACATAAGAAAAAAACAACCGGTTACTTGCTCACGGTCATCCACGCCTGACGGCGCGCATGCCAGAGTCCGCGGGCTTCTCACGGAGCCGGGCGACTCGGAGAGGCAGCATCAGCCTCCTAATCTCCTTCATAATGGAACCCGGAGCGGGGTATGCAGGGAGTAAAAAAAAAAGAAAAGAAAGGAACTTGTCCTTCGGGAAACAAGGGTCTTCCGGACGCAACTCCACGCACCAACAACACAATCCCCTCCGGATACAAACATCCGGATACAGACGAACATCCGGATACGGACTACCCTCCGGATACGGAGTACCCTAGGTACACACGCCCCCTAGGTACACACGCCCCCTAGGTACACACGCCCCCTAGGTACACACGCCCCCTAGGTACACACGCCCCCTAGGTACACACGCCCCCTAGGTACACACGCCCCCTAGGTACACCTCCTGTAATTACAGAATAAACAAAGCTATTATAACGGCTTGGACTAAGAAGAACAACTGTAGTCCGAAGCTACATAAGAAGAAACTTTAATTAGTTTTATAAAATATCTTATAAAAAAAATGATAAATCTATATTCAGAAAACTAACAGTAATCCAAATCAATCATTTAACACTACTATCTGATAACACAAATATAAAATAAAGAAAACTTAAATGTTCACTGAGACGGTATATAATTTATGCAAAATCTCCAAAACAAGAAGAAAATCCAATAGAATCCCAATACAGACACATTAATATTTGTCCACTTTGACTATTAAATTATGTTATTCAAACATATAAATAAGAATTAAGAAATGAAAATTGTTTCCGGAGAGGCCGGACATCAACTGTCTCCGGATACCCCAAAATATTTAGAAATTCTACATAAATCATGTGCATACATTATCTCTTTTATTGGTTTTAACCACATTTAGAAGATTATTAACAAGGAATTAAGATTTCATGGACATATATCATCCAACCTATATGTGCCGGATAGCGGTAACATATTAAGTTGAATAAACTCCCAAAAATCGTACAAATTCATGAAGACACGCTCTCGTATCGTTTAGATATTTTATTCAAATGTTTTAAAATAGAAATTTATAAAGAGAACATAAGTATTAATATAAATAATGTAAGCACATGGTAATAACCTCTATAAGTTTAGAACAATTAGAACTGTATGAAATACGTAATTACTATATTTAACTAACCTGTGGAGGTTTTTAGTATGTCAGGCTTGTTAGGGCATTAAGGATTCCAAGCCTGGCATGATGATCAAAGACATGCTCGCACGCAGCATGGCTCGCGTCGCGGCAGCTATAACGAATACAATAATAAGACACTATCCACTCCAACGCCAACGTTTATACGATTCAAATGTAGTACTTACCAAAAAAAGAAAATAATATTAGGTGCTCCTGGCACCTCTCCAGGAATCACAAGGAACAGTCGCCTACCCAAACGACATGGAGAAAAAGAAAGAAATGAAGTACGACAACTTGACGGAAAAGAAATAAAATATTGCCAGCTCCTACGAGAGACAATTAAAAATCGAATAATGAAATATAGGTCCGTGTACCATTATATCAATAATAATTTAATTGTTAAAGTTCCAAAAATTATAATTTATTTAATATTGGTTAATATTAATTTTGAAATTGTTTATTTGGAAAAAAAAGAAATCATATAATATTACTAAACAAACGAATCGATTTATACGTGCTAGATCACGCGTTCGAAACTAGATGGCGCTCACGCTCAGTGTCGATGGTTCACCATAGATGGCAGTAGTATGCACTATTTAAACAAATTTAAAGTAAAATATTTTTGTATATTTGAAGAAGATTGTATTAAAAATAATAAGAATAGGGTGTAGCGAATTTTACACGCTACAGTGCCCCTCCCATCAGAAAGAATTTACGGTAGTAAATTCGTCGGGTGCCCTCACCCGTCCACTCACTACACCAAAGTAAAACAGCAACAAAATCTAATCCTAAACTAAACAACACCAAAAAACCTAAATTAGAAGTAAGAACATCCTGAAACAATAAAATAAACCTTAGAAATACATAAACCTCGTTTACGGCGGTATTTAAAACAAAGTGTCTTTAATTCAACCACAGGAGTAAAAGTATCAACCGTAACAGGCAATAGGTAGTAACCTACCACGGGAGATATAGAACCCTTTGCGGTTAAAATAAAAACCAAATCCACATCTTTATGTAAGGTAGCATAACTAACACGGTAAATATTTGTATTTAAATAGGGTCTGAGATCATTATTATAACGATCTGTTACAGACGAACAAGTTAATTTAGGGCAATTGGAATCAGTCCGAGATTCCAGTCCCAAAGCGGTAAGTTCCTGTTTAGCAGAAACTGCACCATGGGTAACATGGTGTATAACTGCTACGCCATTGTAAACATGGGGCAGCTTAAGGGTAGAATCCTGGGTAACAGGATTATCATCGTGGGTATCACGATGTGAAGTAGGTAATTCCTGGGTAACAGGAATATTGTCATGGGTAACACGACGAGAGGTAGGTAAGATAGGTAATTCCTGGGTAACAGGAATATCATCGTGGGTAACACGATGGGTACTAGGTAAAATAAATAAGTCCTGGGTAACAGGAGTAACATTGCGGGTAACACAATGTGAAGTAGGTAATTCCTGGGTAACAGAAATATTGTCATGGGTAACACGACGAGAGGTAGATAACGTAGGTAAATTAGGTAATTCCTGGATGACAGGGGTAACATCGTGGGTAACACGACGTGGAGTAGGTAAGTTAGGTAATTCCTGGGTAACAGAAATATCATCGTGGGTATCACGATGTGGAGTAGGTAAGTTAGGTAATTCCTGGGTAACAGGAATGACATCGTGGGTTTCACGACGAGAAATAGGTAATTCCTGGGTAACAGGAATAACATTACGTATGCCCTGGGTAGGGAAAACACGAACACGATTTTTATTCGTTTCGCGGACCAAAGAGGAGTTATAATTCGAAACGTGACTTGAGCTTGTACAAGAGATAGCCGGATCCTCACTCATAGGTAACGAGGTAGGACGAATATGACTATCAATAGAGTCGGAGAGTTCTAGCTTTTTCCTTCTGTGGTCCGCTCTGGCAAGTTTTTTGTACCAGAACTCGAACCTGGCCTGTTGGTCTGGCTTTGGTTGCATTGAGGACAACTCGTCGCCGTGAAATTCTTTTCACCACAACGGTAGCAAACTAAGGAAGGCTTATCTCGACAATTCTTTAAAGTGTGTCCGCTGTTACGGCAGCGTACACAGAACTCTTGACGTTTCTTTGTAGATAACTTAGAAACCACATGACACGGCTTCTGCACTCCTTTATATACTAAATCTGGGGCAATTAAACTTGAGTTAAATCGAGGGGGTTCGGTAAATGAATCCGCTCGTTGCTTAGCGTACTCTAACAAAAGACACCTGGACTTTAATTCTGACCAAGAATGAATATCCACAAAAGCTAATTGAGAAGAAAAATGAGGGCGTAAATTATATCGAACAATATGTAGCTGTTCCTCTTCCTTTAAAGGAACCCGTAACCTACTAAAGTAATTTCTCATTACACTTAAATAATTAATTATAGACTCATCACGACCTTGGGTTCGGTCTCGGATCTCACCCAGCAACCGTTGGTCATAATCCACTGGCAAATAATCATCTAATAGGTATTCCTTAAGTTCCGACCAAGAATGTACCGAATCACGAATACTACGATACCAAAACAATGCCTCTTCCGTAAATAATTCCGCTGCTCCTTCAAACAACCTCTGGTGAGACACTCCTCGTGACAAACACAATTCCTCCAACCGCTGAACAAAAGAAAGCACGCAAGAGCGACCGTTGTACTTTATACCGAGCGTGTGAACTCCCTTACTTCGATCACAACACGCGCTGACACTAGGTTCTGGTGGACTCTCTGCTTCGATGGACAAGGAATGTACTGAGTTCTTCAAGCTCCTTTGGTAACTCACGAAAACGGAATCAGACTTGTCTAATATTTTATCCAATTGTGATTGTAGATCGGTATGCAAAGTAATATCATCAGGTTCGACCGGCTTCAACCTTCCTAACCGATGAAATAAATGATTACCTAAAGTATGAATACGATTTAAACTTTTTAAACGCAATTGCTTTTCGGACATAAGTCCGGACAACTCAACTTACTTACAGGAAATTAATTTTAATTCGACAGCAATGTCACCCTCATAGACATCGATATCATCACTAGGATATTCTTTAGCTAAGGATTTAATTTGGGAACGCAAGCCAACAACGGTATTCGCAGGCTTGGCTTCTCTTATTAAGACTTCGTATATCAACTCATCTTTATGTAAAAGGTTAAAATTAATTGGTCGTTCCTCCATTGTTAATTATTTATATAAAGCAAATAGAAAAAAATAAATGGTCAGTAGCCCAGGATAGCAAATACGGAGCACAATGCAGAAATAACAAACTGTTTAGAGTGAAGCTCTAAGGTAGGTATAATACAAAACAATAAAAAATAGTAAACAATTAAAATGCCCTAGATCATTGGTACATACGTAACATATAAGTAAGAATAATACATACTGTCAGTGTATTAAACTAAACAGTTAAATATAACGGTAGTTACAAAGTAGTACAAGTAAAATACAAGTACAAGTAAAAAATAATGTAGGTAAACCAAGTAACACAGAAACGGCTTAAGAAAATACATTCTTAACCAGGTAGTAAGTAGTATGTCAACTCAACTCAACAATCAGCCCAACAGTAATTAACTGAGAAAACTCGATTAAAAAGAACTAAACAACGTCCGCGCAGCAAATTTAATCCTGGCAGGGTCGCCATTGTAACCTCTCCTACCCTTCGGGTGGGAGGTTAACAAAAAAAAATGTAAATTAAATTAAATTGTTTAATGACAATACGATCCGAAGATTCCACAGTTACAATTGTAAAAAAAAAACAACTCTTTACTACATAAAGTTTTATTAGCAAGAAATGAATCGAAAAGCTACCTAAAGCTTCCTTCGCATTCTAGTATAGTTTACAGGATTTGATTTGCGCGCCTGAGGGACTGACCGTAGGACTTACAGTGGTAAAATTGAAGGGTTGAGTTGAATTAACAGACATAAGAAAAAAACAACCGGTTACTTGCTCACGGTCATCCACGCCTGACGGCGCGCATGCCAGAGTCCGCGGGCTTCTCACGGAGCCGGGCGACTCGGAGAGGCAGCATCAGCCTCCTAATCTCCTTCATAATGGAACCCGGAGCGGGGTATGCAGGGAGTAAAAAAAAAAGAAAAGAAAGGAACTTGTCCTTCGGGAAACAAGGGTCTTCCGGACGCAACTCCACGCACCAACAACACAATCCCCTCCGGATACAAACATCCGGATACAGACGAACATCCGGATACGGACTACCCTCCGGATACGGAGTACCCTAGGTACACACGCCCCCTAGGTACACACGCCCCCTAGGTACACACGCCCCCTAGGTACACACGCCCCCTAGGTACACACGCCCCCTAGGTACACCTCCTGTAATTACAGAATAAACAAAGCTATTATAACGGCTTGGACTAAGAAGAACAACTGTAGTCCGAAGCTACATAAGAAGAAACTTTAATTAGTTTTATAAAATATCTTATAAAAAAAATGATAAATCTATATTCAGAAAACTAACAGTAATCCAAATCAATCATTTAACACTACTATCTGATAACACAAATATAAAATAAAGAAAACTTAAATGTTCACTGAGACGGTATATAATTTATGCAAAATCTCCAAAACAAGAAGAAAATCCAATAGAATCCCAATACAGACACATTAATATTTGTCCACTTTGACTATTAAATTATGTTATTCAAACATATAAATAAGAATTAAGAAATGAAAATTGTTTCCGGAGAGGCCGGACATCAACTGTCTCCGGATACCCCAAAATATTTAGAAATTCTACATAAATCATGTGCATACATTATCTCTTTTATTGGTTTTAACCACATTTAGAAGATTATTAACAAGGAATTAAGATTTCATGGACATATATCATCCAACCTATATGTGCCGGATAGCGGTAACATATTAAGTTGAATAAACTCCCAAAAATCGTACAAATTCATGAAGACACGCTCTCGTATCGTTTAGATATTTTATTCAAATGTTTTAAAATAGAAATTTATAAAGAGAACATAAGTATTAATATAAATAATGTAAGCACATGGTAATAACCTCTATAAGTTTAGAACAATTAGAACTGTATGAAATACGTAATTACTATATTTAACTAACCTGTGGAGGTTTTTAGTATGTCAGGCTTGTTAGGGCATTAAGGATTCCAAGCCTGGCATGATGATCAAAGGCATGCTCGCACGCAGCATGGCTCGCGTCGCGGCAGCTATAACGAATACAATAATAAGACACTATCCACTCCAACGCCAACGTTTATACGATTCAAATGTAGTACTTACCAAAAAAAGAAAATAATATTAGGTGCTCCTGGCACCTCTCCAGGAATCACAAGGAACAGTCGCCTACCCAAACGACATGGAGAAAAAGAAAGAAATGAAGTACGACAACTTGACGGAAAAGAAATAAAATATTGCCAGCTCCTACGAGAGACAATTAAAAATCGAATAATGAAATATAGGTCCGTGTACCATTATATCAATAATAATTTAATTGTTAAAGTTCCAAAAATTATAATTTATTTAATATTGGTTAATATTAATTTTGAAATTGTTTATTTGGAAAAAAAAGAAATCATATAATATTACTAAACAAACGAATCGATTTATACGTGCTAGATCACGCGTTCGAAACTAGATGGCGCTCACGCTCAGTGTCGATGGTTCACCATAGATGGCAGTAGTATGCACTATTTAAACAAATTTAAAGTAAAATATTTTTGTATATTTGAAGAAGATTGTATTAAAAATAATAAGAATAGGGTGTAGCGAATTTTACACGCTACAACCACCACCCGGTCCTGTCCATCTTGACCCCTGCGCTCACCAAGACCGCACCGCCACAGCCACTCAAGAGGACCAACTGGGAGGCCTTTACGGACACCCTGCTAACGGCGTAACTCCCAACATCGAGGCTAAATGAGGCAGCAGACGTGGACACCCTGGCAAATGAGATCCAGGCTACGCTTAGGAGTGCAATCGACGCAGCCACCACCCCATGCCAGCCCAGAAGGCATCCACCCCTCCCAAGCAACATCAAAAGGGATCTCAAATTGAATGCCAGCGTCAGAAAAAGATGGCAGATCACCAGGGACCCGGCCCTCAAGAGGGAGCTCAATAGAACCACCGAGCGGATAAAGAAGGCGCTGAGAGCCCTATCAGTAACACAATGGGAGGCTCGAATTGACGCTGCGGCCACCCACACTTCGTCACTGCATCGACTGTGCCGCCAAAACAAAGGCGCACGACCGCCTACTAGACCACTGAGGGGCCCCGACGGCAATTTACAATACGGGGCAGCGGACAGGGCCAAGATCCTGGCGGAACACCTGTCCGAACAATTCCAGCCTCATACAATCGAGGACCGCAGCCACTCAACGGCCGTCGGAAGGTTCCTCGACAGCTACTTCGCGAACCCGCCGGAGAACAATGAAGATCCCATTTTTTTCAAACCAACTAATGTCCGAAGAGCACTCAAGAGCGCCCCTCTAAAGAAGGCTCCAGGTCCGGATGAGATTCCAAACGAAGCACTTCGTTGCCTGCCGCAGCGCTCTATAGCGGCGATAACGCGCTTGTTTAATAGAATCATCCGGACCGCACACTTCCCCGCGCCATGGAAGAAAGGGACAATCATCATGCTGCCGAAACAAGGGAAGGATGTGACCAAGCCCAACAGTTACAGGCCTATCACACTTCTGCCTGCCTTATCAAAGGTCTTCGAGCGCCTCCTGCTTGGAAAACTGAACCCATACTTGAAGCCGAGACCGGAGCAGTTTGGGTTTAGATCAGAGCACTCCACGACGCTCCAAGTGACAAGAGTCCTCCACACGATCACGGCAGCGCTGAATAAAAGGAGCATCCGGTGGCCGTTCTCCTGGACGTCGAGAAGGCATTCGACCAGGTGTGGCACCAGGGCCTGCTATACAAGATAGCCTCCACAGAGGTCCAGAAAAGGATTACATTTCTTATGAAATCCTTCCTGGAGGGGAGAACATGCCGAGTAAAGGTAGAAGACCAATTCTCACAGAAGATCCAGCTGGCAGCCGGAGTACCGCAGGGCAGCTGCCTATCGCCCTCCCTGTACTCCCTGTACACGGACGACATCCCCGTCCCCAGCAACGTGGAGCTGGCGCTGTACGCCGACGACGCGGCGCTCATCGCGACCTCACTGAACCGCCACCACGCGGCCCGGAAACTGCAGGTCGCGCTAGACGAGCTTCCGACTTGGCTGACCAAATGGCGCCTGGCCATAAATGTCCCAAAATCCCAGGCGATAAGCTTTGGGCTGACTAGAAACCCCCCTACAAAACTGAGGCTCCAGGGAGAAGAAATAGGGTGGACATCCTTGATCGCGCACAACGGCGTGAAGAATCCGCATGGCGGGAAGGTCCCCCCCCCCCTTCTTGATACCAAAATGCCCGATGGGATGAATCATCCACGCCACAGCCGACGCCAAGAGGCAACCCCACAGACCTGCAGCTTGTAGGCTGCAGCGACAGAGACCACATGCGTGGGGCAATAAAGCCCCGGTCATGTCGCCCCGCAGATTGATCATCAACCACTGCGAGAGGAAACCCCCGACGAACGAGCATCACAATGAGCGAAACAGCTTACCACATCGTAACTAGCATCGAAGTTCTAAATTACTTGAAAAATGTCCGACGACAATTTCAACAAGACGGAGGAAACCGAAAAGGACCTGGAACTAGAAATGCTGGCGGACCAAGTGGACTACGAGACGACAGATTTATCAGAATCGGAAAAAGAAAACAAGGAACCGACGACCATAGACGCGAAAAATGAGGAATGTACCACATGGAGACAATCGCCCGAATGCAGCAACAACCAGTCCAAAACTACGAAACGGCAACGGATGGAGAAATTGGAATCACCAGAGACAGAGGAGACATCCCCGATGACAACACCGCTGAAGAAGAAATGGAATCCACCAACACCGATGGCGCCCCTGAAGAACCAGAGATCCCCAATTCACTGGATTGCGAATATGACAAAAGAATATGCAACACAAAACGAAATAAACAATCACCACAATCGCTGACCATACCGGGACCAAACGCAAACATTACCATATCATATACATATCCATAGCAAAAAATTGGGGTCATAACTCTAAACTTGGCAAGGCTATCAGATCCCAGCAATACAAATGTTCTGCAATTACATGTATTGAGTGTTTGGTTATCTACCTAACTACCCACGATAATCGTCAAACACATAGAAACATTCTCACAACAGGTGATTTCGAAATTGCAAAATGCGTCGCTCATTGACTTGGAATGGCGAATTACGGACACACACAAATACAGGTACAAATCCCGAAAGGAGAGTTGGCATTTTTCAAGAACAAAGGTCAACACGAGGAATTATTCTCGCCGGAATGGTTGGGAGCAATCATGGATCCTATGAAAATTTATTACGCGATACCGAAGACGCAATGTCTAGTATCAGTAACACAGAATATGGCCTTGGAGATGAACAGAGTGCAATTCAAAGGAGAGGGAGGAGAAATAGTGCCTCAACTTCAGTATTTGCACAACAAAACCAAAATATTGTGCTGCTCCTTTGTGAAAACAAAGCTTTTGACGAAGGAGAAGCAAAAAAACTTCTATGTAGGACACCTGAAGGGATTACCATGCAATTTATTAAAGGGTTTGACGAACGGCTTAAGACAGCAGTATCAATTGCAAAAACATTGGTATTTTCGGAGACAACAGAACAACGACTCGAACGAGCAAAACAACACGCCTTAAAAATGGACTCGAATGCTGACGACGAAAAAGTAATCTACGACGGCATACAAAAACGACTATGGCATCTACAAAACAATAGCATCAATCCATATACATTCGCAAGGAAGACAAAAAGACATTTCTACGGACTTACTGGGAAAAAAAATAATCAATTCTTCTGGGGACCGCCAAGTACCGGTAAAACAATGATAATGAAATCTCTAGTAGAGATGCATTACAATTACGCAATAATTACTGGACTACAATTTCAGTACTACGTATAGCAAAAACGCGTGTTTCATGGACGAATGCAAATTAACGGACAACCAATTTGAACAATGGAAATTGATAGTAGGAAGGCAATCAATAAACACAGACATGAAATACAAAAATCAACATATAGTAGAAAATTGCATACTATATACAGCAAGCAATATTGACATAGGAACATAAATACAAGGAATATCCTGCCAAGAAGCAATATCAGAAAGAATTGTCCAATTTAATTTTGTAATGAAACAAGACCATTACAAACTAAATCCTTTCATATGGCTCGAGTTCTGGAAACAATACGGATTTACATTAGAACCTAATGATATTACAACTGTAGTAGATAATATAGCGGACGACTACCTGACGATAATATAGAAATATAAGTTAAGATTAAGAATTGTAAATAATGTGAATTCAAGTTGCTATAAAAATAGCACGTAAGTTCCTATTAACTTTGTATTAAAAAAAAAAAACAAAAAAAAAATGTATATAATGTAAATTTTAAAAAAATATAAAAACAATAAAAAAAATTATGTAAATAATAGTGTAAATAAAAACAAACACGAAAATATATGCCTTTTTTCCCCCGCATAAATTATATAAATAAGGGTGCGCACGTCACAAACGTCAGCATGGGTGACAACGTCACGCAACGAACTAGAATCCGGTGAACCAACAAACCAATTAGATCAAATAGCAAAAAAACACGACAAATCATACACATCAATTAAAAACGAATACGAAGAAACATTAGAAAATAGTATAACCGAATCGGATAAAAAAAAGGCAAAAGAAGCAGCAATATCGCAAATAAAAGAAACAGACGAAAAATTTCTTCTCGAAGTAAGTAAATACGAACCTACAAATACATACGACGCGATAGCAAAAAACGAAGCATATTACGGAATAAAAATATTTAAATTAAAAGAAAACATGGACGATAGCGGACCGACCCATACGACTCCTAATATCATAGGAACAGGTATTCAGAACAATATCCAAAAACATTCATTTAATTTTTAAAAAATGTTCAACTTTCACATAAAAAGTACACACACAACAAGCATAACATACGTAACTATCGGGGTATTTCTAAGCTCTCTGTTATTCTCATTTGAGATATTCAATTGTTTGAGAAAATAGTTTGCGATATGCTGTTTTCTCTTATAAGACCGCTTATATCTCACAACCAACACAGATTTGTAAAAGGTCGATCGACAGAATCTAATCTATGCGTGTTTACTGACGTAGTTTTAAAGGCCCGGCCGAAGGCATGAGTAAAGAAAGAATGCCAACAAAAAGATAAGATGCGGCTTCTGCAGATTACCGGGACATATTGCAGAAAATTGTCGTAAAAAGGCAAAAGCACGGGAAAGCTCCACAATCGAAAAAGACACAGTTGAGTTCACTAAACCAACGACGTCTGTTTCTAGTACGCAAGTTCCCTCTCCTACACAACCAAAATTTTCTTGTTATGGATGTGGCACCCCAAGCGTTGTACGGTCGAAATGCCCGACCTGCATGAACAAGACACCTATTAAGCAAGAAGTCAGTTTTTGTTCTTTAAATATTTCGACTGATGTTCGACCGAAGCCAATCATTTGAATTAGCGTAGGGGATATTACAGGAACAGCTTATGTGGATTCTTGCGCTAAAACCAGCGTCGCATCCTTTGGGTTTTACCAATGTTTAAAAAAGCAAGGATATCACTTTCAACTAGACAAGATGATGGTAACACTGGCTGATGGAAAGAGGACACATCGAGAAGTTTTAATTGTAAAGGTACCAGTGGGGTTATGAAATCGAATAATACCAACAATTTTTATAATATTCCCAGAGTCTTCAGAATCACGTACGTTGTTGGGTGTTGGATTCATACAAGATGCCGGAATGGTCTTAAATATTCCTCAGATGTGTTGGCACTTTGTTGATAATCTATACCTAACATAAGATCTCTATAGAGAAGACCGCAAAGAAACTTCTACGCCACATATAGAGTTGAGCATGCTGGTGAGTCCTTGCCGTAGAGAGTTTATAAAAAGCATAAAATTACCACATTTTATCTCTCCATTGTCTATAACGCCACCAAATGTGTTGCAAAAAGATGGAAAAAACGGTAAGTCAAATCTTGTAACACTACCAGATGTGAGTACCTCGCAAAAAGATAATAAAATCGAAGAGAAATCTACCTTGCCTGAAGCTAGTGCCTGCGCTGCGGTTGATCTTGTGGTCTCTCATAGAGCTCGAGAACCGACTCTACTCGAGTATAGTGCCTGTGATGATAGTAGACCCTTTCGTCTCCTGTGCATCGACCCTCAAACACCTCCCAACAAGCGTACTCGAACATTGTTTGATGTTTATTCCCCACGCTTAATGGATTTTATGTTCTGTGACGCTCAGGTCAATACTCATGCTGCTGAAGTCAACTTATCACCACATTCTAAGTCGCTCTTTCCAAGTGATGATGGCAGTGATGAAGTAGAAATCGGCTCTGTTTCAGTGGAAGATGTAACATCTGAAATATTGAACGCTTCTCAGATGGAACAGTTGACGGAAGTACTATGGCAAAATCAGGAAGCGTTTTAAGAGAGTGCTCAACCGACAACAATAGCTGAACACTGTATAAACACGGGAGATCATAACCCTATTTCTGTCCCTCCTTAGCGACTATCACCTCCACGTCAAGCTATATTAAAGCAAGAGGTAGAAAAGATGTTAGATAAGGAAATCATCGAGCCGTGTTCATCTCCATGGTCTGCACCAGTTAACATGGTACCCAAAAAGGACGGGTCAATGCGAGTCTGCGTCGATTACTGTAGGCTAAATTCCCTAACTGTGCCAGACACATACCCATCCCTCGGATCGATGATCTATTACACGAAGCCAAACCTATACCGTTTATTTAGATTAAATACAATTTGAATACAACATTAGATCTGCGTGCTGGTTACTGGCAAGTTAAGGTCAAGGAGTCAGACCAGGACAAGGCTGCCTTTATAACCCCATTCGGAGTTTACCGATTTAAGCGGATGCCATTCGGGCTTCAAAATGCGCCCTCGACGTTTCAACGATTAATTGACAGAGTGCGTATTAACTTGGAAAATATTAAAATGTTGGCCTACTTAGACGATTTGATAATATTTTCAATAAGTTATGAAGATCACTTGGCGGACCTGAATAAAATCTTGCAGAAGTTAAAATAGTATAATCTCCGTGTTAACTTCAAGAAATGCAAATTTTGTTGCTCCACCATCAAATATTTAGGACATCTTATAACCCCAGATGGATTGAAGGTCGAACCAGGAAAGGTCACGGCTATACTAGATTTTTCAGCACTTAAAACTGTCAAGCACTTGATGACGTTTTTACAAACATGCTAATGGTATAGACGTTTTATACCAAGCTTTGCCTAAATTAGTGAAACACTAACTCGTGTAGACTAATATCAGCGTGCTCTAGCTCTAATGATCTATCTTGGACGAGAGGCTTGATAAGCTCGTTGGATTTGTTTCTGCAATTAAAAAAATGTAATTGTAATTAGTTTACTTTGGTTTTAATGTTTAGTGTAAGTTTTTTTATTCTCTTATTACGTTGCTTCATGTGGTATTTAGTTATAAACTTTTGTCTCGGATATGGCTATTTGAATGCAACAATCATAAACTTCTCTGTGTTATATCTTAGCGGTGAAAACTTTTTTGCCCAAATGTGTAATTTATATGTAGTTCTAATTCTATGTAATAATGGCTATGTGTTTTCCAAATATAAATAAATAAATAAATTTATCGTTTTTCTCACATTTCTAGAACTCACACTATAAATGGTCCCATAGAGTCTTGATCCCCATACGAAAAAGGATCGATAGGCATAAAAATATTTTTTTGGATTTTAGCATTTTTTTCGCTGACCGTAAATTTTCTCAAAAATCTGTGAATGCAATTCAGAATATCTTAAAAAATAATTGGTGGTCTTTTAGAAACTTTTCCTATAACTATAACGGTTAAGGTACCTTCCCCAAACTTTTGTGTGGTTCGGGTACAGACGGGGAACTCATCTACACATCGCATCCATATACATCGAGCCCGAGACAGATACGCACAACACACTCGATCTCGTGGACTCGTTCATACAAAACACACGAATCACACATGTCATACTTAGCGGCAATTTTAACGGTCACCATCCCCTCTGGGGGAGCGCCATCGCCTATCGTCGGGGGCAGGAGGTCGTCGGTATGATGCACGCGGTCAATCTGTTCGTGTGCAACGACGGCGACACTCCAACCTTCGAGACTGTCACCCACGCCCGGAATCGCTCGTCCATTATTGACATTACACTTGCTCCTTTTTTCACATATAAATTGATTTCCGACTATCTCCTCCCTTACTTCACAAAATGAAGAGTTTCACAAAAAGATTCAACTGCTCGAGCTTCAGGCTAAAAAAGATCGGGAATACATATGTATTCTCGAAGAAAAAATTGAGGACCAAAAAAGAATCGCGCGTAAGACAAGTTTAGAAATAAAAAACGTCCCTCGTCAACCTCAAGAAAGCCGGGATGACCTAATTAAAATGTTTTTCCGGCTCTCGGAAACTGAAACAACAAAAAATTATTTGATAATGAAACTCATAGCAAGGCGAATTATTGTAAGTAGAACTCAAGAGATAATTACGAGACTTAATTCGGAGGTTTATAATTTAGTTACTGTGTTTCTAAAGTTTCATGTTGATATATAAGTACCTATGTAAGTACAAAATAAGATAAATCGGTTAATTATTTAATAAAAATGAAAAAATTAAATGTTTGAAGGTGTAACATTTTTGTTTTTTATTAACTAATTTCCCCAATACATGTTACAACAAACCCTAAGCACGCTGTAAGCTATTATTACTATTCAAAATTATTATTTTTTATTATCAATTTTTGAATAAAAAATTGATTGTGAAAGAGTTACCTGTAAATTTATATTTTTCTTTTTGACTTAATAGAAGAATAGGAGTATCAATCAAAGTTTAGTTAATGGTAATTTAACTAATACACCTCAAGATATATCATAATTTTTTTAAAAGCTTCTCGCTCTTCTATAGGTAATCATTGCTTGTACATTAAGTGTACTGGTACAGAACGTCTAGTAATTTACCTCTTACAATACGAGAAATGGCACTTAAAAATCATCGACTTTACATCCTAGTTGGTGCTTGGATTTGTTGATACCATTTAGATCATGACAATTGGGCTGAACTAACGTCAACATTAAACGATTTCACAGCACATCAATTTGATGAAATGATGGCTATAATAGAATGGTCTGTTAGAATTTCTTTTTCAATTTTTTTTAATAAAACTGAGAACTGGAGACAGCTACAAGATTGTCAACTTCGTTTAAAATACCTAGAACGACATTAGATCGGTACGTGGACAAAGTCAGAGAATGTCTAATTGAACAATTTGTACCTCAATTTCTAGGTTTTAATCATATGAGTGTTTAAGAAGTAGCAGCACGGGATAAAGTTATTCCTGAGGGGTTATTTGGAAATCCAGAATTAGCACCAGAAACAAAACCTGCTATAATTATGTGTGATACCTACATTTCTGTACAAAACAGTAGCTTACAATAGCTTTATAGTCTAATAAAACCTTTTTATGATTGTTTGTTGCGATGGTAATATACTCATTTGCAAAAAAAACGGGCGGTTTCGATTTTCTTTCTAGCTGAAAAAAATAAAATACCAAAAAGATTTTAATCATTTGAACATGTTACTGGCCAGTTACAAAAGTGCCATAATGTTTATAAGAGTACATTCTAAATTCAAATTTTTGACTGAGCCTGGTTTGCAAAGAAAACAACTTTTAAGTACATTTTGTGGCGCGAATTCCCTATAGTTAATATCGACTCTAATTAACTTTTTGTCAATTTTTATTAAATTATCCGATGTCATTGACATTTAAAAGTATTGTTATTTCTCTTTAGCAATTTCGAAAATGGTAGATAAAGTGATAAAAGCGAGCAAAATTAGTGCGCTGCTTAAAGAAGGTTGCAGCTATGGCGTAGTTAAGGGGGGTCGGCGGGGGCGGCCCGCCCCAGGTGTCACCCGTTCAGGGGTGACACCCGAGCCCGACATTAAACAACATTTTTTGTATAAAAACCGATATAATATATAGTCGATTCTTGAAGAAAATAAACAAGGTAAGTGAAGTATTTTTGTTATTAAAGGTAATACTTACATTTTTTATTCATTTAGTATCTAATAGCAGTATCTTACATTATTTTGAAAAACCCTTCAATTATTTTATTCTCTTTTAATTACTGTGTATTTTAAAACTATTGAGCCATCCTAAATGATAAATAGGTACCTACAGAAGGTATTTTAGACGGATTGCAGTAATATTTTTTGTTTAGCCTGGGCAAGTATTACTATCTACTAAAGGTATTTATTTATTAAAATAGGTTTTAAAGGCTTTGCTGGCGTAAAAAGATTTTATTTATATTTCTACACATTTTACGATATTACTTTAGGTAATAATTTTTAATTGTAAATAATATACTTATTTATTATTTACTTATTATTTCTTGATCTAATAGCAATAGGATTTATTGTAATCATAATCATTCATTCAACGAAATATGCCTCAGGGAATTCATACTTCGAAAAGACAAAGCTGGTTTCAACAGAGAAAAGCCAAAAAGGCTAAAATGGATGAAATTCAGAGCGTGGCCGGTTCTCTTTTCAAATATGTCACAAAAGCAGATAGCGGCCAAAGTTCAAGTAAAGTACCCGAGTCTCCTGCTGAGGAAAGTAATGATTCACATCTTGGAGACTCACATTCAGATAGCAACATCGACAATACAGAATCAATGAAGACGACCCAGGACCTTGACGGAATCAAAATAAATAATGAAAGTGACGCCGTTAATGCTACTTTCGGAGATAGCATTAGCTTCGAAGAATCAGTTCAACACTTGAGACATGTTTCACATTGGAGTTTACCGGTACCTCATAATGTTCGCATTGACATAATAAAAAAGGGCAGTGAACATTTCCAGAACAAAGAAGGACCGTTTCCTACTGTATCTCGTCATGATTCAAAGATTAAAGGTGATTCTCGTCATCTTTCACAGGAATGGTTTTATAAACAGATAACACCTAGTGGTGAAAAAATTCTACGATCATGGATGGTATTTTCTCCTATATCAAATAACCTGTACTGTTTTTGCTGTCAGTAACATACAAACAACATTTACAACTGGATTTCAGAAGTGGTGGAAACTAAATCCTAGAGTATTGGACCATGAAACTTCATGTAAACATTTAGAAAATGTCGAAAAGTGGAAAACTTTGGAAATGAGATTAAAATCTCACACCACAATAGATGATGCAACCTTGCAATTAATGAATACGGAAAAACAGAAGTGGAAAAATCTTTTATCTAGATTATTAGATATAACATTGTTTTTGGCTAAACAAAACCTAGCATTTCGTGGACATGATGAAACCCAAGGGTCGTCTAATAAAGGTAATTTCTTAGAACTAGTTAAACTGCTGTCAAAGTATGATGCAGATCTCAAAGAACATATACTATATTTGGAGCAGGAAAAATCACCTAAAGTAACATATTTATCGCCAGAAATACAAAATGAGTTCATAAATGTTTAAGCTAATCATGTCAAAAGTCAGCTTGTCAACGAAATTAAATCGGCCAAATATTTCGGAATCATGTTTGATAGCACACCTGACGTTTCACGTGTCGATCAAATGTCTGAAGTGAATCGTTATGTAAAAATTAATAATAGAAAAGTAGAAGTCAAGGAAGTATTAAAAAAGCAACTGATTTAAGCGCTGAAATACTGAAGAAGCTTGAAAACGATGGCTTAGATATTATGGTCGTTCTCAAGGTTATGATAATGCTGCAGTTATGAGTGGTATACACGGAGGAGTGCAAGCTATTACAAAAGAAAAAAACAATAAAGCAATTTTTATTGGTTGTATAGATCATTCAATTAATTTATGCGGCCAACATTCGTTCGCACAAAATGTGACTTGTGTTACATTTTTCAGAGCAGTGGAAACAATATTTAACTTTTTTTCAACTTCTACAAGCCGTTGGGAAGTGCTCCTCAATCACAGCAAAGCATCTGTTAAAAAACTTTCGACAACGCGCTGGAGTGCTCATTATGGTGCAGTAAAAGTATTGGCTAAAAATTTTGATGGGATAATATCTGCAATTGAGGAACTATGTGACCAAGACGTAAATTTAGAAACTAGAGGTGCTGCACAAAATCTTATGCCTGCTGTGTGCAATTTCTCATTTCTTACACTTAGAGCAGAACTTCAAAAGGACGAGTAAAGTCCATTAAAGACGTAGCTTCATTGTTTGAGGTTGCGCAGTCAAAGATCTTGCTTTCGGGAAACACTGAACAGTTAAAATTTGCTATATCAAAATTTACTAACCTTTACGATGAAGTATCAGAAACAGAACTCCTTTTAGAAATACCAAGATTGAGAAGACATTTAAAAGCGGCTAATATTACTGTCTCTAATTGGGTGACACTAGACTTTTTGAAATTTATTGTGGAATAGGATTTTACAGAATCTCTTCCGAATATAACGGTCGCACTAAAGTTATTTATAACATATATTATACATATATGTGCATCAGTTGCTTCATGTGAGAGAAGTTTCAGCAAATTAAAATTAATTAAAAATTACTTGCGGTCTACAATGACTGAAACCAGATTAAACAATCTTGGTATTTTAACGATTGAACATGAAGCAACACAAAATATAAATATTGAAGGCGTAAT
This sequence comes from Limenitis camilla, assembly GCA_905147385.1. NCBI lineage: Eukaryota > Metazoa > Arthropoda > Insecta > Lepidoptera > Nymphalidae > Limenitis > Limenitis camilla. The sequence continues at coordinate 4,018,406 of LR990253.1, read as the reverse complement.
TTCGAAGTTCGCTAGTGTCAAAGCTAGAAGGAAGAAATTTTAATTTTTAACAAACTAAATTTGTTTCACATAATATACAAATATTTGTAATAGGTACTCGTATTTTAATAAAACGTAAATTATTATAACTTTTTTTATTTTAAGCTTCGATTGAGTTTTGGGGTGCCACCTATGCTAGCTACGCCACTGGGTTGCAGTCAATGCTTCGCAGGTCGACAGTTAAAAGGACCTGGCAGCGCTATCAAGAGACCGGTTCCGTCAAGAGAAGGCCTGGTTCTGGCAAAAAGACAAGTACCGAACCACGGGATGATCGTTTTCTAGTTAGTCAAGTGTTGAGAAATCGCAAATCTTCTTATGTGGACCTCAAGAACAGCCTCGAAGAAGTAATAAATGTGCAAATTAGTCTATGGACGGTCAGGAGGAGGCTTCTCGCTGCTAATTTATTTATTTAATTAGAACGGAAATACATATTCCACTTACACTAATTAACAGATTATATTAAATAAATTAGATTATAGATTATGATACAAGATACATTATAAGTTATTATATAAATTATATTACATTATAATATATTAAAATGAAAGAGAACGTCATAGTTCTTCGCAGAACTGCAAGCATTGTTTCGCCAACTTTACCCACTCGTCTGCAAATATGTCACAGTGAGGATACGTCATCAGCAATTTGTTTAGAGCTGACAATGACCGCAGTATGGGAGATCGAGCTCGAGAGACAGTGCGACATGCGGGGATAGCAAAAAAAGTGTGGCGACGTAGACGACAGTAGTTCTTGGGTGCAAATATATGGCACATTTTGTTATGTAGCTCTGGACAGTCTATTTTAGCTGTTAAAACTTTGCAGACAGTGGTAAGTTGTATATAGGAGCGCCGTGTTTCTAGTGAATTATACCCCAAGTGTCCCAATAAAAAATTAGTGGGATACAGATATGGATAGTAACCATGGAGACGTTTGTACAGGTATCTCAGGAAGGCCTTTTGTACTTTCTCGAGTAGCAGCGCATAGGTACTTTCATATGGGTTCCAAATACAAGCGCTAGTTTCCAATTTGCTACGAACGAGAGAGTCAAATAGAAGCTTGATGGAGTGACGATTTCTAAAATTACGGCTGTTTCGCATTACAAAACCCAGCCGTCTAAATGATTCGGCAGTAACCTTAGAAATGTGATCATGAAAATTTAGTTTTGGATCAAATGTAACTCCCAAATCTTTTATGACAGTATTTCTAGGTAGTAGTACTCCATCCATTTTATAAGCAAAGATAACTGGTTTCTTAATACGGCCAAATGTCATGACAGAACATTTAGCCGCGTTGAACTCCATTCCATTTATCTCGCTCCAACGAACCACGGAGTCAAGATCTCTCTGCAAAGCAAAACAATCATAGTCTGACGTTATTTCGGAGTATAACTTTAGATCATCGGCATATAACAGGCACCTAGCTCTATTGAGTAGTAACGGTAGGTCATTATAATAAAAAGAAGAGGTCCGAGTATGGAACCTTGACTGACACCGGAACGTGTATGATAAGGTTTAGATTCATATAGACCGAGCCGAACAAATTGCTTACGATCACGCAAGTAGCTTGATAAAAGCTCCAAAAAGTTAGGAGCAAAACCGATCTTACTTAATTTCATTAATAATATGTCGTTATTGACTCTATCGAATGCTTTTCGGAAATCGAAGTAGAGAACGTCTACTTGTCCACCGCGATCCATGCATTCGGAAATATAATCAACCAATATTAAGAGGTTACTGTTAACTGAACGCTTACTCCTAAAGCCATGTTGCTCATCGGAGAGAAATACATTGACCTGTTTATATATTTGGTCATGCAAAATACTCTCAAAAACTTTCGCAGGTGATGACATGATAGCTATAGGGCGAAAATCTTGAACAGTTTGAGGGTTACCTGTTTTTGGAATCGGAGTAACACGAGACTGTTTCCAAAGTGTAGGATAAATACCAGTTTTTAATGAAAGATTATATATATGCAACAGTGGTTTTATTAATTGAGTAAACTTTTTTAATATCTGCGATGGAACTAGGTCTGGTCCCATAGAACTGTTAAGTTTCAACCTAGAGATACTACGCTTGATTTGTGTTTCAGAAATATTCGTTATACTTATCATATTACTATTGCCGTTATCATCAAGGCTACTTGCCTTAGAAGCATTTAGCTCAGGGACACTAGGGAGAAACACACTAGAGAAAAAGTCTGCAAAAGCTTCAGCTGCTTCGGTACCCATTAAGCGATTGCCATTATATTCTACAGTGGGTTCGAATCCGCCTTTGGAACGCAGACTTGATACATAAAACCAAAATTTTAGTGGATTTTTTCCAATGTCATTCTCAATGTGTTCAATATATTTATTATAAGCAGTTTTTATTCGCCTATTTAAAGAGGATCTTAAATCAGAAAAAGTTTTGTAGTCTGAATCCGCGTGTGACTTTTTCCACATACGGTGTAGATTTATTTTCCGCTTACAATCATTAATTAAATCTTTGGAAAACCAAACTGGATATCGGCATAGTACCTTAGCCCTAACCTTTTTGGGAGTGCAACGGTCAAAAAAATTATATAGTGTTTGATAGAAATAGTTAGCAGCAGTGTCTGCGTCACTAGAATTGAAAACATGTGCCCAGGATTCTTTAGATAGTAAGTGCGACAACAATTCATAGTTGCATCTTTTAAAATTCCAATCTCTCGATCTATCAATACTACTAGGTTCCAAGCCTTTATAATGATGGTCTGTATATAAACTAATAAATATATCTAAGGGAGGGTGATATGTATCTGCGTTGACCATGCCACCAGAAGAGTCTACCCGTACTGTGACGTGGTTTGCAGGGTTTTTAACTAATACCACATCTAATATTGAACCATGTGAGTTAACGAATTGATTTCTTTCAACAAGATCACAATATGCTATAAAGTAAAAATAATAATTTTTAATATTCTGCGATGCACTATTTAGGTTTAGATCACCCAGTATAATAACAGAGCCGTTTAAGCTATGAATGACAGATTCAATCTTACAAAACAAATTCATATAATCGCAATCATTAGCGCTGGGTTTTATATAAGTAACACAAATATAAAAGAGTCTATTGTGAAATTTACATACTGCCCATAAGTCCTCACAAGATTCAGTCTCAAGATCCCGTCGATGACGCATTTCAATACCTTGGCGAGCGAGTAACATTACACCTCCACACGGAGTAGGGCGATCTCTACGAATGACGCTCCATCCACCACATACTACTTCTGAGTCTTCAACAGACTTATCAAGGAATGTTTCTGTAGTTGCGATGAGATCTACTGGTGTTTGTAGGAGATTATTTCTCCAAATATCGAGTTTTGTTTTGATTCCGCGTACATTCTGGTAGAGGGAGTTAAAAACCGTTTTAGTGCTAGATGCTGTTTGATTCGGCAGAGTCACGAAAGGATTGTCGAGACTCGGGTTTATTGCGAAAAAATCTTGAAGGCTTCCCAAATTGAATCCATGGCTTTATTTGCGCATTAACAGGCCAAACATCTTGGGTATAGCATATATTATAGTATGCTTTCGGAACTGCGATTTTGTACGATTTATAGTTTCCTTTGGGTTTAAGCTCTTCAACTGTGCAAGTTCCATCTGGACAGAGTTGTTGCAAATAACTAAGCACATCTTTGGCTTCAGATTCCATATTCCATAAGTGGAGATATTTACGTGATTCAACAGCTTTCAGACTAGTAATCGATGGACCAGCTGTGCCTTGAAGGGAAATTGGACGCCTATTGTTCTTTTTCTTTTCACCAGAAATGGTCCAGTTACTATTATTATTACGCACCTGGTTTACAGGATGTGACTGTTGATCTTTGCATGATGGATCCGGATTAACGCTTAGATTTAAATTTTGCGAAATTGACTGTGATCCCAGGTGACGCGAGGTGTTTTTTGATGCTTGATGAGAGTTACTATTTACAGGTACAGTACAGTTCGTGACGACATTCGGAGCGGACGCGATTTTACGCGCTTTGCTGTGCTGCTACATACGTTATTTATTTTATATTTTAACCACCGCGCATGACCTATCATGGCCCCAAAAAAGTGTCATTGTTGTAATAAAAACATCACAATGAAATATCCAGGTCTTGAGTGCAGCAGATGCCACAAAACAGTACACGCCGTTGCATCATGTGCCAAATTGACTAATAAGCAGTTAACAGCACTACGAAATTCCGATGGACTAGAATGGAGTTGTGAGGAATGCTTAAATAACATATCGAGACGATCCTCATTCTTTGTCCCACCAGAAGACAGCTCGGATGATGAAGATGGCCGCCTTCATGCTATTGACCAAAAGAAACTGATAGCAAGCATCACTCGTGAAATGCAAAAGGTAATAAAGACAGAACTTGGCGATCTCACAGCCGCTATTGAAAACATGAACGGTCAGATCTGTGGTATGGAAGAATTAGTTAAGAAGCAAGAGAATACTATTAAAATGCTAGTCAATAAGAACACGGAACTTTTTAATAAAAATAAAAATTTAGAACTTCGCGCTTCAGTAATGGAACAGCACATCAACGAAATTGACCAAAAAATGTTAGCGTGCACTATGGAGGTAGCCGGGATTCCCGAAACAAACAACCAAGATATCACCCACATAATAGGAAAAGTCGCCAAAACTCTTGCTGTTAACCCTAGTGATGTTATATCTGCACGACGTTTACCAAAACCTAAAGACCGTCCCCAACCTGGACATATAATTTTAGAAGTAAAATCCAGCGCACAACGCAAAATCTGGGTAGATGGTGCTAAGACAAGAGAGATAACAGCTGGTAAAATTATTCCACAGCTACCCGCGGAACAAGCTAACCGACGAGTTTATGTACGCGAGGCCCTAACTCACCGAACAAAAACCCTCCTCTACAACGCGCAGCAAAAACTTAAGGAAACCTACAAATACGTATGGTGTAAAGCAGGAATTATATACGTGAAAAAATCGGATGACCGTAGCCGACCCCACATTATTCGTTCGATGGCCGACATTGAAGCCTTAATACCTAATTAATTTTTATTATTTAGATAGGTAACTCGTATATAGTAATATTATATATCTCATATATCTTTTAGTTAATTGGTATGGATAATATTAACAATAATACCCAATATTGCGAAATATTAAATTGCAGCACAATTAACTCATTTCTTAAAAAAATACCATTTTCTCTGACAGAATTGTTTTGCATACATGTAAACATTCGGTCCCTAATTAAAAACTTTACTAAATTACTAATCACTATAGATTCCAGTAAAATACCTATTGATGTCATAGTACTAACAGAGGTCGGTATTTCTTCTAATATAAGTTATTTATATGGTATACCTGGATATACAATGCACACTGAACTGCGATCTACAAGAAAAGGGGGTGGTATAATAATATATGTGAAAAATTATCTCAAATTCACTCCTAATATAACGAAAACAAATCACTGCGAGACAATTCTGGGCACTCTAATAACAACGCCGTGTCACTGTGTGCATTCTATAGGCCACCATCTACTGATAAAGTCTGCTTCATAAACGAACTGTCACAAATTTTATGTAAAAACATACATACAAACGCTATCATACTTGGTGATGCCAATATTGACCTAAAAACAAATACTGCCATAAAAAACACATACGTCGATACGCTGTCCGAACTTGGATTCACGATGGGTATAACAGAGTACACTAGAATAGAGCTTACGACTCAATAAAGTAACTAAGTCATGTATTGACCACTTATTTACACGGCTAAATACAATGAATCCATGCACGGCAGCGGTTGACACTGTTCTGGCCGATCATCGCATAATCTTAGTCGCCTGCGAAGCGACGTCACAGTCGTCACGTATACAGGCTGATGCAAAACACAAAGCAAATATTACAATAAATTGAATCTTCACAATGAATTAAATAGTATCGACTGGTCCATAACAAAACACATGCCATGTCCTAAAAATATTTATAAATTCATTCAATCTTCCTTTGAAACTGCTTACAAACATTCATTATGTCATAAAAACGTTTCTGAAAAACCAATAAAACAACCGTGGATTAAACAATACATGATAAAAATGGCTGATAGAAGAGATAACCTCTTTAATCAGTGGAAAAAAGACACGTCCAATAAGAGTGTCAGACTAAAATATAACAAATTACGCAATAAAATTCACAAAATTCTAGAATACAATAAAAATAAATATTATAGAGATAAAATAAATGAGAATCATAAAAATCCACGTAAATTGTGGCAAATTTTGAATAAAATATGTGGTAGGGTTACAAATTCAATCGACGAAACAATAAAAAAAGCATTTAAAATAAAAGATTCTTTATCATACACAGAAGTTGCCAATAACTTTGCCTATGAATTTAAAAATGCAGTACGAAGTATCCTTCCCACGTGTCCTATTCAACTATTAAGGCACTATGAATATAAAAAACCAGCAAATGTTAGTTATTATTATAAAAAAGCGACTCCTCAGAAAATTGAAAATATCATTAATAAATTAGACAATAATAAAGCGCCTGGCATTGATGGTATTCGAATTGTAGATATAAAATCAGTTATAAAAAAAATTTCTCCATCGATCACACATCTAATTAATTGTAGCCTCAAGACGGGGATATTTCCAGATGAATTAAAACAAAGCTGCGTAAGACCAATTTACAAAAAAGGTGTACGTAGCGATGTAAATAATTATCGTCCCATATCCCTCCTCCCTTCTATTGACAAAATATTTGAGAAATATCTATGTAATCAGATTCACACATTCTATTATAAAAACGACATAATTAGTAAAAACCAATATGGATTTCAGCCTTATAAAAGCACCACATCATTACTATCTAAATTTTCAGATGAAGTATGTACTCATCTAGACAACCGTAAACAGGTGCTAGCCTTATTCATAGACTTTTCCCGCGCATTTGATACTTTAGACCATAAAATTATTATAGAAAAACTGAATGACACGGGATTAAGGGGACCAATTTTAAAATGGTGTGAAAATTACCTTAAAAACAGAACATACTCGGTAAAAATAGGAGACGTGAACAGCGATGTCGTTCAGATTAATGAAGGTACAGCCCAGGGCTCTGTCCTTGGCCCACTTCACTTCCTAGCATATGTCAACGACATGAACAATGTGTTAAAATATTGTTCATCATATCAATATGCCGATGACACTTGTTTAGTTGTCGCAGACAGAGATGTCACCAGTGCACTCGATAAACTACAACACGATTTCAATGCGTTGAACAAGTGTTGTCATGATAACCGTCTTGTTCTAAACGCTGCAAAAACAAAAATAATACATATACGTTCACCATATGTGAAGACACATCTTGACATTAATTACAAATTGCAAGCTCACGATCACAATTGCTTTCATTCTAACTTCCATCTAGTCAAATGTAACTGCCCCGCTATAGAAAGTGTCAGTGAGCACACCTACCTAGGATTAATAGTTGACACCAGATTCAACTGGCTTCCCCATATTAATTCTGTTTGTAATAAACTTAGAGCATATTTAGCTAACATATATATATCAAAACATAAACTTACATATAAAACTTCCCTTATGCTGTACAACGCGCTTGCAGACACAATAATAAGCTATGGACTCAGTAGTTACGGTAGAACATTTAAAACCTACCTTGATAAAATACGTACACTACAAACAAGAATTTTAAAACATATAGTTTCGATTAATATTAAAAATAAGTTCGAAAATAACGAGAATGAACTATTTAAACATTGTAAAATCTTACCCGTTCATTTAAAATTTTCTTATAACATGCTAAAAGAACAGTTTTTTAATTTAAATATTCAAAATAAAATAAATCGTAAGATCATAACTAGGCAACAATCCAAAGAACAGCTAATAATTAAAAATGTAACAAATTTTTATGGTAAACGGACTACATGCTACATAGTTCCTCGTCTATTAAATAAGCTCGACCTTAATGTAAAAAATAGTATTAATAAAAATAACTTAAAATCTAAATTACATATACATTTTTTGAACACGCTGTAGAATGTCAATATCATTCCACTGTCTATTGTAACGCAAAACCGGTCAAACAAGCTCGTCAGCCGTGCGCGCGCGCATATAATGCACCAGTAGTCACTTAGTCAGTATGCAGCTCGAGCGCGGAGCGGTGGCCGACGGGATTGTATGATTATACGAAAACTGTGTTTAAGTAGTCTTAAATAATATTGTCACGAAACACGTACTTTTAATACTACACACTAGACAAACCTCTGTGGTTTTTTGTGTGTTTACCATCGAAAAGCATTGTATTAATGATTTAAATAAATAAAAAAAAAAAAAAAAAAAAAAAAAAAGGAGTAACTGGACTAGGAAGACTTCTCGTTAAAGGAGCACTTGGTTTTAAATTTACATGCTGTTGTTTATTGTCATTGCTATGTTGTTGGAGCAGGTTTTTATGAAAATTACAAAATTCATCCAATTTGCTTTCATATTTTTCTATTGATGATGTTGCTAAACATAATTGATTCTTAAGTAACAGTATTTCCTCTCTTACATTTTTCACCTCTAAACATAAATCTCTAATAATAATATGATCATAAATTTCTTTATCATACTCAATTGCATGCTTTTTGCGGAAAGTAATATTTGTATTGCTCATATCACCACTACATGCCGCGCGGTCCATGTTATAGCCGTACAACGCAAGCGGTTAACGCAAAGGTACTTAGCTATTTAGCGCTAAAGAGTAATGAGTAAGACGAGGTCAATGACCGACCACGGATCGACGACGCGATGACTCAGGAGGTGCGGACAGCTACTGTACGTTGGATCAACCGTTGTAATAAATGTTTAAATTGTTTTCATCTGTAATTCACACACTAGATGATGTTTTGTGAAGAAACAAACACTATCACTTTAACGATTTTCTAAGCTACAACACAGTGTAAAATTTATTGTCTATTATTAGGTTTAAACCACTCAAAATTGGATAAGTTTGCGCACAAAGAATTAACAGTGGACTCTCGTGTATAGCGCGAGCGCGACTGATTAATATACACAGTCATCGCCCGGCACGCGGCCCTAAATTACTCCGTGGACATCGAGTTGCCAGGCTTAGCTTCGCTCGAAATTGTGTGTCATGGACTCATGAAGACTGGGATAGGGTATTGTTCTCCGATGAAACCAGGATATCTCTGCATGGTGAAGACCGACGTCGGCGAGTGCTACGTAGACGAGGAGAACGCTTTGCAGAGGCATGTTTTGAAGAAATCACACCTTTTGGAGCCCCCTCTGTTATGTTTTGGTACGGAGTTAGTCTTCATCGAAAACGGTACACTGACTGGACACCGATACATAACGGAAGTTCTAATTCCTTATGCACAACCCGCTTTAACCGCTCTTGGCGAAAACTAAATTTTTATGGACGACAACGCTCGCGCCCACCGGTCTGGCGATGTGGAAGCGTATATGCTAGAAGTCGGAATTCGTCGTTTGGACTGGCCAGCTAGAAGTCCGGACCTCAATCCCATAGAGCATGTCTGGGACATTCGGAAGCGACGAGTGAGATCAGTACAGCCGGCTCCGCAGACCACCAGAGAGCTAAAGAATGTGATTACCGCGGAATGGGAACGTATTCCCCAAGAAACCATAAATGATATACTCGCTAGCATGCCCAGACGAATGCAAGATGTGATTTCAGCAAGAGGGGGTCACACTCAATACTAAACTTTTATCTGCTTTTAATGTATTCAAGAAAAACAAAGAAATTAACGAGTTTCATTTTTATTTAGCGAGCTGTTAGTGTTTTGAGCTTAAACATTATTTCTCAATAATTTAATCAAAATGTTATGATAAAACTGATGAAAACTATTCCTTTCTAATTAATTTATAAAATTCTGAGGATAACAATACCTAAAATTGTCAAACAAACTAATAGTAACTATAAAATAGTTCTTTACTTAAGTGCCCGTTTTTTTGCAAAAGAGTGTATTAGATTGCATGGGTTCATTTAAAGCCAACTCAAATAATGCTAGTATTTCTAGTTTAGATCTACATATTGAAGAAGGAAATCTTGCATCATTTTTTTTTTCATTGGAGATACTTTCATCCTGGATAGAAGTTTTACAGACCTAATTACTGATTTGGATGCTCATGGATTTAGAACTCAATTGTCAGAAACAGTAAATGAAAATAAGTTCCAATTATGGTTTAAGATTTCTTTATTTCTCAAAAGAATAGGTACATTATTCACTTAAAGAGAAACAACTTACAGCTTGGCATAAAAGACTATGACGCGATGACAGCGGGAACTAAAAATTTATACATATGGCAACACTAATGTGCTTGTTCCTTGCTTGTTACATTCTGTTTCAACATTAGTGAACAGTGCGCTCATCCAAGTTGTTTTCATAGATTTTTAGCAGAAATTAGCTGTTTAAAATGAATAAAACTATTCGTAGTAGTGGTAGAGCAGTGATATATCAAGTTTTCTTGCGATGTCTGGCCAAGTCTCAAGCGGGACAAATTTTGTCTGAGATAGACAATGTTTACAAAAGAACTGCCGATATGACAGGTATTTATCACTATTAATTAACTTTTATGTGTTTTTTTTAATTCCTTATATTGGTTTCTAATGCCTAATTTTATTGATAGCTAGATTTTAGTGCCTGTTACAGCCCTAGCCTGTTGGAGGATCGCTGATGCCGCGCACCGATCTGCACCGTCAGTACACGTGTGACCCAGATAAATTGTTATTGCGAACTTTCCTTATTAATGTAATTTCAAGAATTAGCATTCAATCTCAGTTACCAGAATTGTACTGTATTGATTCTTTATAATTATTTAAATTGTAATTTTAAATTAAATTAATTAAATTAGTTTAAAAGTATTTGTTTTTTTTTGAGTCCTCCGGCTGTCGTTAACGTAATTGGCGCAGTCGGTAGGATAATTCGAAGCAGTGTGCGTTAGACGCGAAGATCCAGACATCGCCCTCAAGCGGACCTCAACCACCGGCTTACACTCTCAAGTGTTTCATCGAATTATCCGGAATCTACGTACGACCCGGCCCAGGACGCACTCAGAATCAGTGCAAGAGGAAAAAACCAATGTAAGTACATTAAAAGTTTTCTATAAGTGTTGTCTTCCTTTTCCACCATTTTTCGTCCAAGTAAACTCGGGGAAGAATCTGTCTCCTCTAGACAGATTCAAAGGAATAGCGTATTAGATAATAGTAGAAGTATAGGTTCAAACTTAGAATCTGATAATTCGAGTTTATTAGATAACAGCTTAGATTTAAATACTTCAGTAGATTTTAATTTCACGATGGACCCAGACACAATTTTTAAGGCCTTACGCCCAGTTCCCGAATTTGACGGGAACCCTAATGTCTTGACTAGATTTATTAGAATTTGTGACCAAATAGTTGTGCAATATATTAAACAGGAACCAGGCTATGAATTATCGAATCTTAGTTTAATAAACGGCATTTTGAATAAAATAACAGGTGCCGCCGCCCGCACTATTAATGCCAACGGTGTTCCGGAGAGTTGGTTAGGGATCAGAAACGCATTAATTAATAACTTCGCGGACCAACGCGACGAAACAGCTCTTTATAACGATTTGTCTTTAGTCACCCAGGGAAATAGCAGCCCCCAAGAATTTTACGACAAATGCCAGACCCTTTTTAGTACCATAATGACCTATGTAACACTGCATGAACCTGTGGCTACTACCGTAGAAGCCAAGCGGGATCTGTATCGCAAGTTAACAATGCAAGCATATGTCAGAGGGTTGAAAGAACCGCTCGGGTCCCGTATGCGGTGTAAGAGACCCGAGACTATCGAAAAGGCTCTGGAATTTGTGCAAGAGGAGTTAAATGTAATGTACCTACAGGATAGGAATAAATTAGCTACGGATCGGCGTCCACTACCAGCTCAGACGCAGCCCAGTGCAATGTTCCCAATTCATAATTCTGTACCTAAGGGATTTAATTTAGCTTCTCCTGGACCAAGCTGGCAGAGGCCATCCATTACACCAACTCATACACCTCGTTATGGACGTCCCCCTTTTCAATCTAACCAACCTCCGCAGCGTACATATATGCAGCCTACTCGTACGCAACAAATGTTTAGAGCTCCTCCTCCAAATTACAATCCGGGTTTTAAAATTCCCCATAGTAATTTGCCGCACTCTAGTGGTCCTAAACCCATGAGTGGAGTTAGCCATTTTGTACCAAAACCATTACCCCCTAGATTACCAGGACATGACTGGCAGAGATTCGGCAACCTCCCTCCGTCTAACTACTTTAAAGCCAAGGAGATGAATTTTAATCAGTCTTATGACTACAACTACGACTACAACTATGACCATAACTACGACTATAACTACGACTGTAACTATGACTATAATTAACCTAACTACTATAATATTGAACCCCAATACTATGCGGAACTTGGTTATGAAAATAATTATAACTATTACAATCCCAATGATTACCATAGTAGTAACTATATCCCTCTCGAGTACCATCCAGAGAATGATCCCCAACACTATGACCAAGCTCCCGTCTCAGCGACAGAAAAACCCAAGGATCATAAAGAACAGGATTTTTACAAAGGCCGCAGCAACTTAGAACCAAAATAGAGTACAATTTGCAATCTAGAAAAGAGCTACCATTCATACAAATTAATAATCCCCCGCTTAAGTTTCTAATAGATACCGGAGCTAACCAATCTTTTATTAGTCCCCAAGCTGTAGATAAATTTTATTCACACATAGAAAAAAAATTTGATCCCTTCGAAGTAATTAATTCATGTGTCACTAGTGTTCACGACTATTCTATTTCAATACCGAGTTTTTCAGAATTTAACACGCAAAAAGATATGAAGTTATTTATCTATAAATTTCATAACTACTTTGACGGACTCATAGGTTTAGACTTATTGGAAAATTGCAAAATAGACCTTAAACACAATATACTATTCACAGAGAATGCCAGTATTCCATTATTGCGGTATCAGTGTAGGAAGCCCACATCTGAAGAAGTAATTCCCGCAAATTCTTCCCGTTTAATTGACCTTCCTATCTGCTACCCCGACGGTGATGTGTTTATACCTGAACAATTTTTATGTAACTGCTTAATTCTCGAATGCATTACAACCGTAACTGACAGGACTTGTATAGTAGAGATTAAAAACCCGACAGACAGGGACATAACTATTTCATTTGACCGAAACATTCAAATAGATTTATGCAACGCCGAGGTTACAAGTACTGAACAAGACCCGAATCGAGTTAAAGATGTCTTATCCCGACTTAGAACTAAACATTTAAATGCCGAAGAACGTATTAACCTAGAGACCTTGTGTGCCCGGTATGCCGACGTATTTTATATTGATGGTGAACCTCTAACTTTCACTAATAAAATAAAACATAACATTAGAACCCATGACGAGATTCCAGTGTACACTAAAAGTTATCGCTATCCCCATATACACCGACAAGAAGTTCGAGATCAAATTTCTAAGATGCTAGAACAAGGTATCATACAACCTTCTGAGTCAGCTTGGAGCTCACCCATCTGGGTGGTCCCAAAGAAGGCAGACGCGTCCGGAAAACAGAAATGGAGACTAGTGGTAGACTTTAGAAAATTAAATGACAAGACAATTGACGACAAATACCCCATTCCTAATATAACAGACGTACTGGACAAACTCGGTAGGTGCCAATATTTTACCACTTTAGACCTGGCATCAGGATTTTACCAAGTAGAAATGAATCCCGACGACATATCCGAAACCGCATTTAATGTAGAGCATGGGCACTTTGAATTTTTACGCATGCCCATGGGTCTTAAGAATTCACCCTCTACCTTCCAACGAGTCATGGATAATGTACTCAGAGGATTACAAAACGAGATATGCCTAGTTTACCTTGATGATATCATAGTGTTCAGCACATCGCTCCAAGAACACATGATAAATCTTGAGAAGGTTTTCAGTAGACTACGTGAGTCCAATTTTAAGATACAAATGGACAAATCAGAGTTTTTGAAGTTAGAAACCGCATATCTTGGTCATGTCATTAGTAACGAAGGTATTAAGCCAAACCCCGATAAAGTCAGAGCTATCGAAAATTATCCGTTGCCCAAAACCACCAAAGAAATCAAGCAATTTTTAGGATTATTAGGATATTATAGGAAATTTATACCCGACTTTGCCCGTGTGACTAAACCAATGACTAAATGCCTCAAAAAATCCAATAAAATTATCTTAGATTCCGAATATGTTAACTGTTTTCAGAAATGTAAGACATTGCTGACTAACGACCCTATACTACAATACCCGGACTTTACAAAAGACTTTATTCTAACGACAGACGCTTCCAATGTAGCCATAGGTGCCGTTCTTTCACAAGGCCCCGTAGGATCTGACAAGCCGATTTGCTATGCCTCTAGAACTCTAAATGACAGCGAGTTAAACTACAGTACCATTGAGAAAGAACTTTTAGCAATAGTATGGGCCACTAAGTATTTTAGACCCTACCTATTTGGCCGTAAATTTAAAATTCTTACAGACCACAAGCCCCTCCAATGGATTATGAACTTAAAGGAGCCTAACTCCAGACTGACTAGGTGGCGACTAAAACTAAGTGAATACGACTATACTGTAATTTATAAAAAAGGAAAATGTAATACCAACGCGGATGCTCTCTCTCGAATTCAAATTAACAACGAAGAAGTAGAATCCCTCCTTCGAGAATGTGGTATTGATACTTCAGTAGTACCTGAACCACCAGGGTCTTCAACTGCCACCATACATACATCCACAGAGGACCCCATTCTTGAGATACCCATAACGGACGAACGTCTCAACAAATTTCACAGACAGATCTGTTTTACAATTGTAGGTGACATCAAAAGACGGACGACTGTGACAAAACCTTTCGACACTCATACGCGGACCCACATACAACTATCCGAATCAACATTAGAGCAGGACGTAGTTAATGCCATCAAAGAATATGTAAACCCCAAAGTAAAAACCGCCCTTAAGATTACCCCACCATTAGGCATGTATACTATTATACCAATTCTACAAAGATGTTTCAAAAACTCATCTATGAATTTAGTTTTGACAAAAACCGAGTTAGAAGATGTGAAGGAGTATTTAAGACAGCAAGAAATAATCAGACACTATCACGAAGGAAGGACAAATTATAGAGGAATCAATGAATGCTATCTAGCTCTGTCCCGTCGCTATTACTGGCCCAAGATGAGGGAGGAAATCACTAAATATATCAACGAATGCACTATATGTGGACAGACAAAATACGATAGGAACCCTATAAGACCTCAGTTTAACATTGTACCACCAGCCACTAAACCATTTGAAATTGTCCACCTTGACTTATTTACTACTATGAACGAGAAATACATAACCTTCGTAGACTCTTTCTCGAAATATGGACAGGCCTACCATTTGCGTGATGGTACAGCAGTCAGTATTTTACAAGCACTACTAACCTATTGCACACACCATGGGTTACCCCTGACTATAGTGACAGACAATGGTACCGAATTCACAAATCAACTCTTTGCTGAATTTATAAGACTACATAGAATTAACCACCACAGGACTTAAGCTCATTCCCCCAACGACAATAGCATTATAGAAAGGTTTCACTCGACTCTACTTGAACATTTACGAATACTCAGACTAAGACAGAAAGACGAACCGACTATTAATCTAATACCCTATGCTATATTAGCCTACAACAGTTCAGTACACAGTTTTACCAAGTGTAGACCACATGATATAATAAGGGGACATCTTGACCCAAGAGACCCATTAGACATCGATATTAATGAATATCTGATGCAACAGTATATTTTGACACATCGGGACCAAATGAATTTAATTAATGAATCTACAACGATTGACCGTACTAATTTAATGACTAACCGAAATAAAAACCGCGAGCCAGAAGTTGAATACCAACCTGACCAACAAGTCTTTGTTAAGAACCCCTTAGCAAACAGGCAAAAATTAGCACCACGTTATACTCAAGACACAGTTCTTGCTGACCTCCCCATACATGTATATACCTCCAAAAAGAAAGGACCCGTCGCCAAATCTCGCCTTAAGCGTGCCCCTAAGAAGTCTAAATTATTACAGGTTTCGACTGGTACTCCTAGCGATTCACCTGGCAATGGCGAGCGAGATAAGACTTGAATCATTGGACAATGGACCTGGACTCCTCCCCTTCAAACTTGGTCAAGCCAAACTCATTACTCATTATCATTCCTTCATACAATATATAGAACTTTCGGACTTAGAAATTAATCTCAATTCTATTAATAACCAATTAGATTATTTTAGGGCCAAACTAGATAATAACACTTTGGCAATATATGAACTTCAAATAGACTACCTGTCTTCTAAACTTAACAAAATCAACTCTCAACTAAAAACTTTAATGCCCAATCGTTCCAAAAGAGGACTTTTTGATGGACTTGGATCTCTCATAAAAAGTTTAACAGGAAATTTGGATCATTCAGATGCTGTAAACTATGATAATGCAATTAAAATATTAGAGAGTAATGAACAAAAACTTTTATCTGAATTCAATAACCATATTAGTTTGAATAAAGCCTGGATGACCCAACATACACAGTTAATAACCACTCTAGTAGATAACCAGAATAAAATAAATGATACCTTTAAATTAATTTTGGATAAAGGATATATCTCGGAAATAAAGTTTGCGAAATTCGCACAGCTTTTAGCAATTATTAGCGAGAACGCTGAAGATTTATATTTAGAGTTAATTAGATTAGAAAATATACTAGCTTTTATTCGTGCATCAAGCACACATCATAGCATGTTAGGGCTAGGTAACTTAGAGAATATGATAATTAGACTTAAGGAAATTTATGGTAATAAAGAAATAGTGGATGTAGACATGAGAGAATACTACGATATTATAAGACCTGGTAGTTATTTTAGCGGTAAAAGATTGGTAATTATATTTAAATTCCCCATTATATCCCCCGATACATTTGAATTATTCCGTCTCTCCATTGTACCTAACAAATACCAACAGACCTTCCTACCACCATACCCTTTTATGGCAACCAATGGAAAGTCTTTTATGTACATGGAGGCTGAATGCCCGAAGTTTGGTCTTCAACTTCTCTGCGAGGAAAAAGGCAACTTGCAACCAAGAAATCACCCCGATTGCATCCAAAATATCATCGCTAACCAACGAATAGAGAAATCGTGCAACCCTACAATAATATCCTTCACAAACGAAGCCATGGAGCAACTGGACGACCGTCACTATACCCTCATCTTTCCACGACCTACGAAAGTCGAATTACGCTGTGGGCACGACGAATATCTATCACTATCCGGAAGCTATCTCGCCACCATTCCATATGAATGTTCGCTTCGTACAGATACACTTACGATTATTAATATCAAGGATGAAGTGAAAGGTCAACCGCTGAAAATTACTGATGTCTCAAATAACTACGTCGCTACAGAAGATCGCAATACTCCTGAAATAACCCTCAGTACTATCAATCTTAAAAACTTGCATAGGTTGGAGAACAGGATATTCTTGCAGAAACCAATTGAACTGAGTAATACAGATCCAGCATTGTACCATACGACGCTACCCCTATATGCCGTTGTAATTGGTGCATTAACAGTCGCCGCAGCCATTATAATTCGTCGGTACCTGCAACGAACCAGACCAGGCGCCACTACTTCAGAGGAAACTTCAAAGACGAACAAAGAGCCCATACATGCAGTTCCTGGTGGAACCGACGCGAGTGAAACGATCCCAGCAACATTCTCGCTCAAAGTCCTCAAATAGTTGCTGCTCTGGGGGTGGAGGTGTTACAGCCCTAGCCTGTTGGAGGATCGCTGATGCCGCGCACCGATCTGCACCGTCAGTACACGTGTGACCCAGATAAATTGTTATTGCGAACTTTCCTTATTAATGTAATTTCAAGAATTAGCATTCAATCTCAGTTACCAGAATTGTACTGTATTGATTCTTTATAATTATTTAAATTGTAATTTTAAATTAAATTAATTAAATTAGTTTAAAAGTATTTGGTTTTTTTTGAGTCCTCCGGCTGTCGTTAACGTAATTCACTCAAAGTGCATAGGTAAGTAAACGTTTCTGTTATTGATGACATACTGGCTGGTTGTAAAAAAAATTTCGATTATGTTTTGTTTTTTCATAAAATTCAAATGACTGCGAATTTGTTTTGTTTAAGTGCGTTTTAATTGCTACGTTTAGTCTTGATTTTATAATTTTACCAACCATTTAAATAAAGTTAGCGACAAAATTGAATTGTTAGATATTCTCTACATCATGGAGCGACGTCTTTTGACAGCAGATGAAATGCAAAGAGCTGTAGGGATGTTGCAAGCGGGAAGTAATCAATCTCAGGTATCTCGACATTTTGGCATTCATAGAAGTATTATTTATCGTCTTTGGCAGCGCTACAATAATACAGGGGAACCCGCTGAACAGCATCCAGGCCGTAAAAGGAGTATAACCACTCGGCAATACCGATACATACAACTGACTGCAAGACCCAAGCCGATGTTAACCGCTCGAGAGATAAGTTTGCGGATACAAAATTCAAGCGGTGTTGATGTAAGTCTCCCAAACTGTGCGAAATCGACTGCATGAGTACGGCCTACGAGCTCGACGCCCAATCAGGTGCCCACCGATACGTCACGGGAATCGCGCTCGTCGAAATGAACGGTGTAGAGAACGCATAACATGGACCCATGAACAATGGGATAAAATTATGTTTTCCGATGAGTCACGATTCCGTTTAGGCCTGATACAAGAAGGGTGCGAGTGTACCGTCGGCCCGGAAATACTGAAAGGCTCTGGTGCGTTCAGGAAGTTCATCCATACAGCGGCTCAACAGTTATGGTATGGGCGGGTATTATAAAGAACAGGCGAACTGAGCTCGTTTTAGTAAATGGAAACATGAACGCTGAAAATTACATTGAGGATATTCTCAGACCTTATGTCCATCCATTTGCATAAACCTTTGGCTCCGATTTTACTTTGCATGACAATGCGCGTTCATATACAGCTCGGCGAACCAGTGAATACTTGGCAACGGAGAACATCCGGGTATTGCCCTGGCCTACACAATCGCCAGACCTCGACCCCATCGAGCACGCATGGGACATGCTCCAGAGACGTGTTTTGAAGGACTTGGACGGAGTGACAACAACCCAACAGCTGAAGGATTTGCTACAATTCCATTGGGAGCGAATACCGCAAGATGACATAAACAGTCTCATTAATTCAATGAATAATCGTTGCCGACAACTTCTGAATAGCAGAGGAGGCCATACTTTATATTAAATTGTCCTATTCTTTCACAATAAATTCATTTTCTTTAGAAATTTCGTTTTGTAAAAAAAAAGTTTCTACAGTATATTTTAATATTGTTAATTTCTGTTATGAAAAGACTTATAAAGACAACAGCTGTCATTTTTACATCATAGAACCCTAAAAATATTATTTTAAAAATAAAATACAACGTTATAATGTGAAGAACCATCCTAAAATTTAAATTAGTACATGTTGCTTAGACTTTTTTGATGTGTGTATTATTGACATTGATTGGTCTATGGTATATTTAAAATTTATTGGCTATGATACCAAATGTTCATTATACCGCCGCGCTCTTGACAGTCGATACTTAAATATTTTTTGTCGAGTTAAATGATTGCCGCTACAAGGTCTTTGAATAAAATTATTAATTACGAATGCTTCGTCCTCTACAAGAACAAAAGGCAGTTACCCTCCATAATTTTCAATCAATGCGCTATTTGGAATATCAAGTCCTGTTCCTGAAGTAATCTATAGAAGTCTACCAGCTTGGTAAAACAATAATTAGAATTACACAGAGCTGAGAAAAATAATGTTGCATGATTCGTATATGTTAACCATCTATGCCAAATGGTAAAGTATAAAGGATTGCTACTTTCGTAAGTTGAATAGACAAAAAACATTAAAAATTGGGACCATCATCAAATAGAAAATATGTACATTTCGATAAGCTGCAATATCTTTCTAAAGTGAGTAATACCAGACGTTCGCCCCCCTGTGAATGAATCGCCATCGAATTCAAGAATAAGAAAATTTGCAGACGTAGAAGAAAATGTAACTAATAAACCTATAAAGATGTTGACTGTAAAAAAACAACAATTATCGGGTAATTCTTTAAAAATATGCAATTTAACGTCCGAGGATCTTAGAGGTTCCCCCGCAAACACCATTCGTGATAGATACATCAGTAAGAGCGCGCGTGTGTTTGTCACGAAGTTGCATCATCAACGTTGATCATTTATATGGTAAGTACTCATAGATGCAGTGATGGCCTAGTGGTTGAGACTTCAAGTCTTACTCGGGAGGTCCGAGGTTCGATCCTGGGCACACACCTCTGACTCTGAGTTATGTGTGTTTTAAGCAATTAAATATCACTTGCTTTAACGGTGAAGGAAAACATCGTGAGGAAACCTGCACTCCTGAGAGTTCCATAAAGTTCTCAAAGGTGTGTGAAGTCTGCCAACCCGCACTGGGCCAGCGTGGTGGACTATGGCCTAATACCCTCCTCATTCTGAGGAGGAGACCCGGCTCAGCAGTGGGCCATTGTAGGGTCGTGATGATGATGATGACTCATATTACAAATCTTTATTTATTTTTGTACAATACATACTCGTATATAGGTTTAGGCTTCCTAGGGATAAGAAAGCGTTCAAAATAATCAATAATTTCGCTTTTTTATGAAAAAAATATTGGTTTTGTCATTACCGTGCTTTACCGTGGTCGAATAACACGTTCGTTCGTCATAAAAGTGTTTAATGAGTTTTCGTCAAGTTCGAAGAAGTTGGCGCACTTCAAGCCAATATTAGAGTTTTTAGACGTGGAATACAAAAATCTACTCTGTAATGTTCCGACAAGATTCTGCACTTTATTACCCGCTGTAGATAGACTTTTGTTAGACTGGTCGGCGGTAAAAACATACTTCCTAGAGCAAGGAAAAGACGAAGTTAATCCTCTGATCTCGACGTTCCTTTCTCGAGAAACGGCGGCGAAATATAATCTTCATCAGCTTTCTAACGAACCGTCACTCCCTGAAATATACTTATATTTTGTTCACAACATAATGGGACTCATAACCAAGTATATAAATATCATACAAAGTACTCATGTCCAAATAACAGAAGTGTAAATGATCTTCAATAACGAAGTGATATTTTCGCCAGAAAAGAAAAACAATTTTACGGATTCAAGGTTCAGCCATCCTTGTCGAAACTTTCGCCCGGAGATCGCATCAAGTTTATATATGACGCGCAGAATGTGTATGATCGATTATTACGATATTTGACGAAGTGGTTGGATTTCAGCGACACTTCTTTTTATAAACTGTGTATTTGATTCAATTTGAACAAAGAGCTGGAATTCACGGACGTAGTTATCCGAATACAGTAGTTCAGGAGCTATAAAACAACCAAAAAAAACTGTAGAACCTGGACCAAGTATTAGTAATAGCACGGACCAACGGAGTCAGAAAACAAATCCAAAGAGAGCCGATTTATTTTTTCAAAAAAACTAAAGCCCCAAATCTCATAAGAATAGGACAGAAAATATTTGCGGTTCCACCTTCAAATGCGTTTGTAGAACGCATATTTAGCGTCATGAAAAATATTTGGCAGGACGATAGAAATCCTCTAAAATAGGATTCAATCAATAAGACCGGTTTTGCTGTCTAAGGTTAACCAAATTCGGTAATTTGGTTAAAAAACATTAGGGAAAGTAAAACTATAATTTACAACATTACCTCAAGTTAAATCATCTCCGACATTAGAGTCTACGTTAACGAGAGTATTAGAGGAAATCAATTTCCTAGAACATAATACCCAAAGAAGTAGAGATAGGTAATCGAACTTAAGGCAACGTAATGCTCAACAAATGCCTATGTTCAAACTGGGTCGATTTTCCCAGTTGAAATTTAACCAATTATCACGTGCAAAAACAATCCGTACATATGCCGACCGGATATAGACAAGATTTTCCTCCATATCGATTTGGTTTTCGGGACGTAAAAGACCTTATATACCACCTAGGGCTAATCCTAACACTTTACTACGTTGAATTGCAGTTTTGCATCATGCCACTTGAACTAACGGAATCGTTCAAACAAACAAAAAATACCTTAAAACATAGTGCGACTTAACTGTATCAAAATGCCCTTACTAGTTAACTTTATTTGTGGTAGATGGCGCTACTTTACATTTTGTGATCACTTGAAGTGAGAAACTTATACAAACCGGTTTGTTTAGTCCGTTTGTAATTCCGGTTATTTGTTACTGAAAATAGCTGAAATTGGTGTGGAGTGACGGTAAGTTATTGGTTTTCAATAGTTTGATGTAGTTCAAATGTTTTTTTTTTTAATATTATTTACAGAATAAAATGAAATTCTTGTTTTGATATAGTAATACATTATTGCGCTTTAAGATTATAATTTATTAATATATTTCTAATATGTATCTGTTTTCTTTTAAATCCATTATGACTTCGCGGCTTCCACGTTCAGGTATAAGGATCAATTCTTTGAGGACTGAGGATTAAAAAATCATTCTGGGCTAATGGGGAGATAATGATGATGCCTTAGACTTCTTAGACGACGATAATAGTGTATGCATTTTCTTTAACTTACCTATATTAAATATTTTTAATTTATCAGTTCTTTACAAACTTCTGGTACTATTATGTTCAGTTTTATTTTATTTTATCTGTTGTTTTAATCAGCAACATGGCAATCATGCGGATATCATACAAGACAACAACATTAATCAACACCATTGCAGTCGCGCGAATATCAAACTGGACTACCAGTCCAATCACTATCGCAATCGCCATCGGGGTGTCAAACAACTGAATTCGAAACTATCTACTCATTAAACACTACATTTAGTAACTTTACTGATGATAGTCAAGAAGAAGAATATAACATTGCTTTGATTTCTAATACTAATATTTAAATAAAACTGGATTGAATTTATAATAAATGGATAACTGATTAATTAATCTACGTTTGTTTCGGCGGTGTAATAAATACAATAGAACATATTTGTTCTAATCCATTGTCTAAAGTCGACTGAGACGCTGCGTTGCGACAGCGTGAGTCGTCCTCTCATACTCGCACGTTTGGCCAACGACGCGACGATCCGTTGTGACGACGCAACGCAACGCACAAATGAGGTATCTCTCTAAGCTAAAAAGTAAAAAAAAACTGTGATACTTAAAAATTATTTCTGACAGTTTGTGCGAAACAAAACAAGATTTACAAAATGAGTTCGCGTGATCGTGAAGCCGGTAGAAAATTTGAGACAGGTAGTTCAAAAAAACAAACTAGCTATCAATACAAAGCAGGTAAAAGAAAATCGTCGTGAAACTTTATATAAATATATATAAAATGTGATGGTCAAGAAACCTCTACAAATCATTTATTGACTGAAAGTGACTCTAATCCTGATCCAGCTGAATACATCATCATGGGTGCCACCGCCATGATCAAGAGGATGATGATGAATTAACTTAATCATTGTCCCTTAGGGTTCCCACACACAGTGTCAGTGGCAGTACAAACTCAAAAACCTTTCCTCTTTATAATTATTATAATAAAGATTAAGTACTTCCCACAATTCTTAAATAAAGTTATCACAATCCAACTGTGCAAAGTTACTACTTTACGTCCAGAGATACAAGTTAACACAAAAGAACTATTCGACTACAGACTCCGATAATGTACTTAATTTTGAATAAGTAATATCATTTTCGAGATACAGAGGGTACGAGAACTTGAAGAAAAATTATTCTTGTTAACCTATTTTTTTGTATGACATAAGATTGTGGCGTTGAAAGGATTGCTTCTATAAACACTTTACGAAACATCACCGTACACTTTCTATCTAAAAAAATATATGTTATTTCTTTTCCAATGATTTGTAAAAAATGTTCTGGTTTGTAAATAACTCCATAAATAAAAAAACAAATTACATTATATTTTATATTTTACTTACCTTAAACATAAGGTTAAGCGTTCCGCAAAATAAATGGATGGACGATAATTAGTGGTCTTTTTTTGAATATACGGACGTAACATGATCACAAGCATTCGAAATTTTTCATAATCTATTTTTTAGTAATTTTAAAACAAAAGTGTTTTCGATGATAATGTCGAACACAGAGTTTGAAATTCACCAAATAATACACCTTTCTTGCCAACATTCCTCGACGCTTATTCTTCGTCTTACTTTCTGATGCCTTATTTTATTAACATGTTGCTTTTTTTTCCTGTTCTCCAAAATCGCAATTATAATCATATCCCAGTCCACCATCGTTGACGAACTTTCGCGACAAACTGGCATATTTACTGTAGAGTGGTAACTGATCGCACGCAATCTCGAGCATACACAATCCGTAAGGAAAATGCCCGAGACCGCGCGAAGATTATTCCTCTCTGTCTGAGCTAAACCTAAACCGTGGCGCTTTGTGCGCGACACAACGCTTCCGTTATATATTTCATGCTGAACAATTTAATATTATTTTTCTAGAAGTTCGTAGTAGAAGACCGTACTTGGTTACTCTGTGCCTTTTTTCTGTATAGGCTTTAAATGTGTTTTTCTGACACAATTATTTCGAACTGAATTAGAAGACTGCTTTAATTGAAGGAGATGAACAAAGTCACAAATTGGGACAATGTCATATTTGTCGATGAGACTTGGCTGAACTCGAATCATATCGTGCCGCAGTCGTGGACGGCATCTTGCTCAAAAGTGCCAATGGGAAAAGGTAGATCCTTAATAATCTGCTATGCCGGATCAGCTGGGGGAGGTTTTATGAATGATGCCTAGCTCGCATTAGAGTGTAAAAGTACAAAAGAATATCACGAAGAAATGGACGCAAATAAATTTACAGAGTGGTTTACTACCCTGTTAACAAACCTCTCTGAACAGTGCATAATCATTATGGAAAATGCACCTAACCATTCTATTCAAATAGATAAAGCACCTACTCAAGCAAAAACTTTGCACGTTGCAACTAGTAAAAGAAAATAAACCTGCGAAACTAAAATATAAAATTGATGAATTGGCATTTCAGCATGGACACAAAGTGATAAGAACTCCGCCGTACCACTGTCAGTGCAATGCCATTGAGTTGATCTGGGCTCAAGTTAAAGGATACGCAGCACGCAACAATACAATTCAATTTAGTCTTAGATTTATGGCTTTTAGGCGCAAGTTGAGCACATTTTATTCCGTAATTGTCACGTCACGATGGAGAAATCAGTCAAATTGAGCTAACTCTAGCTGAAAAATATTTGAGAATAGGTAGCGATTGTTAGTAAATTATCTACAAGAAAAAAACATATAAGTAAAAATAATAAAATATTGTTATTTATAAGTAATCGTCTAAGCCTCACTCGCACAATATTCCAATTCTGCAATTAAAAAACCATTGTTGACCCTTCCTCGGTTATCCCTTCGATAAATAATTCACCCTTCTCATGTTCGCCCTTCCATGACTGACGAACCCAAACACTACTACGATGACGATACAGACTTCTACATAGTTTATGTTTCTCGCGAAATACCCGACCCTGCCGCAGGTACTACTATACGCGCGTTTAATTTGGTAAACTCTTGCATACTCACAAATTTGTGGGTATTTTAAAAGACGGTGTGAAAAATGTCGGACGTAACAAAATCGCTGCACAATTCTCCTCTCATGGCAGCTTCTTGGCCAATCCAGTCCTAGGGATGACTAAGCTAAAGCTATTATCCTTACTTTTAATGTGACTAGGATGGGGTTGGTTGAGAGTGTTCCCGTTGATTGGTCAATGGAGCTACTCGCTAACTCTGTTGACCTACCCTCTGGGTGTGGTGAAATGCTCAAGGCAAGGAGACTAAACCGTAAAGTTATAAATAAAGGTGTTATCACAATAGCATCTATCCCATGGCACCCATCTGTGGCAATAACATTTAGAGGCCAAACTTTACCCGACAAAGTTTTTGTTTTTTATGTTTAGTTTGAGTCTCTGTCTGTAGTCCCCTACAAATTACCCACAATACAGCGTTTAAATTGCTGTTGTTTTTTACACGTTAAGACACAGTGCAGATCTCAGCCATGATACTATAGCTGTGCTCAACCCCATACTGGTAATACTTGTAACATTAGTATAGAAAATTCTACTTGTTTATATTGTTCCAGTAGGCATTATGCCATTGATAAAGATTGTCCTGAATTTTCGAGACAGCAAAGCATCAAAATTGTAATATCCCAGGAAAACATTTCGTATATCGAGGCAGCATCGCGCTTTCCCACAGTGCATAGATCATACGCCAATGTTGCCAAAGAAATGTTTGCTCTTCCTTCTGTTTCTGGTTCCCCTCAGTTTATTGCATCACCCACGCATAACCTAACCTAAACCAACTAAAACATACAGACTGTTTTCAGATCTCCCCGTCGCCAAGCTGTTCAAGCCCTTTGCTTGATTTGATAGACAAGCGCATCAGTCTATTGTTAGCACCCCCACTAGTTCCTTACCCAATGGTTGTGCCATTGACAACACAGTAATGAATAATTCCAATAAGTCCCTAGATAATCATAGAAACCTATTAGAATCTCTTACGGAGGTACTTGTTAGCATTATTTCAACAGCCAATGTAAATGCCTTTACCGTCCAACGTTGCCCATAATTTATTCCAAATTTTTGAAATCCTCAAAAATGGACCCACTCAATTTTCTGCAGTGGAATATTAAAAGTCCAGACCCAAAAAAACAGAACTAATCTCGATAATCAACTCACACAACGCCTGCCATTGTTGCCATCTCGGACAGATATTCCCCTGAAAAATTTGGCTAAAGATCATCTGCCTTCTAATCCTTGGTGGGATTAGGAATGCACTGATCTCTATTATCAGCGTCTTTCTGCTGAGAAGGAATACTCAAATTTTATCTCAGAAGAAAATTTTGTACATATAAATTAAAAATTTTAAAAAGGTTTTAGAAAAGAAAAAAAAATGTAGTTGTATAAGTTTCTATGAGACCCTGGGACCACGTTCACCATCTTGTTTAGTTTGGAGGAAAATAAAAAGATTCCGTGAAGTTTTTAACAGTCCAGAGTGTCATAGTTCCAACAATCCTTCTGAAGACTTTTTTACAAATTTAACACCTACATCTATCTCGGACAAGATGGACGCCCCTTTTTCCTTTTCTGAGCTTATGACGGTGAGCGTATGATGGTGTTCAATTCATTTACAATCTTAATAATAATGTTAAACAATAATTGTTAAACTTAATTAACAATCTATTTACAAGTAATCTTGTGCCTGAGTCTTGGAAATCTCAAATTATCCTTCCCATCCTGAAACCTTTAAAACTGACATTTACCTGAAATGTCCTTCTGACCCAAACTCCTACAGACCTATCGCAACATATTGAACAGTGTCGATTTAAAAATAGTCAACTTTATATTAGGTCAACAAAGTGGGTACACTAAATTTCCATGCTTCATACATTTATGGGACAGCAGTGCAAAAAAGATCACTGGATCAAGAAATTGGCCTTTGAGAAATAACATGACGGTTGGCAAACAAAATATTATAAACACACCTTAAGTTTCTAGAGATAAGCCTTACGAAGCAATTTGTTAAGGCGTTATATAAAACTGGTCCGTATTTTATGTATCTTTCAAGAAAGTTCCCCGGTTTAAGTAATGAAAAATTGAAAGCTGGTATTTTTTATGGCCCACAGATAAGATTTTTAATGAAAGACAACTACTTCATTCATTCAATGAATAATTTAGAAGCAGAGACTTGGAAATCTTTTGTTGCTGTTGTAAAAAAAATTCTAGGAAATCAGAAGGGCGAAAATTGAAAAGAATTACTTCAAAAGCTCTTAATTATCTTCAAAAATCTTGGATGTAATATGAGCATAAAAGTACACTATCTGGATAATCATTTAGACAATTTCTTGAAAATCTTGTTGCGTATAGCGAAGAACAAGGAGAACGTTTCCATCAAGATTTAAAGGTGATGGAAGGTAGATACCAAGGTCGCTGGGATGAGCATATGATGGCAGATTA
Organism: Limenitis camilla; assembly: GCA_905147385.1. NCBI lineage: Eukaryota > Metazoa > Arthropoda > Insecta > Lepidoptera > Nymphalidae > Limenitis > Limenitis camilla. The sequence goes on along the minus strand of LR990253.1, from coordinate 3,990,148 downwards.
CTGTAGGAGTATTACACGGGAATGTCCTGAAAGAATCCATCGGAGAAAATTTAAAAAGAGGAACTTCTAACTTGTAAAATATCGAGTAATTAAATGTATTTAAATGTTTTGAATTAAATGTTCTTTTATTTTTTAATAAATTTATTAAATTCTTTTTAATTTATTTACCATTGCGAAAAAAGTTTATTAAATTATTTTCTTTACTTGAATGATTTAATTTCTTTTATTTAATTTACTATGCGTACGTGTATGCGTAGCAATGTGGCTCCAAATTACCTAAGATTCAAGTTCGAAATTATAAATTTCTTTTTACTTTAAGCGCCGCTCCGAAAGGGTTACATATTTTGATAATCCACAAATCCTTGGCAAAGCGAATGTATACCGAGGATCCGTAAGCAATTGAAATACATTGGTTCGCAAATACCACATGTTTGGAATTCGGTTATTAAATTTAAAAAAATCGTAACCAAAAACGAATACTGGAAGATACAAACACACTATTAGCAGTTACTGTTGTGCTAAGCAAAACGTTACATAGAAGTTAAAATTTAGGGGGTCGTAAAAAACAATTTCTGAAAACGTTTGAAACAGTTTAGAGATCCCATCGAGATTGTTGGTTTTAATAACTGAATAAATCATGATTTTACCATAGAAGATAATAATAGACTACCTGCAGTAGCTGACAATGGTCTATATTGGTTGAAACCAGACTCCACAAATCCTAAAAAATTAATGAATTTAGATTTTATTCCTCATAGTGTCTTGTTCGATTGCTTTGACATATATAGACTACTTGCAGTAGTTTACAATAGTCTGTACTGGTTGAAATCAGACTCCATAATTCCTAAAAAAAAAAAAAGTTTGGATTTTATTCCTCAAAGTGTCTTATTCGATTGCGATGACATGTATATCAACACAATATTACTACTGGAAGTATACATCCAGCAATTATCGACTAGTTTTTTTTGAGTGAATTTATTTATAAAACCTCGAGGTTATTTATAAAAAGTTACAAGGACAAATCAAATCACTTTCATCATCATCTCATCACCTGTAGTTTGGGGTAGGGACGGTCTTCCTCCCTCACACTATTCCATTAAACTCATTATCATATCAGAATCCGGGGGAGGCTGTACATCGTATCACAATCGCGGGGGCCGCCTCCCTCCGGGCTCTTCATGCGGAAAATATTCTACCATTCATTTAACATAAAAAATTATTGTTATAATAAAAACTTCTGTGTGGCTAAACTAATATGAAAAAAAATCAAATCACTCTAGAGAAAGATAGAGAAAAAATCCACAACTTGCAGCAACACAAGTAAGATGCTCGCAGTTTTAACAAAACAAATAATGAACCGATGAAGAACTTGCAAAGGAAACGGAGAGGATAAGAAATAAAAGCCGAAAAAACGACAACTGAACGTATCGCAACATTATATAATCTCAAGAAAAGTCACTAGATAACGAAAGATGAGTCAGACTGTATAAAATATAACCACGTCTTCCTCGAAACTCACATCCACCACGTGTGCCACCCTACAGCCCACCAGCAACACTGGTTGCCCTATTTTAAAAAAAATGAATAAAAGAGACGAGGCCCAGGCCAAAACAAACGTCCCCGGAACTGTTGGAAGCTGTGCGTCTTCCAACCACACTGCTAGCTGAGCAAGTCCTGAGACAGTTTACTTACTGACCATAGCCCTGTCCAACGCATGAGGCCTTGCTACCATCGCCACTTCCCTAATGGCTCTTGGGTATTTCCCCATCGCACGACCCGCAAAATAAAATAAGTTATTGCAAGTCAAGTTAAAGTAATTCACGCTTGATTAGCTTATTTAATGTACCTCGAGTATCGGGACTGACATAGCCTATACAAATCAATTCAATGGCAATTCACGATAACACCCTTTTGCTCACACAACCATATCTGTGCGCAAATTTTTGACCAAAAATGGCATGAACCTTGTGACCCATACCCCTTATTCACTTGACCTTACCCCCTGATACTTTTTTTATTTTCCCCGAATGAAAAGAGACATGTAAGGAAAGCGTTTTGCCGATATTACTGAACTGAAGAAAAAAACGAAGGAGACGCTGTTCGGAATCACAGAAGACGAATTTAAAAAATGTTCTAAGCAATGGAATATAAGATTGGACAAGTGTATTAGTGCCAGTGGAGACTTACTTCGAAAGTGATTGAAGATTTTTTGTTTAAAAATTGATTACATAAATTCATAAAAAAAAGATCGGTTTTTTTGGGTACCCCCTTGTAGATTAAAATAGAATTCGAGAAACAACCAACTTAAAAAAGAAATCCGAAACTGCCACTAAGGCAATTTTCATAGACCCAAGATTTAAGAAAGCTGGTTTTGGTGTCGAGAAAAATGATGATAATGATCAAAACTCGGCTGTCGATGAATTGATAATGTTAGAAACGTTTGCGTCTCGAGCTCAGTTCCAGGTCCCAAATAAATCTCCACGCCATCTACTTCGCGTCTTGAAACACCTTCAACTTCATTTTCAGATTCCCAGCAAATAACTCCTTGGGTGACTAGCGAGAATTTATGGGAGCATCTAGATAAAAAGGTATTGGAATTTTCTAACATGGAAAACCCTTCAACATCAGCAATTATCAATGTGAAACAGTATGTAGAGCTCCGTATTTTGATAGAAATACCAATACACTTAAATTTTGGAAACTTTGCTAAGTCACCAACATTGGCCTTTATAAAATAGCTTTAAAGTATTTATGCATTCCAGCCACTTCTGTGCCTTCGGAACACGTTTTCTCTAAGGCTGGACTTTTATGTAACCAGCGCTGTAATAGAGTTGTATCGAAGAAGGTTGACCAAATACATTTTTTGAATAGTTTATGTAGGTAGTTACTAGTTTGGTCTAATGATTTCCTTTTGGATTTACCCTATTTATTCTAAAATCGGTACCGGACTCGAGTTCTGAACTGAAATTTCAGACTAGTATCCTGGAATCGCGTCAATATTCGAATACCAAATCGAAGAATTCGACTTCTGGGCTCTGGAATCGCGGAATAGATTTAGGATTCGAATACAATATAAACCGACTCGATCCACTAAAACAGCGATTCGGCACATCACTGTATGCTAGGCACATTCTGCGCGCGTGCAAATTTTATGCATATAATTTCGCCCGCGCTGCTCCATCGGACAACATAATGTTCTCTATCAAGGATAGACTAGTATTTAATTCATACTATTAGAGCCTGTGGTGGCCCAAGAAAGTTTTACAATGACCCTATTGAAATGCAGAAACACACGCTGTACCACTTTATTTATGTAATGAATCCAGAACTCAGACCGATCTTCGAAGAACATACAAGAGAAGGAAAAGAACTGTGACACATTAGCAGAATACAACCAGATTATTACTGCAAGCAGCAACATCGAAAAAGACCATTAGCCCACTTATTACAATTTTGTGCGCATGGACGATGTAGTATAAGAAAATTTCATTGACAACTACATTATTTCTGCGTGTTTTTCTTTCTCTTTAGCGATAAAACAAGAAAAGATGAGACTTTCTAGAGTATCAAAAAGTAACATAAAATATGCATTTATTTTACCTCTCATACTGGGACCCACTACAAATAAAACATCTGTTCTGTTAGTCTGCATATTTGGGAAATTGAGTAAATGAAACATTCTACTAAAAAAAAATCTCAGTTTACGGGTTTCACTGTAATATTAAAATTTTGATCTATTACTTTTTCTGAATTCATGTTTTTTTTCCCCACACTTACGAGGAAAAAATGCGTATAAATAGATCGCATTTAGTGGTCCGGATAAAAAGGGTCATTGTTTACAATTTCCTCAACATTGGTGCTGGTGATGATGAGGAGATATATATAAAAGGGGGTACCCAAAGAAAGTTGCTACAGTCGCCCCGCTCCGCATTTTCCGTTAACAAAATAAACAGATTAATACCAATATGGTCATTTTACAATCCAAAGTATAGATCATCTCCTAATGTCCAATATTTTAATATCAGACTTATGCAGTAAAACGACAACAAAAACAAAACAAATAACTATCCTACTAATAAAAGTAATGTCACCCCAGAACGTTTCCCAATTAAAGCTAAAAAATAAATAGTAATACTATTAAATTAACACATTTAAAAACCCCCGACACAAAATATTAATAATAGTATGAACGTAATCGGCCATATTGTGGTGGCGGCTCCATGGGATTTGAAATTTAACATAATGTATAGTTTCTTCTAGTCCTGCCCTTTCACTTGATACCCATATTGACTCGTGAAAAATTATCTGATCCGCCATTTTTTGGCGGCGGACATCTTGGACCATTTTCGAATTCGTGTGATTAAACATAGCATTTCTCACAGGATAACTCGTCCAAAAGAAGACGAAATTATAAACAAAAACCTTTCCCAACACAACCCACTTCTAAAAGACCCAAACCGCTTTAGTAAACAAAGATGTGCAAGGATATTCTCTTCAAAAGATCTAACTATTCGAGAGCATGAATCATACGAATAAAGAATACTGTGTGACTAAACTTTGAAAGATTGAAGCCAAGCAGTGCCACAAGCCCCATGCACTATTTGGCTTGGCTTAACATAAAACAGAACTATATAACAAAGTAAACTCACATGACAATAAACAACACAACTCTTTTAAGATTGTTCACTCTTCAAAATAATTTATCAGACCGTTTCAGTTCTATCAAGACAGAGGTTGTATATAGTCGAGCAAGTGCCCCCACTTGCTCGACTTTATTATTAAAATATTCCTGACATCTGTAAAAAAAATTAGGATTATTTAATTTAAAAAAAATCTCTAAAAGACATTTTAAAAAACAAGGATATACCAATGACAGCAAAGCCTAGTGTACAACATGAGTATTGTACCAATTCTCACATATGGATGCCAAACTTGAGGTCTGACAAAAGCTCACAGACAAAAAGTTCGAGTTTGTCAACAGGGAATGGAAAGAAGCATGTTGTACATAAAGCTGAAAGACAAGTGGAGACTCACAAAAATTAGAAAGGCCACTGGTATATCAGATGTCATACAAACCATCAAGATTAAAATGGCGATGGGTTGGCCATGTAATCAGATCTCCCAAGGACAAGTGGTCTAAAGAAATGTCTTGGTACCCTAGAGACTGAAAAAGAAGAAGGGAACGGCCACCAAGAAGATGGGAGGATGATCTCCCAAAAGGATGGCGGAGGATAGCCAGAAATAGAGAGGAGTGGAAAATTCTAGAGGAGGCCTATGTCCTGAGAACATCCTGATCTACAATGTGTTGCTGGTGTTGGAAGTGTACTATCAGTACTGCACTCATCTAAATGTATTACAATTGATCAGAGATAATAATTTTTTAATTAAAAAAAACAGGGAAAAATTATAAAAATAGAGTAATAATAGAGATTTGACACAAAGTGACTATTTTATTTGAGTAGAACATACATGACATGTCGATACTAAGTCAGTTATTAATGAGATTCAAAAAAGTTATTTTTACTTAATAATATTATTTATATAAAATTATATGATGATTATTTGAATTAATAATTATGTTAAGAGGAAGCGATATTATTATGCAATACATGAATGCAGTTCAGCCTACTAAATCTAAACAAATGAAATACTGTAAAGTAAAACATTACTAATTATAGTTGAATAGTACAACAAGCATTTTCCCTTCATCTTCAACACACCAAATTAAATGTATATAACTGAACACAATGATAAAATGTTAGTTCATATCACAAGTTAAGAGATCAGTAAGGTTAAATAAATACAATATTAACTTATAATACTATGGACATACAGTCAACACTTAAAAGTATCCGAGGCAAAAGAATTCCTATGTTTGACTTCTCATCTAGAATATAATTTTTAATTGAATTTTTTTTAGGTGTACAAGCCTCGGACACTTCCAAGATACTTGTAGTCAATGTCTATATAATTTTATGTCAGTGACAGTTAAAATTAAAACCTTTATAACAAACAATAACAAAACAATCTTACTCCAACATAAAAATCACAACCACTTTCCATTATCTCCTTTGATGTGAGACTAAATGTAAAGAAATAACAAGAATTTAAATATTATCTATGGAAATCACCAAAAAAAATTAGATACTTTGACAAATGTATAATAATTTCAATTAATATTATTTTTTAATTATAAATATTTAAATATATTAATAAAAAAAATAAGATTTAAAAAAATTAGGAAAAAAAATTGTGTAGCTTTTACCTTACTATAAAATAAAGAATTTACTTAAAGAAAAGGCTGTATGGTGTAATACCTTTCCATAAAGTAATAAAAATGATAAAAAAATGTCATTTTATACTACCAATTTGAATGGCAGACTTAGTTGATCATATGTGAGGCTGTATGGTGTAATACATTTTCAAAAAAAAGGATTAAAAATGATTAAAAAAAATATGTTTATACAACCAATTTGAATTGCACCCTTAATTTGTTTATATTATGTAGAGGCTGTATGGTGTAATACCTTTCCAAAAATGAACAAAAAATGATAAAAAAAATGATATTTTATACTACCAATTTGAATGGCACATTTTGATTGGTTCATATTATGTTAAAGAATGACTTCTATTAGTTAGGTTATAGCTGTTGTTGATTTCTTTACCTTTTGTCTTGCACCAAGCTATCTCTTCTTAACTGGACTCACTCACACACATCTCAAATAGAATATTTATAGTAAATATAAAGAAATAATTATACAACCCATATGATTTGGAAAGAAAATAACCCCTACAATTGAAATCCTGACACTCCATAATGGTTTGACGGTAACACACTTTTTGGTATTTAAAATTGTAGAAATATAAGCAATAAAAAAACTTTAAGTATTCAATTCAATTGCATATTAAGTATTCTACACACTAAAAATAAACAGATCTGAAAAAATCTAATGATTATTTTGATGTGTTAGTGGCTATAACTTATCATTTGGTAGGTTGTATCCACGTCATTAAAAAATACACAACAACATGTGTGCGATAAAGATGACGCTATATAAAGGCGCTGAGCTGCATAACGTTATCTCTATCGCGCAGATATTCGATGTGCATTATTTAATGACGCGGACTATACTTTGGTAAGGGGGTGTAGCCACTAGGGGTCGCTGGGTGTTCAAGCTGAACCGTGCGGGCCCGCGATCTCGACAAAGACCCTCAGATGCTCCGGAGGCCCAGCACGGTTGTTAGCAGCCGGAACAGCGGCTTGCAGATGGAGATTCCGCAACACATTCGGTGGCACAGGAATGGAATCCGTAGGCGGCTCCCGCAGGAGGTCACGAAGGAGCCTGTTCCGTTCGTAGGGGCGAGCAGGCATTGTAGCGATGTCACGCACGAGCGGAGCGTCGGAGTGGGTCATACTTAACTCTTGTACGACACTAATTACTTATTTCAATTAAAAATGTACAGCGAGCACTTGGTAGTTCGCAGGTATATTCGGTATCGATTTTATCAGCAATTCTACGGATCAATAACAGTACAAGGCTGTACTAGGGTTGGAAAAAACTTATTGTCACTAGGGTTGAAAAAGTATCGATATTTTTAATTCAATATATCGATATTTTGATCCGAAATAATGGTATAAAAGGCCACTGCTGAGCCGGGTCTCATCAGAATGAAGAACTCTCAGGAGTGCAGGTTTGCTCACGATGTTTTCCTTCTCCGTTAAAGAAAATCATACTAAATTGCTTAAAACACATAACTCAAAAAAGTCAGAGGTGTTATCAAAAACTTTTTTTTATTTAATCTAACTAGTCAAAAGAATCAAAAACTTTAAAGGATAGGAACGAACCTACTAAATACCAACTCCTATTATTATTGCGATTTTTGTGCACATATTGAGCTAAATACAAAATTATTTTAAACACGCAAAATCTTGAAAATTACCGATATATCGATATTTTTTTCGAACGTTGATATTTTAATAAAAATCGATATTTTTTTTACATTACATTTAATTTAGTGTATCTTATAATAGATTTGGTATCAAATGCAATATTTCTTTAGGACTGGGTAGTATTGTATCCAGCACTCTATGCTTAACAGATTTTCACTTCAAAACAAAAGAAATCTATCTAGATATTTTCGGTATAACGATATTTTTAGTGTTCGACGATTTGATATATTTTTAACGCTTGTTCATCCTTAGGATGTGAACACAATGCACTTGCGCAGAACAGAAGGTGTTGCTAGCATTCAAATTCAAACATGGCTTAAACTCAATTCAAAGTATTTTATAAAATAATGATAAATAAAACAAGTTATAAATCGACGAATAGAGAAGTATTCTTTGCACTCATAAATTAAAAGTCGATTCTGGTGACTCGCACAACTAAAAAATTCGAAAAATATTTTAAATGGTTTCTGTCTTCTAATATCACACATTTATCGATTTAGATTACTCATTACATACAGTATATCGAAAGTATCGATACAAAGAACGTTGAAGTTGATATTTTTTAAAATATCGATCTTTCGATATATTGATTTTTTCAAAAATATCAATATCCGAGTTTGATATCGATATATTTGAATAACGATTTATTTTAAAAAAATGGTAATGATTTAGTTTAGTATAATTAGTGATTTACAAAATTTATAATCCTATATATTTATTAAACAAATAAATTATAAATGAATGTTGAAAGTTACAAACACAAAATACTAATAACTATTTTTTAAAGTGAACACTTCTTTAACGGCGTTGTGCAGTTGTGTACTTATTTTTTGGGATGGGTAAAAAAAATTAAATTCGTGTCAGGACACGTGACCTCATCGGAAATTCGTGAGCTTGTATTAGATCTCAATAATACAGTTCGGTTTTTATTTATTTTTTATAGTAAAAACGTCTTTTTATAATTAAATAATTTCTATATTTTGAAAGTTATTGGTTGGTTGGTGGTGACCCAAACATCCAAAACTATTTGAATTTTGTTTTTTGGGTTACTTAATCCGTAGAATTATATTTTGTTTCAAAATTCCCGTGACACGTTCTGGTCTCGCCGTATGTAAGCCAGGTCTCAATACTAACCATTCCAACATATTTAAAACACACAACATTAATGTTAAGTTTTACCTTTGCCGTTTTTTTTTCTCTGTTTTTATTCCAAAAAAGAAAATGTATGCACTGTACTGTGTACAGCCTTGTAGACAAATAACAACTATTTTAAGAAAAATATAACAGAGTAAATAATTTAAATTAAGTTTTCAAAGATTTTGTACATTATGAGAAGAGAAAAAATAAAATTTACTTAAAAATATATCCACCATCGATATCTTTATTTTTAAAACAAACTATTTACTATTTATATGTCGTCAAAAAAATAGTATTAAATATCGATATTTCGATATATCGATATTTATAAGCAGTCTTACTTCAATAATCTATGAGACTATGAACTTCTGTTTCTGTTTATGAAGCTTTGTTCTGAAGCTAACGGTGATGATTGGCTGACGAGTGATTGTTTAATTGTTTAGTTTGTTGTATTGAATATTAATTTGGTTTAAGTGGGCTTTTTATCTATTATCGCATTTATAAATATATTACTTGGAACAGAGATAATTTGATAACAAATGTGGCGTCATTTAGGAATTTTATCGATGGTATTTTGGTAGCATTTGACTGAAAAGTCTGCTTTAGTAAAAGCATTATTGGTAAGATGGCTCATCTCCGTGTTGCTGAATACAGAAATACAGTTTTGAATAGTTTGGTAGCAGATGATATTGTATACTTGTGAAAATTGTGTCTAAATTAATTTGAAATCGGCTCTATGTTGGTCATTATTTGAAAAACATGATCTTGGCTCAGAAGTATCTTAAGGATACACTGGAATCTGTAAGGGCTTTGAAATAGCACAGGTGTTGAGTGATAGGACAATAAAAGGGACAAAAGTTACCCTCTAAATGTGAAACTGTTGCTAAATAATGTTGTAATTTGGATTGAAAGAGATGAGTATTCTTCAACATGATCTCATGAGTATTAATTAGTCTTCATGTTGGTCATCAAAGTTGTTTTTTTTTAATTACTAGCAGTTAGGATTGCATACTACTAATATTCTTAACCCCTACAAGTAAGCTAAAATGCTTATATTAGGAGTAAGGCATGTCAGTAGTCCAATGACTCTGAGTTCAACTCAACCAATCTATTGTAGATCCAGCGCCTGAAACACTGATTACTGAAGAAGCTGACTGTCTTAATAAATGACATATCAAGGCAGATTTTATAATAAATTTGAGGGAGTGGTAGTGAGGGTACTAAAGTATATAAAAGAAATTTATTTCAATTTTAGCTCACCTATTATTCTGACCTTTGGTGAAGCAGTTGGTCGCTATGGGTTTCTGAGTGGATATTAGTTTTCGTAGAATCAGTGATTTGGGTTAGTTAGTTTAATTATCTCTGAGCAGTATATTGTTAATATGAGCAGCAGCGTTTAGTGTGAATTAACAATGTTTGTAGCTGGTATCTGGCCCCGCATTACCAGTTATATTGCATCGTTATTATCAGATCAGTGTACTATTGTACACATTTGTTAGTTTTCATTTAGTCATTCGCTCGAGCATCGAGTTCAGAATAAGCCAACATACTATTGTAAAAAAACTTAAGACATTCTGTTATTTATAAGGGTTGTTGTGTATAACCATGCTTCTCAGGTTGGTCATGGTAGTTAAAAATATTAGTAGTACCCTATAACTCTGAGAGTAGCCACATAAACAGCCATATCTTTTCACTGTGTGACATATGACCCCGTATCCATTCAAGGTCTATTTGTTTTCTCTTTCAAACTTTTCTTTTTTCTTCGAATGAGCAGATCTACGCTCTGGTGCTCTCTGGTTGAATTTTGGGATATTTTGTATACTAATTATATTAGATGTCATTTTCAATTAATCATCTAGATATTTTTAATAGAATAATAAACTTTATTAATAACATGTGACTTTAGCCCTCGTTTAAAACTGTGGACACATCCTAACTGTTCTTCAGCTTGACATGCAAATGTTATAGATTTTATTTTTAATGATCGCATTGCAGGCAAACTTTTAAATGTGCCACCTTTTGATTGTCGGTATTCTGTTTGTACTCATCATCATAACGACTTCTCTATCCTCAGTCTTTATGAATTTTTAATATTATTTAATTTGACTCCATATTAAAAAGTATTTGACTTGTATGTAAAATAAAAGTGGGCAACAGCAACTTTTTTTTCTAAATTAAAATTACAAAATTTGTTGCAAAATAATTAATCTCGATCGTAATATGGGTATCTCATTTTCTAAAAAAAGGCATTTAATGGCGTTTATTACATAAACTCACAAGTTATAGCTACTTAAAAAAAGGGAAGTGATCCAGAACTCGGTTACGTTAGATCAGTGCATGGACTGAATTCCCATATTATTAATTTACCTTTGGGGGGTATAGAAGCTAACATGAAAGAGTCCAAGTAGTCTTAGTTCAAGAAAAACACTGGGATGTTAGCTGCTTAGTTCCATTATGGAATCATAATTCTTAGTTTATGATGCTCGTGCTCAACACTTGACACAAAAATATCAATAAAATTCCTGGTAGTATTTATTATTGTCAAGGAATTGTTATCGACAGTGGCCATTTTGCCATTTTATTTATTTTAAAAGAGGATAGACCTGTCTTGACCTAGGGTAAATCCTACATTTTAACCGTGTTGTCTGTTCAACCATAAAGCAAAACATATGTTTATTTTTCTTTTTCTTTTTCTTTCTTTTAATACCAGGAGTTCTCTGAGTACCTACGATAGAGACAGCATTAAATCTGATTTAGGTGCACAAGGTTTGCAACATTCAGTTTCCTCTTCTTCGAGGCCTTCATTTCCACCAGCATCCAAAACATTTTTGTAATACTGCAGTTCTTGCCTAAACAGCCATTCTTCTCCAAAATGTTTTTTCAATAAAATGTCGACGTCACTCAGTTTTGCTATCTTTACATAGCATTGTTTCTTGAGAATAGGTGCAGGTGTAACGTCTTGAGATTTTCCCCTTTCACTTTCTGGTGTTTTTATTGCGCGCTCTTCCACAATCATGACAACGGCGCACTACATTATTCGACGTCGCCGTCGCGTTCAGTGCACTCAAATTTAGTAAGTCGAAGAACACTGTCAGAGGCCATCTTCTAGAGTTTCTCGAAACGTTACACAAAGAACACATTTTGTCAACCGAGTCAACTCCGTTTTTTGTCCTATTGTAATAAGTAATTATTTCCGGCGTCTGTTTATCTCCAGTAGCGGCGTCAATTGTAGCATTGTTGTGCATGGTTGACATCAGTATAACAACTTTATTGGGTTTCAGCACATACGACATCATTGTACATGGGGGATGGAACCCAAAGTTTGACGAAAATTGTGGCGAGGCGAAATTCGCGAGGGACTTCTCCTTTGTCTTTTTGTGTCTACCAACAGGGCAGTTACAGTAGTATGCAACTATTGCATTAGCTATGTCGGCGACTGTCAGATTTTTACTTATTAATATGTATGTAAAGCAAGTACGGGCACTAATATGTCGGGATCGTATTCTTCCTCGGAGCATATAATTATTTTGTCCTAATACTAGAGTTATGTCTTCATCCACTTTGTTTGTTTCAATAGTGTAAGTGCCTGTTTCCCTAACATTTTCTCCATAGTAGGATACTGCTTGTTTTAGCAGATAAGTACCAAGCGAAAACCGTTTTAAATCATTGATGGATAGCCTTGGAAATGTATATAGGTACTCCTTCTGTTCATGTTTTCATGATTAACAAAATCTGATAAATGATATGGCAATAAATGCTTGGCTGTGCTGCTTTTGGTGGGTCTTCGATAACCTTGTGGTATTTATTTAATAGGGAACAAGTTATTTTAAAATCATGTACTAGATATCTCGCAGCTTTATTATTATAAACATGCCGAAAAAAGCCTAAAATCTCACAAACTTAGAATTGTTTGCTTGAAGAGTTGTTAATTGCAACTAATATTTGTTTACAATCTTCATAACGATTTCATGGCAAGCGACATGTAATAGGGTCCGAACTACTCTTACCTGCGCACTAATTAATTGTATTTTTTAAACGATTAATAACTATTCATTTTTGTTATTTGTTTGATAAATATAATTTAGTTCTACCCTATATTATTTACTAATACTAAGTTTTAAATAAGTTAAATATATTTAATAAGGAAAACTAAAATAATAAAGATGTGATATTTTCCGTACACTCGCTTGTGATTGTATGTTTACATAATAGAAAGTATAGCATGGTAAAAAAGAGTGTGGAATAAATGAGGGCGCCTCTATCTTATCATTGGCAACGTACCTTAATACATCGTACCTTAACATACCTTAATTGGCAAACCAGCTAATTCCTTATAAGCAAATTTTTCAGGAGACACTTAAAACTGTATAATATTTTTTTTTACATCTTATGATTAAATGTAAAATACCGTTGGTAGATATTATCTTAAATTCTTAATTTTAATACTGTCAGATCTTTTATAAATTTTCTTTACAATACTACAGCGTTTTTAGGAGTTATCTGTTTTTCCTTTTCTGTTAAACTATGAGATTCTGGAGTTGGCTGGATTGCTTACTAGGTGTATTTAAAAGAAAAAGATAGTCTTTTTGTTTAAATTTTAATGAATAAAAGGTAATTACTTAAAATAAGAGTTATCAAATACTAATGACATAATAAAGAAATAAAAAATGTTTAAGATAGGTAAGTAAGTAGAATATTTTAGGCTTCATGAGGAATGTTGTCATAATAATTTTGGTAATCTCTTGGCATTGAGTTCTTTAGTTGCTGTAAGTCTAAGAACTTTTTTTTTGTAATTTTCCTGCGTTCGTTGTATAAGTTAGGTAAATTATGAAAAGGAATGTTGTTAACCCGAGCATTCCTGCGTTGGTTGAGTAATTCATATTCTTCGGTGAATTTAAGTTTATAAAAAATTTCTCCAGGGGATGTATACTTAAGAGCTCGTATGAAATTAATATTACTAAAAGTACGGTCCAATATAGTTATCTACTAATATTAATAAGTAGTTATTATTAATGTTAGTAGTTTATGTACCTTTGGGTCTCCTTTCATCTTTCCTGGCCTTATGGAGTTGTAAAATTGCAATTCTTTAAAATTCTTGAAATAAGAATAGTTTAAGTATTCAACAGTATAGGGTTTTGATTTTTTTGCATTCTTGCAAATAGTAATGTACTCGGCTGGAACGTTTATAACTTTATTTTTTAGTTTTTTTCAATCATAGCGTGCATGCTATCAACCTCCATATGGGTGTGGCCTAGTTCTAAATATTTTTGCTCAATGGTTACATTATGTAGCATGGCCAAGTTGAGGAGAGCGTTGCTTAAAGTGACATTTCTGTTTTGATACGTACACCCATCCGTAAACAAGGTTATCATTCTATTGTTTTCTCCCATTTTTGGGATTATTTTATCAATGAAAAAATTCGTTATTATCGTTGCAAACTCATCTGAGTTCAGCCCTCCTTCGGCCTCGTTCCATAAGAAACAATGACCATCACTGGTTTTCAAATCATAAACACACCAGTTGTGAACGCATAACTTCGTTTTATAGTAATTTGATGATACGTAGGATCGCGGTGCTAACAGTACTGCCTGGAGATCCGCAGTAAATACGAATTCTTTTTTTCTTTATCGTTTTCTTTTTCTATTCTGGCTTCGTTCTTTTTATTTAAGTGTACTTCATAAGTCTCTTTGGCGATATTGCCCATCTTGTATCCATTACAGATGTCACTCAAATCTTTCTTTGGTTTAAATAAAGCTATTTTTTGGACGGTTAGTGTGTTTGTAAATGTGGCAATGGATAGTGCTTTTTAACGCTACAATCATATATCTTTTGCCTTTTGTTATATTATGTTTCACACCCTTTATGTCAACTGATTGCCAACATTTTTTTAGTTTATATGATGAGTGTACATAACTTTCATCCACATAAATTATTTCTTTTTGTAGCTGTGGGGGCAAGTTTCTGTTTTCCATGATGATTTTAAGATATTGCTCCCGTTTTGCAGCTATACTAGGTTTCTCCATTAAAGCTGATCGGTCTGTTTTACATTTCTTATACAAGAAACCTAGAGAGTGCAATATTTTCCTCAGATGTTCACGGCTTCCATTAAAACCCAAATCCTCTTTAACTACAGGCAATAAATTTCTAAGTGTAGGCACCTAAAAAAAGTATTTAATATATTTTATATTTTAATCTGGTTAATTAATGAAAATGTTAGTAGTGCACCCAAAATAATATTTACCTGCTTTTTCACAATATAAAAGAAATGGACTTTTTGTCTAATCGCACATAAATCGAAATCATCAAGATCTTTCTTTGGGCGACATTTCGGCGTTTCCCAGGTGTAGGAAAAACACCATTATTTGTCTCACCCTCCTTAACTATTTTTCTTACCGTGTTGACAGATTTACCTGAAATAAAAAACAGTATATAAGTAATTATTTCATTTCCATGTATAATATCTTCAAGTATCGATCTCATTCGTGTTAAGTATATGTGATTTGTTAAACTGCAAAACATAACCTCATAATAAAATTTTGGTAAACAAGACTTAAAGGCAAATTACGTTAACGACAGCCGGAGGACTCAAAAAAAACCAAATACTTTTAAACTAATTTAATTTAAAATTACAATTTAAATAATTATAAAGGATCAATACAGTACAATTCTGGTAACTGAGATTGAATGCTAATTCTTGAAATTACATTAATAAGGAAAGTTCGCAATAACAATTTATCTGGGTCACACGTGTACTGACGGTGCAGATCGGTGCGCGGCATCAGCGATCCTTCAACAGGCTAGGGCTGTAACACCTCCACCCCCAGAGCAGCAACTATTTGAGGACTTTGAGCGAGAATGTTGCTGGGATCGTTTCACTCGTGTCGGTTCCACCAGGAACTGCATGTATGGGCTCTTTGTTCGTCTTTGAAGTTTCCTCTGAAGTAGTGGCGCCTGGTCTGGTTCGTTGCAGGTACCGACGAATTATAATGGCTGCGGCGACTGTTAATGCACCAATTACAACGGCATATAGGGGTAGCGTTGTATGGTACAATGCTGGATCTGTATTACTCAGTTCGATTGGTTTCTGCAAGAATATCCTGTTCTCCAACCTATGCAAGTTTTTAAGATTGATAGTACTGAGGGTTATTTCAGGAGTATTGCGATCTTCTGTAGCGACGTAGTTATTTGAGACTTCAGTAATTTTCAGCGGTTGACCTTTCACTTCATCATTGATATTAATAATCGTAAGTGTATCTGTACGAAGCGAACATTCATATGGAATGGTGGCGAGATAGCTTCCGGATAGTGATAGATATTCGTCGTGCCCACAGCGTAATTCGACTTTCGTAGGTCGTGGAAAGATGAGGGTATAGTGACGATCGTCCAGTTGCTCCATGGCTTCGTTTGTGAAGGATATTATTGTAGGGTTGCACGATTTCTCTATTCGTTGGTTAGCGATGATATTTTGGATGCAATCGGGGTGATTTCTTGGTTGCAAGTTGCCTTTTTCCTCGCAGAGAAGTTGAAGACCAAACTTCGGGCATTCAGCCTCCATGTACATAAAAGATTTTCCATTGGTTGCCATAAAAGGGTATGGTGGTAGGAAGGTCTGTTGGTATTTGTTAGGTACAATGGAGAGACGGAATAATTCAAATGTATCGGGGGATATAATGGGGAATTTAAATATAATTACCAATCTTTTACCGCTAAAATAACTACCAGGTCTTATAATATCGTAGTACTCTCTCATGTCTACATCCACTATTTCTTTATTACCATAAATTTCCTTAAGTCTAATTATCATATTCTCTAAGTTACCTAGCCCTAACATGCTATGATGTGTGCTTGATGCACGAATAAAAGCTAGTATATTTTCTAATCTAATTAACTCTAAATATAAATCTTCAGCGTTCTCGCTAATAATTGCTAAAAGCTGTGCGAATTTCGCAAACTTTATTTCCGAGATATATCCTTTATCCAAAATTAATTTAAAGGTATCATTTATTTTATTCTGGTTATCTACTAGAGTGGTTATTAACTGTGTATGTTGGGTCATCCAGGCTTTATTCAAACTAATATGGTTATTGAATTCAGATAAAAGTTTTTGTTCATTACTCTCTAATATTTTAATTGCATTATCATAGTTTACAGCATCTGAATGATCCAAATTTCCTGTTAAACTTTTTATGAGAGATCCAAGTCCATCAAAAAGTCCTCTTTTGGAACGATTGGGCATTAAAGTTTTTAGTTGAGAGTTGATTTTGTTAAGTTTAGAAGACAGGTAGTCTATTTGAAGTTCATATATTGCCAAAGTGTTATTATCTAGTTTGGCCCTAAAATAATCTAATTGGTTATTAATAGAATTGAGATTAATTTCTAAGTTCGAAAGTTCTATATATTGTATGAAGGAATGATAATGAGTAATGAGTTTGGCTTGACCAAGTTTGAAGGGGAGGAGTCCAGGTCCATTGTCCAATGATTCAAGTCTTATCTCGCTCGCCATTGCCAGGTGAATCGCTAGGAGTACCAGTCGAAACCTGTAATAATTTAGACTTCTTAGGGGCACGCTTAAGGCGAGATTTGGCGACGGGTCCTTTCTTTTTGGAGGTATATACATGTATGGGGAGGTCAGCAAGAACTGTGTCTTGAGTATAACGTGGTGCTAATTTTTGCCTGTTTGCTAAGGGATTCTTAACAAAGACTTGTTGGTCAGGTTGGTATTCAACTTCTGGCTCGCGGTTTTTATTTCGGTTAGTCATTAAATTAGTACGGTCAATCGTTGTAGATTCATTAATTAAATCGTATACCGTCTTCATTTGGTCCCGATGTGTCAAAATATACTGTTGCATCAGATATTCATTAATATCGATGTCTAATGGGTCTCTTGGGTCAAGATGTCCCCTTATTATATCATGTGGTCTACACTTGGTAAAACTGTGTACTGAACTGTTGTAGGCTAATATAGCATAGGGTATTAGATTAATAGTCGGTTCGTCTTTCTGTCTTAGTCTGAGTATTCGTAAATGTTCTAGTAGAGTCGAGTGAAACCTTTCTATAATGCCATTGTCGTTGGGGGAATGAGCTAAAGTCCTGTGGTGGTTAATTCTATGTAGTCTTATAAATTCAGCAAAGAGTTGATTTGTGAATTCGGTACCATTGTCTGTCACTATAGTCAGGGGTAACCCATGGTGTGTGCAATAGGTTAGTAGTGCTTGTAAAATACTGACTGCTGTACCATCACGCAAATGGTAGGCCTGTCCATATTTCGAGAAAGAGTCTACGAAGGTTATGTATTTCTCGTTCATAGTAGTAAATAAGTCAAGGTGGACAATTTCAAATGGTTTAGTGGCTGGTGGTACAATGTTAAACTGAGGTCTTATAGGGTTCCTATCGTATTTTGTCTGTCCACATATAGTGCATTCGTTGATAAATTTAGTGATTTCCTCCCTCATCTTGGGCCAGTAATAGCGACGGGACAGAGCTAGATAGCATTCATTGATTCCTCTATGATTTGTCCTTCCTTCGTGATAGTGTCTGATTATTTCTTGCTGTCTTAAATACTCCTTCACATCTTCTAACTCGGTTTTTGTCAAAACTAAATTCATAGATGAGTTTTTGAAACATCTTTGTAGAATTGGTATTATAGTATACATGCCTAATGGTGGGGTAATCTTAAGGGCGGTTTTTACTTTGGGGTTTACATATTCTTTGATGGCATTAACTACGTCCTGCTCTAATGTTGATTCGGATAATTGTATGTGGGTCCGCGTATGAGTGTCGAAAGGTTTTGTCATAGTCGTCCGTCTTTTGATGTCACCTACAATTGTAAAACAGATCTGTCTGTAAAATTTGTTGAGAGGTTCGTCCGTTATGGGTATCTCAAGAATGGGGTCCTCTGTGGATGTATGTATGGTGGCAGTTGAAGACCCTGGTGGTTCAGGTACTACTGAAGTATCAATACCACATTCTCGAAGGAGGGATTCTACTTCTTCGTTGTTAATTTGAATTCGAGAGAGAGCATCCGCGTTGGTATTACATTTTCCTTTTTTATAAATTACAGTATAGTCGTATTCACTTAGTTTTAGTCGCCACCTAGTCAGTCTGGAGTTAGGCTCCTTTAAGTTCATAATCCATTGGAGGGGCTTGTGGTCTGTAAGAATTTTAAATTTACGGCCAAATAGGTAGGGTCTAAAATACTTAGTGGCCCATACTATTGCTAAAAGTTCTTTCTCAATGGTACTGTAGTTTAACTCGCTGTCATTTAGAGTTCTAGAGGCATAGCAAATCGGCTTGTCAGATCCTACGGGGCCTTGTGAAAGAACGGCACCTATGGCTACATTGGAAGCGTCTGTCGTTAGAATAAAGTCTTTTGTAAAGTCCGGGTATTGTAGTATAGGGTCGTTAGTCAGCAATGTCTTACATTTCTCAAAACAGTTAACATATTCGGAATCTAAGATAATTTTATTGGATTTTTTGAGGCGTTTAGTCATTGGTTTAGTCACACGGGCAAAGTCGGGTATAAATTTCCTATAATATCCTAATAATCCTAAAAATTGCTTGATTTCTTTGGTGGTTTTGGGCAACGGATAATTTTCGATAGCTCTGACTTTATCGGGGTTTGGCTTAATACCTTCGTTACTAATGACATGACTAAGATATGCGGTTTCTAACTTCAAAAACTCTGATTTGTCCATTTGTATCTTAAAATTGGACTCACGTAGTCTACTGAAAACCTTCTCAAGATTTATCATGTGTTCTTAGAGCGATGTGCTGAACACTATGATATCATCAAGGTAAACTAGGCATATCTCGTTTTGTAATCCTCTGAGTACATTATCCATGACTCGTTGGAAGGTAGAGGGTGAATTCTTAAGACCCATGGGCATGCGTAAAAATTCAAAGTGCCCATGCTCTACATTAAATGCGGTTTCGGATATGTCGTCGGGATTCATTTCTACTTGGTAAAATCCTGATGCCAGGTCTAAAGTGGTAAAATATTGGCACCTACCGAGTTTGTCCAGTACGTCTGTTATATTAGGAATGGGGTATTTGTCGTCAATTGTCTTGTCATTTAATTTTCTAAAGTCTACCACTAGTCTCCATTTCTGTTTTCCGGACGCGTCTGCCTTCTTTGGGACCACCCAGATGGGTGAGCTCCAAGCTGACTCAGAAGGTTGTATGATACCTTGTTCTAGCATCTTAGAAATTTGATCTCGAACTTCTTGTCGGTGTATATGGGGATAGCGATAACTTTTAGTGTACACTGGAATCTCGTCATGGGTTCTAATGTTATGTTTTATTTTATTAGTGAAAGTTAGAGGTTCACCATCAATATAAAATACGTCGGCATACCGGGCACACAAGGTCTCTAGGTTAATACGTTCTTCGGCATTTAAATGTTTAGTTCTAAGTCGGGATAAGACATCTTTAACTCGATTCGGGTCTTGTTCAGTACTTGTAACCTCGGCGTTGCATAAATCTATTTGAATGTTTCGGTCAAATGAAATAGTTATGTCCCTGTCTGTCGGGTTTTTAATCTCTACTATACAAGTCCTGTCAGTTACGGTTGTAATGCATTCGAGAATTAAGCAGTTACATAAAAATTGTTCAGGTATAAACACATCACCGTCGGGGTAGCAGATAGGAAGGTCAATTAAACGGGAAGAATTTGCGGGAATTACTTCTTCAGATGTGGGCTTCCTACACTGATACCGCAATAATGGAATACTGGCATTCTCTGTGAATAGTATATTGTGTTTAAGGTCTATTTTGCAATTTTCCAATAAGTCTAAACCTATGAGTCCGTCGAAGTAGTTATGAAATTTATAGATAAATAACTTTATATCTTTTTGCGTGTTAAATTCTGAAAAACTCGGTATTGAAATAGAATAGTCGTGAACACTAGTGACACATGAATTAATTACTTCGAAGGGATCAAATTTTTTTTCTATGTGTGAATAAAATTTATCTACAGCTTGGGGACTAATAAAAGATTGGTTAGCTCCGGTATCTATAAGAAACTTAAGCGGGGGATTATTAATTTGTATGAATGGTAGCTCTTTTCTAGATTGCAAATTGTACTCTATTTTGGTTCTAAGTTGCTGCGGCCTTTGTAAAAATCCTGTTCTTTATGATCCTTGGGTTTTTCTGTCGCTGAGACGGGAGCTTGGTCATAGTGTTGGGGGAGCTTGGTCATTCTCTGGATGGTACTCGAGAGGGATATAGTTACTACTATGGTAATCATTGGGATTGTAATAGTTATAATTATTTTCATAACCAAGTTCCGCATAGTATTGGGGTTCAATATTATAGTAGTTAGGGTAATTTTAGTCATAGTTACAGTCGTAGTTATAGTCGTAGTTATGGTCATAGTTGTAGTCGTAGTTGTAGTCATAAGACTGATTAAAATTCATCTCCTTGGCTTTAAAGTAGTTAGACGGAGGGGGGTTGCCGAATCTCTGCCAGTCATGTCCTGGTAATCTAGGGGGTAATGGTTTTGGCACAAAATGGCTAACTCCACTCATGGGTTTAGGACCACTAGAGTGCGGCAAATTACTATGGGGAATTTTAAAACCCGGATTGTAATTTGGAGGAGGACCTCTAAACATTTGTTGCGTACGAGTAGGCTGCATATGTGTACGCTGCGGAGGTTGGTTAGATTGAAAAGGGGGACGTCCATAATGAGGTGTATGAGTTGGTGTAATGGATGGCCTCTGCCAGCTTGGTCCAGGAGAAGCTAAATTAAATCCCTTAGGTACAGAATTATGAATTGGGAACATTGCATTGGGCTGCGTCTGAGCTGGTGGTGGACGCCGATCCGTAGCTAATTTATTCCTATCCTGTAGGTACATTACATTTAACTCCTCTTGCACAAATTCCAGAGCCTTTTCGATAGTCTCGGGTCTCATACACCGTATACGGGACCCGAGCGGTTCTTTCAACCCTCTGACATATGCTTGCATTGTTAACTTGCGATACAGATCCCGCTTGGCTTCTACGGTAGTAGCCACAGGTTCATGCAGTGTTACATAGGTCATTATGGTACTAAAAAGGGTCTGGCATTTGTCGTAAAATTCTTGGGGGCTGCTATTTCCCTGGGTGACTAAAGACAAATCGTTATAAAGAGCTGTTTCGTCGCGTTGGTCCGCGAAGTTATTAATTAATGCGTTTCTGATCCCTAACCAACTCTCCGGAACACCGTTGGCATTAATAGTGCGGGCGGCGGCACCTGTTATTTTATTCAAAATGCCGTTAATTAAACTAAGATTCGATAATTCATAGCCTGGTTCCTGTTTAATATATTGCACAACTATTTGGTCACAAATTCTAATAAATCTAGTCAAGACATTAGGGTTCCCGTCAAATTCGGGAACTGGGCGTAAGGCCTTAAAAATTGTGTCTGGGTCCATCGTGAAATTAAAATCTACTGAAGTATTTAAATCTAAGCTGTTATCTAATAAACTCGAATTATCAGATTCTAAGTTTGAACCTATACTTCTACTATTATCTAATACGCTATTCCTTTGAATCTGTCTAGAGGAGACAGATTCTTCCCCGAGTTTACTTGGACGGAAAATGGTGGAAAAGGAAGACAACACTTATAGAAAACTTTTAATGTACTTACATTGGTTTTTTCTTCTTGCACTGATTCTGAGTGCGTCCTGGGCCGGGTCGTACGTAGATTCCGGATAATTCGATGAAACACTTGAGAGTGTAAGCCGGTGGTTGAGGTCCGCTTGAGGTCGATGTCTGGATCTTCGCGTCTAACGCACACTGCTTCGAATTATCCTACCGACTGCGCCAATTACGTTAACGACAGCCGGAGGACTCAAAAAAAACCAAATACTTTTAAACTAATTTAATTAATTTAATTTAAAATTACAATTTAAATAATTATAAAGAATCAATACAGTATAATTCTGGTAACTGAGATTGAATGCTAATTCTTGAAATTACATTAATAAGGAAAGTTCGCAATAACAATTTATCTGGGTCACACGTGTACTGACGGTGCAGATCGGTGCGCGGCATCAGCGATCCTTCAACAGGCTAGGGCTGTAACAAGTGAGTAAATACTTAGAAATTAATTAATATAAATGGTAAATTTGTAATATCGTGTATGTTGCTTAGACTTTTTTGATGTGTTTATATTCATGGAAAATATTGTTCGAGCTATTTGTGTTTTTACATAATTAATTCAAAAATAATCTAAGAACAGTTACGCTACAACATTATCAAGATTCCACGCTGGTTACATTTCGAATAAACAAGTACAAATTAGTGCCTTATATTTACAAAACAAGATAGCCGAATACTTAATTAGCCCGAAGGGCCAATTATTATATCAAGTTAGAATAATATAAATAACTGTATGATTATTTCAGCTGTAGATTTATTTTAGAAATTATCAATAAAGTAGCATTAAAATACTATTAGAATAACTTTCAGAACTAATATGGGATAAAAGATTAGATAGATAGATTGCATAGGGTGAATTTTAACTTCCTCCATAAACACTTCAATGTTAACACGTTCGTGGACAGTCTCAGTTTAAATTGTGTTCTAGAATGACACAATAAATTACCATACAAATATATTTGGCGTTTAATTACGTTGTGTTCTATGTTATTAGATGTTTATTAGACAATATGACACAACCGTGTTATCACGTCAACGTAACCGTATGTTCTGGCAAGACGTATAGCATAGATGACTAGTAGTAGCGTCACAACGTCATTATACGTCGAACGTGCAATAACGTTTGACGTGTATATACGTTTTGTCATATCATAAATGGCCCAAGAGAGTGGTCAAATCACAACGTTGTTATACGTCCAACGTGACTATACGTTTTATCACATCGCATGGAATAATTATATAATGAGTGTGGCACAACGTAACTCAACGTCAGTTTAGTTATGCCACGTTAAAAGGACTATTTAAAAAAAACACACTGGAGTTGTACGTAAATCAGAACTTTAATAGTTTGATAACTATAATCAGTCTTAGAAATCGTAAACTCTAATTATTCACCTAATCACAACCATCATATTGCTATAAAAATTGCCACAATCTTCATGTACGAGTATTTAACAAAAAACTTAATCAACTATGAGTCTTCCTAACATAAACTTTCATAATAAGTAATTATATCAAAACAAAAATTGCAATTTCTGCATATAAAAAAAATCAAAAAATCAACAAAATAAATCTTATTCTTAAGTTTAGGAACTTGTAATTAAGTCAGTCTTATGCCAATCTTCAAAACACAATGCACAAAGTGGTGGTTTTTCTTTGCAACCCTTACATCTTAAACCTGTTTCTTTTCGACGTTTATTCTTTGCACACATTTTGCATTTTAGGTAATTTGAAGTCTTTTTAGAACCGGGAGGAAGCGGAATCTTTTCAGGCCAATGTCCACCGCTGCTATCATGAAGATATGGGGAGGAAGGTCCTGCATATGCTGTTCGGTTTACTGTTCTATTATCGTTCCTGGAATGCTTTACCAAAAGATCAGGTTTATGGGCAGGACTAATACCAATGAATTTTCTTATCTATTCCTCTCTAAAATTTAAAAATTCATATTTCTTACTGTTATTCATTTTGTACTTTCTATATAAATAAAAACTGTTCCATACTGCTAAATCCAGTAAATGGAAAAAAAACTTTTTTGTACCACCTCAAACATTTTCGCGGAGACGAGTAATACGATACCATCTGATCAGCACGGTCGATGCCAGACATACATTGGTTGTAAGAGACCACTTCTACCGGTTTTCGCTTTAATAGTCCTCGTCTATTGGCAATGTTAACCAATTTTGGATGATCCCTTGTAGTAATCATAGTAACAGTTCGCTTATCAACCCACTTTGAAACATAGACATTATTTTTCCGAACCCATACGTGTTCACCCTTCTTTAATTTTTTTTTCATGACCTTTGGGTTTTCTTTTCGGTTTGTTCTGAGGGTTCCATTTGTGTGCGTCTTAAGGTCCAGTAATTTTTTTGATAAACCATATGAATTGTAATAGTTATCCATGAATAGTTCATGACCTTTCAGAATATATGGTTTCATTAATTTTAACACAGTCTTTTCAGTTTTTTTACCCTTTTCCGTAGAGTCATCTTTACCAGTATACATTATAATATTTAAAACATAGCCATTAGCTTCCGTCAATTCATAGAATTTTATACCATATCTTGCTTTCTTTGATTTTATATATTGTCTAAACGACAAACGCCCCCTAAATAACAAAAGCGACTCGTCTAGTGATAACTCTTTTTCTGGTGAGTAACATGCCTGAAAATTCCTCGTAATAGCATCCATAAACTCAATTATTTTATCTTTGCCTTTAGCACTTAAAGGGGCTGTGTATAGACATCTTAACAGCTGCTCAAATCTACGGCCTGACATTGTAGATACAAATATAGGGTGATAGTATAAACTGTCCGATAATGTAAATAATTTTCGCTTTTCGGGTACGTTAATTTGACCACTTAGCAGGCATAATCCTAAGAATTTCAGCATCTCGTTACGATCTGTAGGCTTAAATGAATATGATCGACTGTATCTGGTTTTAGGTTTATTACTTTGACACATATTGGCGCCATATGCATTTGTGCAATCAACTAAATAATCCACAATAATGGGTGGAAACAAGTGATTAAATACATCAAACACTGTTGTGTTATAAGATAAACTAAGATAAACTTCACTCCCACAGAATCAGTGTCAAAATTAAAGTCTGGTATGGTTGTTATCGTTTGTACCCAATCTTCTTCATTAGTAGTCGTCTCAGGGGGATAAGCTTGTCCTTCTGACCAGTTTTCTAACACGTTGGGTGATGTTGGTAACTCACCTGACAACCTACGCTCTACTAGCACTACCCCATGTTGGTTGTTTTCCGCCACATCATGAGAAATCGGCATTCAATTTGATATATCCAATGACCCATTCTGAGAGGAATCGAATAAAGGTGGTAGTTTATCAAGAGACCTAAAACCTCCCTCATGATCTAAATTTTCAGCAATGACATTCGAAATTAGTGACAGTGTTGACAAAGTGTCATTCCTAGAAGCGTTAGTGGAAGCCGGTAGTAGGGTTTTTGGAGCAGTTTCAACAGACGTGGGTTGGAGCAGATTTGATGTATTCAATCCTATATTTTGGAGCAAGTTTTGTGGAGCAGAGCATCCTGGTATTTCTTGAATGATCTCATCATGGCTTTCAGTTACTGTTAAAGCTTTAAATAGTTTTAATCGTTTGGTTAGGGGGAAAATTTGGTCGGAGGAACTCGAGTCATTCTCTATATCCGCCTCTTGAATACGAGATTGGGTAGTAGTTTGAGGTGATGGCGTGTCCATAGAACGTTGGGTACAGTCACTTTTAGTTGATGGTGTATCGCTATCATCATCACTAGAGTCAGAACAAAAATCGGTGCTAGCAAAATAAACAAACAAATGATGATAGTCACCTCGAAAATAAATTAGATCTTATTCTAAAATATTTAATGACATTTGATGATCGTTTAAAAAAACTGGAAAATAGCGCTAAAAGTGCTACTTGTAAATCCCAGAAATGATTAATTTACTAAAGATAATGGCCTGGAACTCAAATGGACTGACAAAACACCAAAATGAATTGCAATTAATCTTAGAGAAAGAAAATATTGATGTGTGTCTCATATCTGAAACACATTTTACTAATCAGTCTTATATACAGTTTAGAGGATATAAAGTTTATAATGCACTTCATCCCGACAACAATGCCCGGGGAGGGATTCAAATGGGAACATACAGAATTCCAAATAATAAGCGTTGCTATTAAAACGAAAAGGTACCCTTTAACGATAGCAGCTATTTATTGTCCACCTAAATACAATTTAAAAAAGTATACATATATAAGTATTTTAAAAGAACTTGGAAATAGATTAATACTAGGAGGCGATTTTAATGTAAAAAACACGGTTTGTGGTTCTCGTTTAACTACCACAAAAGGAAGGGAATTATTACAGGCTATAAGAGAAATTAGATGCGATGTAGCTTCTACAGGCAAACCAACTTATTGGGCCACTGATCCTAATAAGAAACCCGACTTAATAGATTTCTTTATTTATAAGAACCTATTTAGTCCATTCATTCAAACAGATGAATCTTTAGACATGAATTCAGACCATTCTCCAATTGTATTAACAATAAGCGAATTTATTCTTAATAAAGAAACAAAACCATTCCTAACAAATAAGAACGAGAAAGGGAAAGCTTCTGCTTAGATCTAGAAGATAAAATAAATCTAAAAGTACCTATAAAAACCACCGAGCAATTGGATATAGAATTAGAAAAATTCATTCATGATATCCAATCTTCAGCGTGGGACAATACACCACTTACACAAAACAGGCACATAGTGGCCTCATACCCCAAGGACATAAAGCAACTTCTAACCGAAAAACGACGGCAAAGGAAAAAGTGGCATCAGACGAGGTCACCGTCAGATAAAAATTATCTCAATAAAGTTACAAAAAAATTAAGCAGAATGATAAAAACTTTTAAAGATCGTGCAACTTACTCACAACTTCAGAATATCACTTGCAACCGTGATAGTGATTATTCTCTTTGGAAGATCACAAAAAATATGAAGAGACCCATAGCTCATTCTTCGCCAATTAAAAAGACAGATGGAACATGGGCTACGAGTAATATAGAAAAGCTAATAGATTTACAGAACACCTACAAAATATTTTCAAACCTAATGATGGTGATCAAAATAGCACAAAACATTGCTAGCTAATGTGGTACTGGATGATGAAAAAAATATAAAAGCAACAACTACTAAAGAAGTTATCAGTGTTATCAAAAACCTGAAACAAAACAAAGCATCTGGATATGATCTCATTACTGCAGAAGTTTTTTAACATCTTCCTAGAAAAACACTGATTAAATTTACCACTATAATTAATGCGGCGTTTAGGTTAAGATATGTCCCATCATTGTGGAAAGTCGCCGAATGTATAATGATATTGAAGCCAGGGAAACCACCCCATGAAGCTGCATCCTATAGACCGATTTCCCTACTTCCCATAATGTCAAAGATATTCGAAAAAACTGTTACTGAAAAGGCTAAAAGTAATCATAGATGATAAAAATCTTATTCCTAATCATCAGTTTGGCTTCAGAGAAAAACATTCCACTATCGAACAGGTTCATAGAATCTGTACAATAATTGAAAATGCATTGGAGGAAAAAAAAGTTTGCTCTACTGTCTTTCTTGATGTAGCTCAAGCATTTGATAAAGTTTGGCATGAGGGTTTAAACTACAAACTTAAGCTCATGCTCCCAAAACACTATGTAGATATCTTACAATCTTACCTATCAGATAGAGTATTCAGAATTAGACAGGAAGAGTCTTACTCTGAGCTCAAGCAGATAAAAGCTGGTGAACCGCAAGGAAGTGTGTTAGGCCCGGTCCTTTACTTGCTGTATACTAGGGATATTCCAGGACTGAACAGTGGCATCATTGCGACTTTTGCAGATGATACCGCTGTTATGGCAGTAGGAAATAATCATACAGAAGCCGTAGAAAAAGTTCAAAAGGCAACAAATATAGTTTTTAATTGGACCAAGAAATGGAGAATCAAATTAAATGAAACCAAATCAATTCACATTGATTTTACCAACAAAAAGGCTCGGTACCATCCGGTGTACCTTAACAATCAGCAAGTCCCTTATGATGATACAGCAAAATACCTGAGAATGACCCTTGATGCAAAGCTACGCTGGAAGGCTCACGTCAAGAAGAAAAGAAACGAGCTAGAATTACGCTATTTAAAATTGTGTTGGCTGTTGGGTAAATCATTCCCACTGTCTGTACACAATAAGATATTACTATATAAGCAAGTCCTTATGCCTGTATGGACTTATGGTATTCAATTATGGGGGTGTACCAGCCAAAGTAACATCGATATAATCCAACGGTTTCAAAACAAAGTACTTCGGGAAATTGTAAACGCTCCCTGGTACGTAAGAAACGATGATCTACACCGGGACCTTAACATTGACGTCGTGGCTAAAATAATCAAGAAACACGCTGACGCACATGAACGAAGGCTTCACCATCATGTGAACGTCGAGGCCATCTAGCTCCTTGATATCACACAACTAGTGGGAAGACTGCGAAGGACAAAACCTTACGAGTTAGTGTAGTGACTATTAAAAAAAAAAACATTCCTTAGTGAAGTGATAAAAAAAAAAGTGCAGAAACATTAAAAATATTAATCACAATAACAGTGTGACTATACCTTTAGAGACACTAAGAAAGTGTTAATGGACGCATTCTTAGGTATTATATTACATTAATTTAATAAGTTTAGGTCAAAATAAAATTACTCATTAGTCATATTGGTTAGGCTAGATTGTAATTAGATTATTATAGAGCTTCATATTAATTTGATGCTTTGTAATACAATTAAAAAAAAAGAGGTTTCCTTAACATCTTTGTAAAAGTCCAAAGGGTAGTGCTTCAAACCATCTTCTGCAGCTCGATTGCGGTAAAGTGACATGTCGCATCGCAATAGAAATGTCCTTATGGATCGTGATCGTTACAGTTGATAAATTTGGTAGCACGGACGATTGATACACTACATCGCAATCGGTCGCGATCGCGATCGCAATATCATTATCGACATTTTAGTGGCACGGAACTATTTATAATCCAACTAAATCGAATATCTATGGTAATCTAGCAATTTATAAGGACATAACAGTCTCCTAAATTTGGCTACGTTACTTAATAAAAATAAGTAATTATTAAGAGTCTGTGCTCTGTGGCTGTCTGTGGTAGTGGTCTAATTTAATGTAAATATTTTTATTTTTCATATTTAAACCTAGTGTTATTGCCCGTTTTGTTTTTATGATTAATATATTGTTATTTTTTTAGTTAGTATACTCCTCACCGTAATTTAAAGAGCCAAAGATATGGCACCCTGCAGGGCCGCCTCTGCCAGACAAATAGATCTTTTACTCGAATTTTCTGAAGGGCACACAAATCTGGCACTTGGTGGTCTAGTTGGAGGACCTCTCGGCCGCCAAGTGGCCTTAAAAAAATGGGAGGAATTAAGCAGAAGACTGAATTCTGTGGGTACAGGTTGTAAGAAATCATCTACGGAATGGAAGCGAGTAAGTATCCATAACGTACTGAGACTATTATTATTATTAATGGGTAAATGGCAGTATTATTATATCTTTTTTTATAGATTTGTTAAACTTTCATGGTTTTAGTATGTCTGTTTATTTATTATTATGACATATACTTCCACTGCGTTAAAGCATTAAGCATGTAAGAAAAATCCAAGATAATTAATAGCATTAGGTACTGTGATCAAAAAGCTAGCATATTGGTGGCTTATGTTGGATAAGATAAATTTATACACCAGTGAAATATTTTATCTTATCTGACTTTAAATAGTAATTATGTTTATAATTTTTTCAAGTATTGGACACTACTTAAAAGCCGTACAAAGTGCAAGGCTGGAGCTGTGCGGCGTGCAGCCTCTGGGACTGGAGGGGGACCAAACCATATGACACCTTTGACTCCTATTGAAGAGAGGATCATAGGAATTATTGGTAAAGTGGCAGTAGAGGGGGAGCCTGAAGCCCAAATCTCAATAAATGTTAGTATGTATAAATTATTTTAAGTACTTTTTAGTCAGTGTTTGGCAATAAAATGATCTCTTCTAGGAATAAGTCCACCTTTGCTTACAATTTACCTCAATCTGTTTATTTTTTTTGAGTACAATATAGAATATATATATAAAATATCTCTTCTTGCCTTAGTTTTAAAGTACTAGTCGACCCGTGTAACTTCGTCCGCGTGATGCTCCGCTCATATTGGTCGTAGCATGATTATATATAGCGTATAGGCTTACTCGATAAATGGCCTATGTAACTCTCTAACTGAAAGAATTTTTCAAATCGGACCAATAGCTACTGAGATTAGCATGTTGAAGCATACAAACTCTTCAGCTTTATATATAGTTATAGTATAAGATTTCAACCTAGTTGCATTATTGATGATAATTTAAAATCATCATATTATTAGTAATTGTAGCATTTACCCACTATTTCCATTATTATTGTTATGATTGTTAATTATAGTATGCATTATATTTATAGGTTTTTTTAATAAAGATTCCAGATCTACCTGATGTTACCAACCAGAAGTGTCCATCACCAATAGCAGAAGTTGTTATTGAAGAGCAGGCAGGCAACAACAACTCTACTGACAATATAATAAGTAGGTACCTAATGCATACATATGTACTCAGTGCATTACTTTATTTACATTATACATCAAAATATTAAAGAAATTATAGTAATGTGGTGATAGTTCTGATTACATTTTGTTATAGAGTCATAATAATTGATAAAGTAATTTGATACACTTATTAATAGGTAAGTATTATTTTTTGAATTAATTTCTTTTTTGTATTTGTTTTATAGAGGAGTCTCCACAAAGACAAGCCTGTGACAAGGAAAAACATGTAGAGGGGCTACACGTTTCTCCTGTGTTAGAGGTGTCTCATCCACCAAAAGTCTCTAACACCAGAAGCCGCAGCCGACCTTTAAGAAGTAATAAACTTAAACATTTACATATGAATTTTTTAATAATTTTCATAACAATTAATAATATGAGTACATTAAAATTTAAAATTATTATCACAATGATCTTTTAAATATTATAATTTCAGGTGTAGAAAATACCCCGCAGTGGGCAGTTAACATTGAGAATAAAAGATTAGAAAATCAGAAGGAAATTGTCCGAGAAATGAAGGGAATAAAAGAAGCAATACAAGCGCAAACTGACGCTATGAATAGAATTGCAAACATATTATCAGCATTGGTTGAAAAACCTAACCCTTGAGAGATATTAGAGTTTCTTTATTTTTGTAATGTTGTGTTGTGTTACTATGACGTGATGTTTTTATTAGTTGTGTAATGTTTTAGAGTCTGAATATAATAACTTATTACAAGGATGTGTTCCTTGAGAGATATTAGAGTTTCTTTATTTTTGTAATGTTGCGTTGTGTTACTATGACGTGATGTTTTTATTAGTTGTGTAATGTTTTAGAGTCTGAATATAATAACTTATTACAAGGATGTGTTCCTTGAGAGATATTAGAGTTTCTTTATTTTTGTAATGTTGCGTTGTGTTACTATGACGTGATGTTTTTATTAGTTGTGTAATGTTTTAGAGTCTGAATATAATAACTTATTACAAGGATGTGTTCCTTGAGAGATATTAGAGTTTCTTTATTTTTGTAATGTTGCGTTGTGTTACTATGACGTGATGTTTTTATTAGTTGTGTAATGTTTTAGAGTCTGAATATAATAACTTATTACAAGGATGTGTTCCTTGAGAGATATTAGAGTTTCTTTATTTTTGTAATGTTATTATTACTTTTTAATAAAGACTGTGTAATTATAATAAAAACTTTGATGATTAACTCAGTATAAGTTTATTTGCTTTCTTTTTTTTATGACAAAACAAGCCCTTTATACAGAAGAGATGGAGGATCAGAGAAATTTCATAATAGTGTTAATTTAATATCAATGTTCTTAAAGTCATGAACTTGACTGTCCTAACCAGAGACGTCGTATCAACACATTTCTTATTGTGTCAGCTTCAACATCTTGTGTTGACTCTACTACTACTTGGCTATCAACTGTTGAATCTATTATTAAATCTTCAGCATTATATGTCATATATGCACTGACTGCATTATGCAAAACAGCACATGCATTTACAATTTTTCCTGCTTTTACAGGGGTGTAATGTAATGCTCTTGTTAAGAGACAGCGCCATCTTGTTTTTAAAACACCAAAACACCTTTCAACAGTGTTGCGTGCACTGCAGTGTGTTTTGGTGTAAAAATCTTCAGGGGAACCATCAGCTGCCCCAAGGATTGGTGTCATTAAATATGGCTTTAATGCATATCCGGAATCTCCTGAAAATTGAATTGCACACTGTAATGTATTGTTTACACTATAATATACTTATACAATAACTTTATAGAAAACCTTCATTACATTGAGAAAAGTAAAAAGCTTTTTCTGTGCTGCCAATAAATATTCACAGACTTCATTCATTGTGTACTAATTTTAAAACATAATTGTATTCAAACTGATAAAAGTTACTGGCCAAAGTTAATTAAAATATAGTCACGAGGTTATGATTTACTAGAGTAGACATACCTTGTACGGTGCATAGCAACCGTACATATTAGGTATTATATTACATTATAATATTTAGGTCATTTGTGCACGCGCCTCCTCATTTTACATAATTTCATCAGTTCACGTTTCTACCTCATACATAGTAGGCGCGCAACTCATTATCAAATATCAATATCAATAATATCAGTTTTTTATATTATAATCAATTACTATCAAACAGAACTTTCATTTTATATCATCAAATAAGAGTGTCCCGTACATCTCTTTTTGGTCCTTCGAGCCGTACATCTCTTTTTGGTCCTTCGAGCATTATCCTGTGATTTTAAAAGGACCCGTAACAGTGGACTATAACAGTGTTCAGTGTGAGTGGTTCTACCAGCAAAGGATTACAGTACATTTCGAGCATATCAACAGCATACAAGTAAGATCTTTCCTTTTTGTTAACACCATAAGAAAAATATCAAAAAAAAATGGAGGATCTTCTAACGACTCAAAACCAACTCATGTCAGCTATTAATCAACTTCTAGTTAATTTTAAAAAGGATGGAGCCGACCGTAAGACTCCTTCTCACGTCAAACGAAGAATGGAGACTCTTGATGGTTATTGGCAAACATTTCAATTAAATCATAACAAATTAATATCAGAAAAGGATTATCAGTCTCATGCATATTTTTTGGAAAATTGCTACGAACGCACCTCAGTATTTTATAAAGAAGCACGTGAATTTATAAGTAAATATTTGGAGTGTAAAAAAGAGGATAAACCTCTCCTTAAACCCGCAACCCCTCTATCAAAGCCTGCATCACCAGCGCATCAAACAACAATGTTCGAATTTCCCGCGGTATCAGGTAGCTCATGTCCTCCTTCTAATGGCGTCAGCAATAAACTGGATGAGATGTTACGTCATCAAAAAAGTAATTTTAAAGCTTTTTCACGCACTATTTCACTTAATTATAGCGAAGTGACGGAAAATTATGAACTCGAAGATTTTTTACAAACATTAAATCTGAGGTGGTCTGCTATTGACTCTCTGCATTGGAAAATCGATAGCGAAATGTTGGAAGAAAATGAAGAGTATGAACAAACATTTAGTAGATACGAGCAAAAATACATTGAAATAAAGAAGGAGGTCACTATCAAAATTTCATCAGCAAGCCACAGAGAAAGGTCAACTCCTAAAACAGAGGTTCCATCATTTAGTGGCGACTATAATAAATGGATTACTTTCAAAGATTTATTTATTGAGGCTATTCATAACAACGGCTCAATGTCCAACTGCCAAAAAATGCAGTTTTTAAAAGCAAAACTCCGGGGTGAAGCCGAACAAATTGTGTCACACCTACGCGTCACAGCAGATAATTACCAAGTTTGCTGGGACATACTAAATAATAGATTTAACAATGTGAAATTTATTTTTGACTCATATATGGGCATCATCATGAAATTACCAACTCTTCAGCATCAATCAACGAGTCAATTAAAAAAAATGCATGACAGTGTCGTCGAGAGCTTAAACTCCATCAAAAATTTAGGTATTGATATCAGTTCTTGGGATCCTATGGTGGTGTACATTTTGGAACGAAAACTGGACCCCGAGACTAGCAAGGAGTATTGCCAGTCATTAAAAAATCCTAGAGCCTTGCCAAGCATCAAAGATTTTACAGATTTTTTAGAGAGCAAATTTACTTCATTGGAGGCCACGCAGCGTACCCTTAACAAGCATACCAGCACATTAAAAACATTCATACCAGTACAACAGCATCAAAAAAATCATAAGTTTAATTTTATTAACAAGCCGAAACAAATTAATAATATAGTTCATAAAAACGCTCAAACCGGATGCAAACTCTGCAAAAAAGAACACGGAATATTTAATTGCACAGAATTCCTCAAATTGTCACCTCAGCAACGTCGAAGTACTATTGCGAAATTAAAAATATGTGTAAATTGTTTATATGACCACTTCGGTAAAAAATGCTTATCGGAAAAACGCTGCCGCGAGTGCAACGGTTGCCATAATACATTAGTCCATGAAGCGTTTTTAGAATTACCAATTAATAATGAGAGTCAACCACAAAATGTTAGCCACGTATCTCGAAATGATATTAGTGAAACATTATTAGAAACTGCCTTGGTGAATGTAAGATCTGCAGATGGAACACTTATCAAATTACGAGCTTTGATTGATCAGGGCTCGCAAACCTCTCTCATATCTGAACATGCTGCTCAGATACTCAAATTACCAAGGCAAAGGTGCAAGGGTGTTATCTTCGGTGTAGGATCCAAACAAAATAACTGTAAAGGCATTCTTAAAATCGTTTGCTCATCAACATACAGCGACTATCAATTTGACACGGAAGTATTTATCATGAAACATTTAGTAAACAATTTACCTAATCATACGTTCACTAAGCCTGCATGGTCGTTTTTAGAAGGTATTCAACTAGCGGATCCTGATTTTAACGTTAAGCGGCCCGTTGACTTATTATTTGGAGCCGACATTTACTCTTCAATCATTATGAGTGGAATCATTTCATCAGACAAATCATTGCCAGTAGTTCAGCAAACACGACTTGGATGGGTTTTATGTGGAAACGTGAAGTCCTTCCAATGTAATGTTATTGTTAATAACATCGAAGAAATTCAGCGTTTTTGGGAGATAGAAGACATACCTGACGACTCTTCTTTGTCTCAAGATGATGCGAAATGCCTAGAATTTTTCAAAAATACAACAACTAGGCAACCGGATGGAAGATATGTAGTCAGATTACCTTTAATATCAGATGCAAAAGAACAGTTAGGTGAGTCAAAATCAAAAGCTGTGGCACAGTTAAAACAATTAAAAAAGAAATTTAGCAGAAATCCTGACCTTGAAAAGGACTACAAAACCTTTATAAACGATTATATCAATTTAAATCATATGCAACCTACACCGTGTAACACGAAACCTATCGTCTATCTACCTCATCACTGTGTGATAAAAGACTCTCTATCAACTGCGCTCCGCGTAGTTTTCGACGGATCTTCGAAAACTACGAGCGGCCGAAGCTTAAATGACGTCATGTATCGTGGTCCAAATCTACAGCAAGATTTATTATCATTAATAATTAAGTGGAGACAATACAAGTATGCCTATACAGCAGATATAGAAAAAATGTTCAGAAACATAGCTCTTCATATAGATGATCAATGTATGCAAACTATCATGTGGAGAGATTCAACATCTCAGCCCATGCAAGAATACAGCCTCACGACAGTCACCTATGGGACCAAAGCGGCACCATTTCTTGCTATGATGGTTCTAAAACAATTGGCTAGTGATGAAGATCACAAGTATCAGTCAAGTCCGGCAGCAAAAGTTTTGAAAGAACATTTTTATATGGACGACCTCATTCATGGAAATCACGACATACAAAGTGCAAAACAATTACAAACTGATCTAATTAAAT
Source organism: Limenitis camilla (assembly GCA_905147385.1). Lineage (NCBI taxonomy): Eukaryota > Metazoa > Arthropoda > Insecta > Lepidoptera > Nymphalidae > Limenitis > Limenitis camilla. The sequence goes on along the minus strand of LR990253.1, from coordinate 3,953,383 downwards.
TATTGCAAGCAGGCGGATTTAATTTAAGAAAATGGTCTGCTAATACTAAGGAATTATTACAAAATATCAATACCGCAACTACAAACGAGAAAACATATGATTTTAAGGATGACGTGTCTACAAAAACCTTAGGGCTACGGTGGCATCCACAAACAGATATATTTACCTTCGATCTTAAAATAAATTTATCAGAAAATATTAAATATACAAAGCGTAGTTTATTATCAGAAATATTAAAGTTATTTGACCCACTCGGCTGGCTTACTCCAGTTTCAATGAAGTTCAAGTTGCTATTTCAGCGAATCTGGTTTCAAAACATTGAATGGGACGATGCACTTCCCGCCGATATAAGTGACGAGTGGTTAAATATTAAAATTGATTTAAAAAATATCACTAAAATAGAAATTCCAAGGTGGTTACAAATATGTGAAAATGAAGTCATACAATTACATGGATTTTGTGACTCATCGAATAATGCCTACGCTTGTGTAATATACTGTAAAATAAAAAGAAAATATCATAATCACAATTTAAAGGACTCGGTTATGCTGGTTGCTTCCAAATCAAGGCTTGTACCACCAAAAAAGAATATCACATTACCGAGACTAGAACTTAGCGCTGCTCTATTACTTTCAAAACTAATGCAAAAAGTAATATCTTGTTTTACTGGCTACAGTATAGAAATGTTTGGATGGTCTGACTCTACTGCCGTACTAGGTTGGCTGCAGGGAGATCCAGGACGCTGGAAAACTTTTGTAGCTAACAGAGTTATTCAGATAACAAGAATTTTACCATCTGAAAGTTGGCGTTATGTGAAGTCTAGTGAAAACCCAGCTGACTGTGCTAGTAGGGGAATATCTATGGAACAACTTAATCGACATCCCTTGTGGTGGCATGGACCGGCTTGGCTCGTGGATTACGAAGCAAATCAGGCAACACAAAAATCATACATAAAGACCGAGGAAGTCAAAAAAGCTAAAATTAGCAACGTCACAATTTTACAGTCAAATCAAGACGACGTAATATCAAACCTAATAAACAGAAACAGCTGTTGGAGGCGAGCAACGCGTATATTAGCGTATGTTTTACGTTTCAAGCAAAATTGCAAATTAGCATTTCTTACCGCCGACGAACTGAAACAGGCTAGATTTAAAATCATTGAATACATTCAAAACATTGAATTTTACAAGGATATCACACATTTACAAAACCACAAGCAAGTACCCTCTAGAAGCAAACTTTTGTGTTTTAATCCTTATTTAGATCAAGATGGTCTCCTTCGAGTGGGAGGAAGACTTAAAAATGCTAACATAAGCAAAGAAATGATGCATCCGTTGATCATACCTCATAACAGCCATTTAACGAATCTGCTAATTGATCATGCCCACCGCTTAACATTCCATGGCGGAGCTCGACTAACATTAGCGAAACTTAGACAGCAGTATTGGATAATAGGCGGCAACAGAGCTGTGAAGATGCGCTTACGCCATTGTATCATATGTAGAAGAAATAAGCCATCAAAACATGACCAGCTCATGGGTGATTTACCGGAATCAAGGTCAAATCCAACAAGGCCCTTTTATCATACAGGTGTTGACTTTACAGGACACGTATTTGTTAAATCAAGCAAAGGAAGGGGCATAAAAACATTTAAAGGTTATATAGCACTGTTTATATGTATGGCGACAAAGGCTGTGCATCTCGAACTAGTGTCTGACTTGACCACCTCCGCATTGTTAGCAGCATTGAAACGGATGGCAGCAAGACGTGGAGTACCCGCTCACATGTACAGTGACAATGGTACAAATTTTGTAGGTGCTAACAGAGTCCTTGAAGAGGAAATCCGACAGATAAAAAACGTTATCGATCCACAATTTTTAACAGATATCAATGAGATGGAGATAACGTGGCATTTTAATGCTCCCAGCAACCCTACAGCAGGCGGACTATGGGAAGCAGCCATAAAAAGCGTTAAATACCACCTAAAGCGAGTAATTGGTGAGCAGAAACTGACTTTTGAAGAGTACACCACTTTACTCTCTCAAGTTGAAGCATGTCTCAATTCAAGGCCACTCTGTGCTCTGTCGGAAGATCCAGAAGATATTGACTACCTCACTCCATCCCACTTTTTATCAAGCGGTCCAGTACTAAGTATTGTAGAAACTGAAAAAGATCTAAGGACGCGATGGCACTTAACACAAAAACTTTTTGGAGATATTTGGAAACGTTGGCAAGCAGAATATTTAACACAACTAACTTCACGCAGCAAGTGGTTACAAGCAAAAGAAAATATTAAAATCAACGATATCGTAATCGTACATGACGCTAACTTGCCCCCGGGGAAGTGGGCTCTAGGTAGAGTTATCGATCTTCACCCCGGAAGCGACGGTTATGTGAGAGTAGTTACTGTCAAAACTAAGAATGGAGAAATTAGAAGGCCTATTACTAAATTATCTATTTTGCTTACAAACCCTTTGCCACAAAATTATACATCAAAACCTGAAAATATTCAACATATTCAGAATCCCAAACCAAGCAAACAAAAACAATCAACTAGCAAATTCAGCAAATAAATTAACTGTATGAAAAAGCAAGCGTATCATCTATAGACTTCCCACCAGTTAACGAAATCATTAACCTCACAATCCCGATCATTGGGAACGAGAGCGTTATATCAGATGGACAAATAAGCGATAGACAGAAATCGTTAAAGGCAATCGGTCAACAGATTGAAGAGATGAAAGCTGAACGGAGTAAAATCGAACAGATTTCATTCCATAACGTTCATCACTACGTGGCCATTTACATCCTGGCTGGCGATGAATAAACAGTAAAAGGCGAGCGCAGGATGCAGACTGATTTATTCACGTCAGATGACGTCACATATACTTTACATCATCGTGTTCCTGTGGAGGCGTAGGCAGGAGACGTGTACTTGGTGGCCCGAGCCTCGGTCAGCAGGCAACAGCGTCGCGCCTGCACCCGCCCCCGAGTCCGTTCATGCCCACTCTGCTATTCCGGCGTTACAGCCGGATCCTCCGGAACTATCTCAATCTCTCGGTGTATGTGTTTCAGACAATCCTTGTGCAAGTGTTTCAAACAATCCCTCAAAAGTGCCAAAAGTGTTCAGTGAAAAACCTCGTGTAGTGTCAGTGGTATACAAAAATAAAAAAGTGCAGATGGTGGACAGAAAAGAAACAATTTTTCCTACTTTTAATGAATTATCATAAAACTAATAAACTAACATAGTTTTAAGAATTATTGTTTATCACCTTGTAACTTAGTTATAGCTCATTTAATTATCATTCAGCTTCCCTTCATCTCTCGCCCGGGAGCATGTACGGTGCATAGCAACCGTACATATTAGGTATTATATTACATTATAATATTTAGGTCATTTGTGCACGCGCCTCCTCATTTTACATAATTTCATCAGTTCACGTTTCTACCTCATACATAGTAGGCGCGCAACTCATTATCAAATATCAATATCAATAATATCAGTTTTTTATATTATAATCAATTACTATCAAACAGAACTTTCATTTTATATCATCAAATAAGAGTGTCCCGTACATACCTAGCAGCCAACAATTTTCACCCCGGCTATTCAGACTTTCCATGTAAGTTTTTATTACCGACTGGTTCCACACATAGCTGTCATGTGATGCACCCCCATATGATGCATCTATGTAAAGAATTTGGAGGTTTGCATCACAAATCTGTAAATAAATATTTTATTAGTAATGCAATATTTTTATCATTAATGACAAAAAACAATGAACATAGTACCTACCACCAAGACATTGAGGGAATGATAACCTTTGCGGTTATAATAAGCCTCCTCATTAAGACTTGGCCGGATTATTGGTATGTGTGTACCATCTATGCAGCCAATAACACCAGGGAAATTAAACTGATCGTTAAATCTAAAATAAAATTATAATAAAAGTAAAAAAAATGTAAAGGATTAAAATGGTAAGTATTTTTTACTAATAATTGAATTGTGATAAAAAAATATACATACTGTGTCATTATTTCCTCTCTCTTCTGTGTGTTGGATGGAAATTTAAAATATTTTTCAGTAATACCCCTGGTGTTAAGGGCATTAGTAACTTCATCCAAACATTTTGATAATGAGGTTTGACTCATATAATTGTAGTGGGACACCCCAACAAAATGTTGGTGTGCCCCACTAGCATAAAATGCTAATGCTGCTAGGATCTAATAACAGAACAATAATTATTGTTGTTAATTTACAGTCAATGACTAATATAAATTAATATCAAAGACATTAAAGTTAAACCTTTGTTTCTGCCTTTAAAGCTGTACATTTTCGACCTGGCACAAGTAGTGGAGCCAAGTCGTTGTATAATACTTCAAAACATTTTTTGCTTAACCTAAAAATGTTAACAAATTCTTCATCAGGAAGAACTTGTAATTTGAAATTTTCTCTTATCATCCTCCTCTTCTGAATTAGTTTCCGCTTTTTTCTTTCGGCTTCAGCATGTCCTAAAATTATAGCTCTTGTTGCCATAGTGGTAGTACTCTTAAGTGGATCAACTGTGAAAATGTAAATCGAGCTGCAGATAGACAAACACATTTACCATGTATTTAATGTGTGGGCTTTACTTAGGTACCTCAATAGGGTACCCTATAATAATAATTTAACAATGAATTAAATTATTATTACATAAATCATATGATAAAATTTACAACATAAATTGTATGATAAATTTTACTTTTAATAGCTAGTTTGTAAAAGCTTTTAATTACCGCAGCCACCAAATTGGTTTAAATATTATTTAATATCAATTCAATAGTAGTGTAAAATTGGGGCATCTGGATCAAAAGAGCTCCAGACGCCCCAATTTTACATATTTTACACAATGTATCCCACTTATCATTTATTAATGAAGTCGTTCAGAACATTTATTAATGAATAATTATTTTTGTAAAAGAATTGACATTTTGAATTTTATATTCTGTTTAACTTTCAAAGGTTAAGGGGTTAGTTTCAATCAAAACTCAACAATTCAATTAAAAAACCATTTTATTATCAAACCATTTCTTAATAATCATTACATTTTTTAAAGCGCAGGCGTGGGTATGATACACGCAGCTAAAAACATCGCTACAGGTTCCAAAATCATTGTGCAGAGTTTGTAAATTTGGACATTTTTTGTCTTCTAAATCATAAATATTTTCATTTTCGACAATATTTCTTAACCACATAACTTTTTCGTATCCTTTAACGTAGATTATTTTGTCTTTAAGTAGAGGTGCTATGTATCGCTTGATATTTGTGTATGGTATAAAACCCTCATTCCAGAAAAAATTTCTGTTCCTCTCTATCCAACTTACATGTAATCTTTCTTTCTTTGTAAGATTGTAAAATGGATATGGTGGTCTAATTAGGAAAACCTGTATTTGGTTTTTCCATAATATTGCTATTTCTTTAAGAATAAAATCGTTTGATTCGGTCTTAAATCCTTGTACATCGACTATAACACTCATATTAATTTTCTAACGATGCTACTTAAGGGCTTATATTCAATAAGTCGATCGTTAATAATAAGACAAAAAGCAGATGTATTTTCTGGAATATCTTCGTAACTTTCAATTTCCAGTCTTACATCTACTGCTCCGCTTTTTAAAGCTTCGTTTTGTCTCGAGCAGTCAATTACAAACAGAGGAGCCTTTTCTTTGAATTCGCGCAAATTAAGCAATGGATCAGGCTGAGTGTTATAATAAGACTGACGAAATTTAGTAAACATTTCGTATAATATATGAAATTTATCTTCGGGAAATTTAGCGTTCACTGATTCGTATGGGTAATATTGTGAATTTAAGAAGAGCGTAACATTAGTTAATTTACAATGATCAAATATAGAAGAGTCTTTATTCATTACATTTTTCCTATTTGACTGCAAACCGAATATTACATATCTCGGCTTTTCTACTTGTGAAGCAGTTTTTACAATCCAGGAATGTTTTGTTGTCTTAGGTAATAAAGGGTACTCATATAAATCCCAGTTTCTGAAAGCCATTCGTATAGGGCGATCTTTCTCTAAATTTTTAAGTAAAGTTAATCTTTCTCGATCTGAAACTTTTATATGCGGCACACGCCATTGCAGTCTTTCAATATTTATGTTCACAATATCATTATTATCAAGAGTAACACTATTAAGATTGGTACTACTTCTGTTCAGTATAAGTTCATGTTTACAATTAATTACGATCTTCGGCAAATCCGAGAACCTTGTTTAGAGGTATCAGTGCGCTAAACATTCCATCGTTGTTTTTGAGCCCATTTAAATCCCATCCCCAAATAGCTGCAGCTTTGCTTTCTCCCTCGCTCATAGAGACATACGACTTAAGAGTTGTCGTTATTCCAGCATTTTTTATGCGATCAATTTCAACGCCATTAAGTTCATAACGAATATCATTAAAAAGGAATGCTATAAAATTATTAGTAAAATTGACAATTTTACGGGTTTGTTTTTCTGTAGAATCTTTTCCTAACACAATTGCTTTACCCTCTATGTAAATATAGCTGGCTGCAGGTAATACATACAGGTCTTGTTGATGTATAGGTATCCTTATTTCATCATTTTCGCTAAAACTGTTGCTGTATGGATTATACGTATGAATTTCATAACTCGATATAGAGTTATCAAATTGTGGCGTATCATTTACTTGTAAGATACTCATACTTTAAAACCCAAAGCTTTAAGAAATAATTTATTTTCTTTGCTTATTTTTTTAATTCTCTTTATAGGTCTTCGTCTCTTGACGATGCTAGGACGAGTAATGCATTTTGGTTTCGTACTAGATATTATATTATAAACAATCATAGCGACTAGCTAAGTAAATCACATGCGACTTGCATAACAGACAGAATTAGAATATAATTTTATAAGCAAGAGTTTGATTTTATAATACCTTTTGTTTCCCAAAATTTTTTTATAAAATCAATACATAAGTGTCCACAAATGAATGGGTTATTCTTTTGTACGTTATCATAATTATATTTGATATTATGAGAACTCACATATCGCACGAATTCCTTAGGTGGTTTTAAATTACCATAACTATCAAAGTATTCGATATATTTATTATAAATTACATAGGCTACCCAATGTGTACCAGAACTTTCAGAATTATCTAAGTTTATGATACCACACTCCTTAGAAAAAGGAGTTTTAGGTAAAGCGTCTCTCATAAAAACTCCACGAAAATACGGAACGTTTTTTGTAAATTTTATTATATCTATATTTGTAAGAACGCGATTAGTTAGCCTGTAATTTAGTTTTTTTTCTTATCGTCTAGGTATATTCCTAACCTATCTTTGTAACGATCTAGCAGCAACCCGTTTCCAATACACACACTTTCGTTGATGTAATCATTTCGTGATTGCATTTCTTTTAAGCGCTTTTTTGCATCCTTGTACTCATTTATAGTTTTTACGATCCCCGCAATTCCACTGGCGATACTTCCGGCAGCTGACAAGCCAGCAAATATCGGAATTAGTGGTAAAACTCCACCAGATTTAGGAAGAGGAATAATTCGAGGAAGCTTCATTTTCGATTTTTCAGAATCACCTGTTAATTCTTTAGCAACAGCGTATGCCATAGCTATAAGCTTTTTCTTACCCTTTGGTTTAATTTTCTTAATATAATTTTTTGTATAAGAAACTATATTTTTAAAGTCCTTTTTGACGCCACAACCAGAGCTTACTTTTGCTAGCATTATCTTGTTAACTAAATTAGCTGCAAGCTTTTCTCCAGTGCTTGCGTCATTAGATAAAGCTCGTTTCTTCGCCATTTTTAATAAAACTATATCTGCTTTATGTCGATCTTTTAATCTTTTAGAATTGTTGTATGCAATATCGTGATATTTGCAGTATTCGTCCAATTTATTTACACTTTCATCACCTCTAGTCAATCTTTGAAGTAATTTTGTTCCTGGCCCACAATAATTATATCCTGGCAGATGCAGCTCAAAAGGTATTTTGTTAATTAAATTATTTACAAGTCCTTCCCCGTTCATGGAAAAAAACAGAATGGAACTCGTTTCTATGACCACCTGGTTATATTGATACAAACGATGCTATTTATACGCTATCTTTAACTTTAATCCAGCTATTTTCTGACTTAGGTAAGCCTAACCATTTAACAAAAACTTTATTTTGTTTTCGCTTTAAAACTTTTTCTACTAAATAAATATCCGGATATTTAGTTTTTTGTAATTCTTCATTGTAAAATGATCCCAAAATAGGGATTTTCCTATTGTCTTCCAATAGATACGTCACCGGATTTGTTTTTTGAACTTTGATAATCTTAAATATTTCTGTAGACCAGTTAGGAGTATATCCCTTTTCAAAACAGCTTTTATGTTTACTTATTCGAACGAAATCCCCCACTTTATATTTAGGTGTTTGGTTTTGAATATTATTTTCGCGACAGTATCTATTTCGTATTTCATCTTTATTATAATGATTAACTTCAATTGGTTTTACACCAATTGTTCGGTGCGTGGTATGATTATATCTATCAACTACATTCGCTAGTGTACCATCAATCCAGTTATAATTCCCATTTAAACTAAATTCTTTATATAAATTACTTTTGATTGTTCTTATTAGTCGTTCTACAATGGAAGCTTTTTTCGTAGAATACGTACAGTAATGGTTAATAGAATATTTTTGAAACATCTCACGTAATTTTTCATTAAAAAATTCACCTCCAGCATCAGTTTGTAAGTTTTTAGGGATGCGTTTTACTTTGCTTATTAAATTATTAAATACTGTATAAACCGATTCTTTACTTTTTTGTTTGAGCGGAAAAGCCCAAGCGTATTTAGAGAATCCATCAATAACAATCAAAATGTATTTGTAATTATTATTGAACCTTGAGATATTTCGCATATCCATCAAATCCGCCTGCCAAAGATCATCGATGTCTTTGAGCAATACATGCCTTCGTAAGAAATGAATCCTAGCACTTTTATGTATTTCATTAACAATATCTTTTTTAACTGAATTCATTTCAACTAACACCGCTCACGTATCACGACATACTAAATGACGTTGTTGTTTACAAAATATTTTATTCTTTTATGATACCAGCTTCTTTGAGTTCCTCTACAATTGACAGTATCTCATTGTCGAGGTTAGTATTACCGGCTGTTTTTGATGCAACCAGAAGTTTGAGTCTATCTACTAGTTCGTTAGGATCATCCCAATAAACCAAATCGGTATTTTTCTTATATTCCTTTAGGTGCGCTAATCCAGCACCAGTTTTTAATAATGGTTTAATTACTTTACGGTATTTTAACCCTTTATCACCTCGAATTTGACCTGCTGGGTCGTGGTCTCTTTTACGAGCACTAGTTTTGATGAGTATTTCTTTGTAAATTTCTTTATCGTTTTCATTAATTATACTTAAATCTGGACTTTTGCGAAGTAACAATTCCCGCAACCCTGAAGTTAATCGATATTTTTTATCATCTATACAAATATTATATATTTTACCATTACTAGACTCATCGTGTGATGTCGAAAAATTTATTATTGTATTTCCAATCATGAGTTTGTTATTTTCACTTCGCACCCCGAATGGTATGTTCATATTATCATATATTTCTAAGAAGTCTTCTTTTTTCAACGACGTATCTTTATAATTTTCAGTTCCAGTAATATTTTCGTCTGGTCCTTCTTCCAATTCTTCAGTTTCGGAATAGAACTTTTCGGAGCTTTCATCAGATAACTTAAATTTGGGTGTGTTTTCAAAATATGAATCATGTAAAAATAATTTAGGGGTTATTTCATTAGCAGTAGTTTTATCGGTAGCATTACCACTATTTTTCAGTAAAGATATTTCTTTACTAGCAGCAATTGCATTTAAAGGATCAGCAAGAGGTTTGAATAAATATTTAAGGTGAGTATTGGTATGGAAGTCATCATCTCTCATTTGTTTAACTTTATTTTTAATAGTGTCCGCAGACTCTATTAGTTGCTTAGTTATTTGTTGCTCCATTGTATGACCTACAATCAACCGTGCTTATTTCCAAATGAATAAATTTTATCGTTGATTGATTTATATAACAATCAATCGAAGTTAATGAAGATATCGAAATTTTGTCTGTATCGCCCCTTGTTCAGTTCACAATCCTTATTAATTGTCAAAAAATCATAGGGGCGTTGCCAGGTTATGGAGCAAAGGTTTTTGAAAATTGGCCATTCCATATCAGGACTTACGTGTTCATCATATATATGCTTCATATTAATTTCATCTTGTTTAAATACAATCAAAAAGTTGACATTGTCACGTATGAGTTGCTTCGGTACTTTTGAATATGTTTGAGATAGATAAAAACAATCAACTCCTTTATGTCTACCCATGGTAAAATAGTTGCGAATATTTATTTGGTTCTCACAAACGACGTCATCAAAAATAAAGATTGAATTTGGTAAAGCCTCATTAAGATGAATAACATCGTGATCGTTGTTAAAAATAAAAAAATTTACTTCGGGGACTCTTTGCATGACTTGTTCTAGAAAGCCATATTTGGGTTGAAAACTTGTCTTTGAGTACAAGTAAACATTGTTAAATTTTAAACCGTTCTCGTTAATCAATAAACTTATCATAACATTTGTTTTCCCACAATTAGACGGGCCACATATAACACATCGGATGTTGTTTGGGAGAAGTATACTATGCTTTGTGTAAATCTTATTTTCTTTTATTTCAATATTCTTAACTTCTATAGACACTGGTTGCTTAATCAACTTCATTTTTATGTATGAGAGAAAAATAATGCGCACAAGTATTTATTTAAGATTTTGCATATGCACAAGGTACAAGGGATAGAGTAAAACTCTAAATATACTTAAACATAATTTAATCAATAAAATAAAATACTACAATCAAACACTACTAGGATATAATCTTGTTTGACTTAGCTTAGTTTCATAAGTAGTATATAAATTACATTAAATTTAACAATAAAATACGTTAATTACTTAATAAACAATTTTGATACTCAAAGTTTCGCGCTACACTGTTATAAATAAACCATACACTTATCAATCAACTAAAACACGGTATTATAATGCCCCCAGGGCAAGGTTTCAACTTTATTAGCTAGTATTTGTCTTTTATCATCATTGCTATCTAAAACTACTTTATTAACTTGTTGTGAATACAATAAATGTTTTATAGATTTTATCATATTCATTTTATGTTTTAAAACTTGATTATTAAATAATGTTTCTTTATAGTTTTTCATTTCTAAATGTTTTTTTATTGGTTTAGTTACACCCTTTGCTTTTATTATAGTAGCTTTTACGCTTTTTAAACAATACAACTTCGCTCTTAGGCCAGTAAATTCAGTAATAATTGATCCACCAAGCTCATCTTTGAAGAGCCCAGGAATTTTTGAATTCACTTTAGGCATATTATACGGATTATCATCTTCAAAATTACTTGTATCGAAAAACAATATATCGCTTTTTAAATCGTTGTAGAAGTCCTCAGTATATATTAAATACAGAAGACTATCAGTGTCAGTATAACACAGTTTTACGTTTGTTCCATATTTTCTTTTCATATGAGCATAATGAAAATTATATAGATGCTTTTTAGCAAATTCTAGTACAGTGAATCCAATGTATATTGGTCTGTCTAATATAATTTTTTCTGGTTTCAATTGTGCAGCCACAAAATTCTCAGTAAAAACAGAAATACTTTTAAGGTTTGGTTTAGAAATTATTGATTCCGCACCGATAATTTTATTTGTTTTATTATCACAATCTTTCCACTTCGTTAGTAGTCTTACATTAGCTTGTTTACGTTTGTTTTCGATAGTTTTTCCAAATATTGAATTATTTAATAGTTTAAAAAAGTCTTTTTCAAATTCAGATTTAGAACTCTGGCGTAAGGAAGTATTTAAATTAATATATTTCTGAAGAAAAGCATCTTGCTTAAACTTAAGTATTCTATGAATTTTCTTCTAAATAAGACCTCGTTTTAAACACTCTTTTAAATGAACGAAATGAATAACATACTTATGTTTATCATATAAATTTGCAATTAATTTCTCTGTTTTTCCGTTGGGAGGAATAAACCTTTCACATGCGAAAGGTAAATCCTTATGATCATCATGCAAGTATTCGGGATACTCTAGGTCCACTTCTAGAATATATCCAAGTTCTCCGTCATTCGGAATACTCATTATATCAAATTTAATAATATCACTTCGGTTTAATAAAACAAATTCAGATATCGGTAATTTTTGTGTCATTGCGTATCCATATAAATTATTACAATCTAGATATACTAAATAGCTAGATGGTTTTGTATTATCAAAATGTGGAATATATTTATTGTTAGCTTCAGCATGGCGAACAGAACATTGTGATAATCCACCACGTATACCTTTTTCTAAAAATTGATAAATTTCTAAATCAGTTATTAACTCGAGACGTACGTCAGTATATAATAGCATGGCGTCCCAACTCAAGCTTGGAGCTGATATATAATATGCTGGATCAAGAGAGTAATGCTGTAAACTGGTATTTCTAAAATGTTCGAAAATATCGCATAATAATAATACATCACATTTTATGTACAGATCAGTGTATTCACCGAGTGTTTGAATATTAAATGTTTGCCATATCATCTGTGCATGTTCATAGTCATTATCAGTTATGTGCTCTAATTTCATCGAATTATAAAAGTTTTCCTTTTTTGGCAAATGTCTTTCCTCATACTTTAACCATGAATTCATGTAGTCATACGGATAAATACCTTTACGTCTCAATAAATCTAATGTACTTTTATCATTAAAAATCTTCGATAGATTGACTAAATCTTCTGTATTCAAGCTTTTACTAAGTTCATCGAGACTCGAACTTAAGAACTGATATGAATCAATAAACTTTATTTGAATAAGATGAGATGTATTAGATAATGGGATAAATTTTGTAATAGAACTGTACTTTTCTTTAGACTTCGGTATAACTTTAATATCACCCTCATATTTTACCAGTTCTTTAATAAATAAATGACTATCATATCCAGCTAAGTTATGAAAAACTACTGGCACAAATGGACATATTTTATATTTCAAATTACAAATTGAATGAGCTGCGCCTCTGTACTCGGATGTGACATGATCATGATCTTGTACTTTGTCACCGAATAAAGGGCGTTTGCATATATGACATTCGGAAGCATTTTCAAAATTATTTCGTTGTTCAAGAGTTAAGGGTTTTATCGGTTTCACTTCGGATAAAATAGTGTTTATCCAAGTAACATCTTCAATCAATCGTTTAATAAAAATTTCGACGCAATTCTCACCTCTATAAGTAACATATTTGTTTAAACTCGGGTCATGTGAACAGCACACATAATATGCAAAACATGCTGGTATATGTAATTTAAACTTCTGTGTGTTATTCGTACTTTGTTCAGAATACTTTAATAAAATGCTTTCAAAATCGGCATAAATAATAAAATTAATCTTTTGCTTTCGCTCATAATTTTTGAATTGAATTAGACTACCTTTTTCAGGAAGTATTGTAAGTATTTCAGAACAATAGTGATTACTATATTTCAACTCACTGGAAAAAAATTGCAAACAAGAATCGCAAAAGTAAATCTTTCCTTTGTGATGACTTATTTGCTTTCGAACTAATCGTATCAGGTCTTTAATTAAACAATAGTGTCCTCTTTCATTTCGCTCAATGTAAAGCAAGTTAATGTGATGCTTTTTCTTTTCTTTTGTTAAATAAAGAGGTCCAGATACCAAATTTTTGCTATCTAAACCATAAATATTAACACTTATGCTAGAATTACATTTTTCAAACAGCTTTATATCTTTAATTGATGGAGGAAAAGACATTCCCTCTATATTTAAAACCTTTGAATAATGAGGATAAGATGTTATTCTGCATGAGTTACATTTTGCAGGATACATTGCTGCAACAATGCACCACAAAAAACAATATTCATCGTTATTCTGAATATTTAAACAACATTTTTTATTTTTAATAAATGAGGGTAAATCGATATATGTTCCACCTCTCATTGGGTTATATTTATTAACATTGATTTCTAAATGACTTATTGCAAAAAATGACCAACCGGATTCACAGTGTTCAAATTCGGTAAGTTTTCTTTTAAATACTTGAAATACATTTCTTACAAAATTATTTAAATCTGAACTTTTGTAAATTATTTCGAATTTTGTATTAAAAGATTTCAATAATTGTTCATTTGTCTTTGGTAATAAAAAGTAAGCAAACAATTCTAAATTTATTTTGATACAACTATGTCTTTGAATGCATATCTCAATCAATTTTTTTATATCACTTAGAGAACCGCTCAGGAACGCCTCTGGCGTGAGGTGCTCAGTGTCCTGTAGCGGTGGGTCGTCGACGCTTTTTCGATGAACGAAACGCAACTAGTTTATCGTTTACCATAAACTAGTTGAAAAAACAGTTTTTTTTTCGACTAGTTTACGTCTTTGAAAAATACTGAACTAATTAAGAAAGTGTGACAAACAAAGTAGTTTTGTTGTCGTGGTTCATTTAAATATGTGTATTATACGACTTTCAGAATAAACTGCTTACACAACGTTCTTGTCGTATGCTAATGCGACTACGACGGTTCACTTTGTGAGCGGTGGAAAGTGAAAATGAACTTCCCTTCATACTTTTTCCAGGCTTAGGACTGGCAGGCAGGCTTATTAGATTAAATTTGAGATTTACTTAATTAAAAATTATTTGAACTTATACCTATATGCCTGGCTGGCGTATTTAAAAGTTCATTTTATATACATAATCAACTGTCATTTTTTTGTACCTTTCTGTGGATGAAATATTTTTTTTTTATTTTTTTATTATTATTATTATTATTTTTTTTTTTATACCAACTATACACACAGTTGTACATATTTACAAGGTGATATTTACACAGTGGGTATGAACATATTTACAAGGCGAATTTGAATTTTTATAAATTATTTACATATAATTCTCGAATCGATCTTGATTGAGGTTTACGTTCAAGAACATTAATTGTTCTACTTTAGTTGTAGATAATCTTGTTCTTCTCTGATTTAATATCAGTCCAGATTTGGAGAACATACGTTCACATGGAACTGATGTTGCGACTATGTTGCAATGTTTTATATATAATTTCAGCAAATTCGGATACACGTGCCGATGGTTCTTCCACCATAGTAGTGGGCTGTTCCATTCTCCCTTTTCATTTTTTCTTGGGAGAATGTCGTCAGCCAAATACATATCGACTTCTTTTATCGCCTTAGCTGAAGGTGTTATACCGCTAGATGTACTTTGCTGAATTAAGTTGTCAAATATGTCCCAAGCGCTGCAACCATCTTTTTTTGGTTCTTCATTATTAACAGTTGACGTTGACGTGGCTGTTGTACGGTTGTTTTCAGTAATACATGCAGCTACTAGTCTCCTCACCTTTTCTTTCGTTTTGGTAGCTTCGTTTGCATCTGAAAACGCTTGCGTTTTAAAACGAGGGTCTAGGAAGGTGTTCAGGGCTAATGAACCGCTATGTTCCACTCCACGAAATCTATCTCTAAGGCCCGACATCAGCAGTAAAGCTACGTCATGTACCTGCTCCGTAAATTCAGCTTTCTCAGTCATTATTTTGCATGATTCTTTTAGGCAGCGTACCATAACAATAACTGAACTGCCTGTTAAATATTGTTGTCCACTCATTGATCTTGTCATTTCCTCAAATGGGCGTAAAACTTGGCAAAGCTGAGCACAAATAGTCCATTCTTCACTCGAAAGATGGGGTAAGTCTTTGTCAACAAGTGCTAATGTTGACCGCACTGCTTCTTGCAACTCTACCATTCTTTCGACCATGTAAAACACGGAGTTCCATCGTGTTTCGACTTGTTGGATAAGACGCTTCGGTTGTTGATTTTGTTGTATTTGATATTTTGCAAGTCTCTCCGAAGATAATGTACTTCTTTTGTAATGCGCTACAATTTTTTTGATTTTATTTATCAAATCTTCTAGCAATTTAAGTGCATCATCCACTAATAAATTTAGCGTATGAGCAAAACAACCAAAATGTTTTATTTCGAGGTATTCTTTTATTGCTTTTAACATATTAGCGGCATTGTCAGTCACAGCAAAATTTACCTTTTCTTTCAAATTCCATTTCAAGAGAATTCTTTCTAACTCGGATGCAATGTTGGACGCTGTGTGGCTTCCAGAAAAATGGCAGCAACCTAACAAAACGGTTTTGAATTCTAATTCTTGAGTCAGGTAATGACCCGTGACCGCAATGTAACTTTCCGTCACTCTTGACGTCCATAGGTCAGTTGTTATGCAAATGGTTTGCACTTCTTGTGCTACTCGAGTCATAATATCCGTCTCTACTTTTTTATAGCATTCCTGTAACAATGACTCAGACAACGTTTTCCTGGCCGGCAATTTATAGCCGGGAATCCATCTGCAGAATTTCTTAAAGGCTCTTTCTTCCACTATTGAAAAGGGGTGGAAGGAATCTATGCACAAATCAAGTAAGTCTTTGTCAATTTGTGCTTTCTGTTCAACACTAATTTTTTTACATATAAATGAGTCCATAACTTTTTGCCGTTTGGTTTGTAGCAGGGGCAGTTCTAACGGCGGACGTTTTTCAGAACTTGAAGAAGTACTTGGTTCGCCTTGCGTTTCATTATTAGTACTACTTTGCTGTGATGTATGTCCGGATTTGTCATCATTTCCGAACACCGTCAAATAAACTGAAAGATGTTTCCGCCTTAAGTGGCTTTTTAAATTGGCGGTAGATGACTTATAACTTAAAACATCGTGGCATTCATTACATGTGGCTTTTCCAGTTTGATTGTCTTTTTCAAAATGGTGCCAAATAATACTGGAATTTCTACGTACCACCGACATAATTAAAATGTACCTATAACTAATTTTCACTCAATCAAACAAATGTCCATATAAGCTATATTTACACGAATGTACACACTTACTCTACAACACGACACAGTAATATTTACAGTCCAAATACACTACACATTATTTATAACACTTTTCTTTCTTTCACTAATTCGTCCTGCCAGTCCAATTAATAACTATGTATTATATTTAATACTAACAAACGAAATTAGAAAATAAAAAAGTAAGATGCTATTGCTTAGTATTATCATTTAACCTTGACCTTCGCAAACCGAATTCAATTCAAAACAAGACTGTTTGATTGATTGTCACATCATGTCAAAGTTCAAACATTCTTTTATTAGAATGGAATTAGATTTGTTTCTTAGTACGCTTATTTTAAAGTTCATTTTACTAAAACACCGCCCACTCTACGAGTGTTATTATTACATAATTTGTGAACTCGTCGTTTGTTCGAGCGAGCGAGATGATAGCACGTCGTCGATTGTGAAGAACAGAGATAGACGTATTGCTCGCCCGTTCTTCGCGTCGCGAGTAGCTTAGTTGTTCCGTTCGGGCAGCAAGCAATCGTTCACGCCTAAACCAGTTTATCTGTAGACCATAAACTAGTTTATCAGTTGATGCCGAATAAACTGTTTAATAAAACGGTTCGTTCATTCAACGCTCACCCCTAGTGTCCTGAGACGGATTCAAGCGATATGTCACAATTCTGTTTTTAAAAGCTGTTGCTATTATTTCAATATTATCATGTTCAGTTTTCAATAAACACTTTGACTTATGTAAATTAGATCTCATATGGTATTTATATTTATGTTTCAAAATCTCAATTTCACATTCGTTACATTTCATTGAAGTACTACTCGGGGTTTGAACTGAAAGACAAAAACAGGTTATTCAATATAATATATAACATATTAGTCTAAAACTAAACTTAATCTTATAGGGGCTAAACATAGTTACAAATACTTTAAAAATAATTACTAATAAAAGTTTAGGGCACCCTCGGTACTCTTTTCGAGCAGCGCATATAAATTTATTTAGGTGCCCCCAAGCTTCAGTGTCCACGTCGGTCCGATGCTTTAAGGTGAACAAAGCATGTTTCCAGCGGTTTATCGGCGGTACTTTGTCCACCTCACTACATTGATACACCTTTAATTCAATATAATGCGAACCGAGCTTGGCAGCATGAATTTGCCGCGAATATCCGTTCGCTATTTTACTGCTAACGTAAGACAACAGGGGTTTACCCATGGCGCTAGGAGGGCGAACGTCGTCTTCGCTGTCGCTGCCGAAGAGGTCTGCAGCTACTGTCGAGGACGGCTTGGACACTGGATTAATTTTAGTCCTTTTCGCTTTGCTGATTTTGGCGCTCGAGGTCGAAGTTGACGACTTGCCTCGTTTCTTGGCTTCGACACTTCTACAGTCACCCGCCTCTGAAGTTGCTCCTTCATCTTCAGATAGGAAGAGGTCTGCAGCGAGTTGACTCTTAGACCTGAAATTTTAATGAAATATAATTAAACAAACCTATCTAAAATATATTTTTACATAACTTTAGGTGATCACGTAAATACAAATAATGCTTTATATTATAGAATCGATATTGTTTTAGTGTTATATTCCATACTAATTTAAAATTATATTAAAAAAAAAAGCTACTTTATTTCGGGATAACATGGGTGATATTAATATTATTTAAATTTTAAATAAAATGACGGCTCGGACTATTTATCTGATTTAATGTTAAAGTAATAAAATTTTTAAATAATAACTTAATACTCACATGTTAATTGTAGCAGGGGTTCCCTTCTTTGTGGTGAAATAGCTTGAAAGCCTGAGATGCTTATGATTCCCCACAGTTTCTTCCGGCTATTTAAACCCATACGCAACGCGAGACGCATGACCAAATATGTTAGATGCTTACAGTTCAATAGAAAAATTTTGAAGTAATCAAATTTTTATTTTATACACTAGTAGAATCACTCGCCGATGTCTGCATACCTGACGATTTACTTTATAATAATTTTGTAGTTAAAAATTTATTAGAATATATGAATAAAAAAATTCAACATAAAGAAATAAACATAAAAACAATTTAACTACTAATTAACCAATAGCTTAACAAGGCAATAATCCTTACCTTACTTATTTTATTAACTTTTACGATACTAAGGCCAGTATAAAAGATTTTCAATTATTTAACTTTTATGTATTTATTTTATATATATATATATATTTACACAGGTTAAAACAAGACCGTTCATGTCTTTTCATTTAGACCTTTTGATTTTTAATATGGGTGTAATCTATATGTAATATTAGAAGAGTATTTTACTTATTTTAGTGTATTCTAATATTAGAAGATGTTTGTATTTTCGAAATTTGTAGGTACTTGTACACTTTAAATTACATGTTTGGACAAAAAAAGTATAGTTCAATTATTTAGAAATAATTTAAAATTATAGAAATGATGGCTATTAAAAATCTTTTATTTTTATGTCAAGTATAAAAATACAGATGTTTTACCCTAAGCGAAGCGAGGGCTGGTCGCTAGTTGTTATATGTTATATATTCTTATTAGTGAGTGTACTTAGAAAACGCACACAGGCTAAGTGACGCCCGACGGGCGCGTGGATCAGATTTCGGATTTAGATTTCAGATGCCCGTTTTGGGAACAAATATTTGAAACAAATTGTATTAATATTTTCAACCTTATGAACTTATTTTTTATGCAATTTTTTAATATAAATAGCCCCACTAATCCCCCGAAAAAATATTCGGTTTGGGGAATCGAACGGTAAAGGAACTACTCGTAAAAATTCTACAATGTCGGTGAGTTTTTCAATTTATTTTATAAAAATTAAATTAAATCAAAAATTACAATAAAATTTAATTCCTTACTTTTTATTCATGTGCCTTCGCAAACTTATGTATTTTTAAAAATTATTTTTTTCGTTTCAGGACTCTGGAGAATTGCTATTTAACTTTTTACCTTCAGAAAAGGGTCCTAATCAATCACAAAGCGCAAATCAAAGACATCTGGGTCTTGCGGATCAATCACGCAAAATTACAAAAAATAAACAAAAAGTGTATTCATTTATAAAGAAACCGGTTGCCAAACCGATGAAAATAATAGTTATACAAGTATACGATGCAGAAAACTTTGAGCAGAACAGTACGATCTGCGGCAATTACAACTGCGAAGCAGAGGTTTGCGCGCAGCATGTTGTTAGAAGTACCTATATGGATGAAGTTTATAATAAAACCATGGAAGTAATAAATAGGATACACGAAGACATAATTAATGATTAGTTAATAGTTAGATAGCGACAATGGCTGTCAAAGTTAATTTATAAGCTTAAAATTGTTATTATGTTTTTAGTTATTAATATAGTATGTATCAAAGTATTATTCCAATAAGGTTAAGAGTATTATATCTATACCTAAATAATATCACTTCTACTTATGTGTTAAACATTAAGTGTGTATTGTAATTTTGCTTAATATTTTATTGTGCATATTTTGTGAAAATTATTGTGGTGTTTCTTATTAGGATATAAAAAATGTAAAAAGTTTCTGTTAAAATAAATGTATGATATAGAACTAATTTATTGGTTTTATTTGTCTCTTAAAACCGTAAACCAAGAATTTTTTTTATTTAAAAAGCTTTAAAAAATGAATTTGAAATAAGGCTAACTAAATAGTTATTAGTACAATAACAGCACACACACACACACACACGCGCACACACGCGCATACACGCGCACACAGTTCGGGTTGCATATCAACGCTGCCCCGTATTTATTTAGACGTGGCATGATCCGTACCACCAGACGAATATTTGATGTCGAATGATCAATTCAGATTTATAGTGAGTATACAAAAACATTTTAATTTCATATAAAACGATTTAATAAGTTACATTGCACTCCTGAATGAACCGTTATTGCAATCCACAACTATAGTGGATATCTTGTAGTAATATTTTTAACACTCAAAATGTTGACTTGATTTCGTAACGAATCAATTAGGTACTTTAAAATCGACATTCTGAACTATGAATTTGAAGGAATTGAATGTGTAAAATTGGTGGCATCTGGAGCTCTTTTGATCCAGATGCCCCAATTTTACACTACTTACCTGCCTTTCGGAAACCAGCTGCGCAAACATTAGGCTCCAATGTAGTCCAAATTTGTCCCAACATTTTCGCAAATTCCTTTTTAGGTAATGATTTACCTATATTTAATCGCTGCCACTTAACTAGAGCAGCATCCCATTTGTCCTTGAATGATTTATTAACCGCCAGGTCCAACGGCTGTAATAGATGACTGGTATGGGGTGGGATTTTCAAAATCGTTATATTGGCTGCACGTGCTTTTTTAATTATATTTATACCGACATGTGTAGAATGTCCATCATACACTAATAGGATAGGGCGTTTTTCTCCTACTAATGGTAGAAATACCTTTTCGAAAAAAGCCTCGAAAACAGCTGTTTCCATCCAGCCATTTTGTGTCGCAGCATATGCTGTACCAGGATATCCTTCCTCAGTGGTCCACTCGTCCCAAACATTCTTTCCTTTATACACAATTACAGGTGGAGCTTTTTCTCCTATTGCGTTGCATCCTAATAACACAGTTGTGTTATCTTTTCCAGGTGTCGCTATTGTTCTTGTTGAGGTAAAGTTTTTGACGCCAACAACTTTCGACTTGCTAGGGTCCTTACTAAAACTGGTTTCATCGACGTTCCATATATGCGAAGGTTTATCGCGTAGCCCCAATTTGTCCACTGTTTCCTCGAGCAATTCAAAATATGGGTATATAATACCTGGACTGCATGCTTTTTTCCGAGCATATTTAACTGGTTGTGGCTTCTTTATAGATAAATTGTGTCGTTTTTTAAATGCAAGGAACCAATCTTCCCGTGGAGTTCCATTTTTGAATGGATTAACAATGTTACTTTTGGAAATAAATTGCCCCACTGTTTCTAAGAGTTCATTTCTTGTGAGGCCAAAACCATGTTTTTCCATGATGTGTAAATTTTTTACCAGATTTTCTTCCATTTCTCTTGACAATATTGTCGATCTACCCAACGTGTTCGATTTTAGGCCTCTGCGTTCGTAAACGTGGTTAATGATTGTCGACCTGGGTATTTTATAATATTTTGAAGCAGCATATCCAGACAGTTTACCCGAAGCGTTAACAGCTTCTTTTAATTTTTCTTGTGAGTATGTTGCCGCTCTATCTGTTTTACGAATGTAATTTCGTGGCATTTTCTATAAATCTGTAACAATATAATAATTAATTAACGTATCAATGTCTACGCATTCTAACAAAATTTACAAAAACTTGAGTTTTATTTTAAAATTTAATAAAAGCTAATTTAACTAAACTTTATGAAACCGTAATTCACTTTCGCCCTTTCCTGACAAAGTGCAGTACAAAAAGGTTTTCGACTCCTGGAATCGGGAAAGAGGAACATATGTTTCACTTGACCCGGCTTGGGTGGTTTCACTTACCCTAGTTGTCGTTTTTAAGGTTATCTTTTTGTTTGCATTAATAAAACTCTTTCAAAGCATTGTTTATACAAAATAATAAGAAAAATATCAAGACAAGACTATTAAATCACACTTACCAGCAAAAACACACTGTTTCACAACTTTTATATTTATAAAACACTCGCACAAAATATTTGATGTCACCTCGTGGTTTCGAACTTTGTCAATGGCATTTTTTGTTGTCTCACTCACTCTTAATTTCTTGTCATAGCGCCATCTATGTAAAAGCATTGAAACTATATCGTAATTCACCGCTAAGAAAACTTAGTTTCATAAACGTACGCAATGCAGTTATTGATATATGGCAAACAGACCCACTTGACCCATAGTTCCTCTAACCCCACATGACCTTATTAATAACTATAATACAAAGTCCAATATTCCGAGTTCATTGCACGTATCTCGGTCAATTACTTGCGTTATGTGTAACGCTAACCACGGATTATGGGTAGGCAGCAAATTTTTGCAAATGTCCGATGACGAAAAATTAAAGACCGTACATAAATTAAAAATTTGTGAGAATTGTTTATTTAATCATTTCAATAAACCATATTTTTCTACAAAACGCTGCCGTCAATGCTCAGGCCACCATAAAACGCTTCTTCATCAAGCAATTATAAACAGTAAGCCATCAACATCACAATCAAGTAGGCCGGTGACTGAACCCAAGCTGCATAGCAACGCATGTGTACCAAATTCGAATGTATCCTGGGAGGACACGTCTGAAATTCTCTTAGCAACTGCCATGGTCAAAGTGACAGCATCTGATGGCAGTCAGCATTTAGTAAGAGCTTTAATCGATCAAGGCTCTCAGATTTCCCTAATAAACGAGCGTATAGCCCAAACTTTAAGATTAAAAAGAAGACAATGTCACGGAACAATATATGGGGTAGGAGAGAACAAAAATAATTGTAAGGCGGCGAAAAGACAGGACGATGGGAGATTTGAAGTACGATTACCGTTTAAACCAGAAATCAAAAATAAATTAGGTGAAAGTAGGTCAATAGCTTTAGGGCAATTTTTTAATTTAGAAAAAAGATTACAAAATAACCCTGAAATAAAAATAGCGTACAATGAATTTATAAATGAATATTATAATTTAAACCATATGAAACAAAGCACTACAAATTTGAAACCTGAGTATTACCTACCGCATCATTGTGTAACTAGAGCGGAGTCAACGACCACTAAGTCGTATTTAATGCTTCGTCAAAATCATCTACAGGCTATAGTTTAAACGATTTAATGTATACAGGTCCGAATTTGCAACAGGATTTATTATATTTCATATTAAAGTGGAGGCAGTATCGGTATGTTTTTACAGCCGATATAGAAAAAATGTATAGACAAATTTTAATAAATTCAGAGGATCAAGTTTATCAAAAAATGGAGAGAGAAAGTAAACCAGCCTATTTTATCCTACCAACTTACCACGGTTACATATGGCTTTAAGCCAGCGCCCTTCTTGGCCATGATGTGCTTAAAACAGTTTGCTTCTGAAGAAAAACTACATTTTCCCGAAGCAGCAAGGGCTTTAGAAGAAGATTTTTATATGGATGACTTCTGTGGGGGAAGCCATTCAATACAAAAGGCAATGAAATTAAAAACCGATTTAATTGAATTATTAAGAAGAGGTGGTTTTAATTTAAGAAAATGGAGTTCAAATGAACCTGTAGTCCTATTAAAGTCAGAAAGTGGTCAATGCAAAGAAGTGACGTATGAATTTAAGAACCAAGAATCAAAAAAGACCTTAGGGCTCGCCTGGAATCCTCAGGAGGATCATTTTATTTTTAATTTGCAATTAGAGACAGATTTATCAAAAAAACCTACGAAAAGGTCTATGCTTTCAGAAATATCGAAGCTTTTCGATCCTTTGGGATGGCTTACGCCGTTAAGTACTAGCATGAAACTTCTATTTCAAAAGGTATGGCTTTCGAAACTCGGATGGGATGAGGTATTGCCAGAAGAAATTAAAAACACATGGCTTACTGCGACGTTGGGGTCCACCTCTTAAGGTACCCGGCAATGAACTCCCACCGTCACAAAAATATATATATATTTTTTTTTATTTGTGGTTACTTGCAGCTAACATAAAGAAAAAAAATATTAGAATTAAAAGATTCAATATTTCTGGTTGTTATATTTAAAGCTCAGCCATAGGAGAGAGATATGGTTCACAACACTAACCTTACATGGTTTTATTATATTTATAATATACTCAACAATTCGCATATACCACCAAATGTTACATAAAAAAATTCTAATTAGATCTTACTTGAACGGGTATTTATAACCCACAATTAAGCCGTGGCCCAGAGTATTGTCCGGAGCAACTGGATACTGACTGCTACATAGACTTTATCCGGACCCATCAATATTCAGTCATCAGGTTCCAATGTTAAGGTTCGAAAGAAGTTACTGTTCACTTCGATTTTAAGATCCGACTCCACGATTAAATTTTTGCTGGATTTCATACACGATGGTAAGTTAGAGAGGTAATCTGAATTCCAGGTCCCGAAGAAAATTTGCCTTAGATTTAGGTCTAAGTTTTAATTTTAAGTTTTAATTTTTAGTTTTAATTCCCACGCAGAGGAAAAGACCATCTGCATTCCCGCCACACCACGAGATGTAACACGAAGATCAACGAAATATGCTTAGAATTAATCAAATATCCAACTGGGGTGAACAATATGACGATTTCACAGTAGTGATTTAATCAATTTCCAGGATTTACTAGGATTAAGGAATCTTCAAAAAAAATCTTCGGAGCCCAAACCTTACGGCCGCCGCTCCTTCTTGTCTGACACACCTGCCGATAGTATTGCCAGACCTGTCCAGATACCACTCCCAGTTTCGACACCTCCATATACGCATTTTAATTTCCCAACAATTTACTAATTTTTAATTTATGAAGATGATTTTTTTAAATATAATAGCCCAATTAGTATTTTATTTATTTAAATTATTAATTCCTTAAAAAAACTAAAGATGTAAAATAAAGATAAAAGCATTTTCAATCTGTGCTCACAATCGATGTTATTTTAATCATAAACTAATCTACACAATCATAAAAGATGGCGCTGTTAGCCGCCTTAGAAAATATCGCACCTGTGGAACGAATAGACTACAGATGGCGCTGGTAGCTTCATTATGAATCTAAATTGGTATTAATAAATTAAATCTTTCGTAATGTTAAATGTAAAAAGAAACGAAAAAAATAAATGGGTGGTTCTTCAAAATTTGGTTAAATTGTGGCCTAATTATGACAAAGGTATTTTTAGACGGTTACCAATGAAATTCTAATTCTATACTGTAGGTATAATATCTACATTGTTACTACTAAAATGGCCAGTCACTTTAATAAGTATTTTAAGAGATATTGAAGTCTTTTTGAAATCTGTTTTCTAGGGACTGACGAGACATGATAGGGACTGACGCCAAACACGGTTAGTTTTGTTTAATCACATTTTTATTGCAAAATTACTAATTAGTTTCAGTCTCAAAAGTATTAAATATTATATATTGAGGTAGACAATCAATTTTTTCATAAACAGTTACATTACAAGATGTTTTAATATCAGTGAAATTTATTACCTACCTATTTTTAGTAAACAAACGTACGAACTTTAAGAAACTTAAAAATAGGCTCTCTCTCATTAGGCAGGTACATTTTTTCTTACAATTAAACTGTACTTTGAGTTCAGTACTTACAAATTAATAGTCTTTTTTAGTACTTACAAACTAATAATCTTTAAGTATCTAATTAACATAATTTTTAAAAAATCAGCTTTCTAAGTATGGTAACAAAGTTATAATTTGAACATAATATTGAGTCTTCTTTTATAAATCATAAATACTATGTAATCTTTTTGACTATTTGTTTACTTTTCGTAAACGTTAACAGGTTTCTTAAATTTGTAAAATACTGTTCCACTCTTGATAATTTGGTTAGGAACTGGCAGTTTTTCTAAAATATCTTCGTAAGGTACGTCAGCGATATCATTATCATTTATTTGAAATTCTGTGCCATTATCATTGCAAACTTTAAGGAATGTAACCGTCAGTTCTCCATCTTCATCATCATATTTTGAGCAAATCGCGGCGTATCGATATTCTTTTCTCTTCATAATTAACTTGACTAGAACATAATCTCCGCTGCCATACCTTGTTTTAACCTTTTCCTGCGCTATCTGGCTTATGCTAGCTAATGGCACATCATCTTCAGAATCCGTGAAAACAGCTGCAATTTGAAGGGGCGTTGTATCGCTTTGGTACGTTAAACTCCCTAAATTATAATGCTTACATCCAATATCAGCACAGAAGCAACTTAATGACTTCAAGACCAGTTTATTCGGATTATAAATATTACCCGAGACTTGGTGCACTAACAGAGTGCCTTTAAACGGTTTCTGCTTTTTCTCATGCTCCTTTATCATTCTGTTGACTGATTCTATTTCAGCATTTTCGATAACAGAAATCTGTATATTGGGACATCTTTCTCGGAGGACAGCTACAAAGTCGTATAAGTTTGTAATGTCACCTTTCTGAGCTATGAGTTGGTCCGCACTACGTTTGCAAGTCGCTCCAATTCCATCTGGTGCTCCTTTTCCATGTCCCGCCTCGTGGAAATTCCACGTGTAATTCATGACGAGTGGATAGAATTCCTGGATTTTGCAGCCCAAAATATAAAACATTGTCTTGTTTCTATATTGAGTCACAGGACCGTCACTCAAAAAATGCAGGTTTTCTACTGAAAGAGGCAACGTTCTCAACACAGGCTGTAAATGTGCCCAAATGGCACCTGCGTTGTGAGATAAATTTAACGATACAGTGCAGTGAGAAGTTATATTATTCTTTGTGTAAACTACCACAGTGTGTAGCGATATTTGAGTCCGGGAGCCACCGAAATGATAGGACTGGATTTCATGGTTGCATTTAGTTGTATAATTTTCCGAAAAGTCCATGTGGATTATTGCATCCTTTTCTGTTAGCGACTCTTTCAAAGATTTTAAAGTTTGATATTGGTGAACGATGTTCTGTTCGTGTTGAAACAATTTTGGTAGATCAATCTCTTCTAGTTGCATTATCAAATCACGAGGTTTTAAGCTGTAGATCTCCTTCCTATACTTTGTGACGTATCGATTTTGTTTAGTTTTTAGATCCATGATCAATTCCTTGCCTTGCTTCCATTGTTTAAGTGCAATTTCCTTACTATTATCAAACTCCATGTATGGCAAAATCTTCATTAAGCAGTTCTTGCAAGTTCTCGCTAAGCAATTTTCTGAATAACGATCACAGCAAAGTGTTACCAGGGCAGTTTGATAAGATGCAAAGTTAAGAATGTTTGAATCTTTTAAGGCTTCTAATTTTAAATTGATGTTTTCATGAATAACACAGGCACAGGTGTCACGGTCTGTAAGCTTAGGCACAACGACCCAAAATGGACGTAATTTACAGAACTCCGCGTACCCAATTGTCATCAAGTTCGTTTTAAGGAATTTTATATGCAAATTTCTTAAAGAATCCAGTAGATATCTTTTTTGCTTTTTTATTTTTTTGCGAGTAATGCATTCCTTTTTTCCTGCCGCGCACCGACTATTGTTGTCATCTTCATAAAATCTTTGAATGATTTGTTCAACTCTCTTTTTGTTGCTCTTAGCATCATATTTTGTACGATTAAATCCCATCTTTTTGTATGTAATAGCTTTATTTCCAAGTCTCCATATCTTATATTTATGTGTCAGTGGGCTAGACAAAATGGTTTTTAAGGAGGAGGTTTGGTTCTGTTGTGAATCAATCTTTTTATCTAAAACTTGAGTTTGGATAATTTCGCCAAATAATGCTTTTTTTACCAATTCTGCTTTTTGATTAGGGTCGTTGGCCATGGCTTCAATTTTACTTTTTGGTGTAAATTGTTTCTTATTTTTCGTCATCCTACGTTTCAGTCTTCGGTTTCTTTGTTGTGCGCTGGCAAGCTTTTTCCTCAAATTATCAATCAGTAAGGCCTTCCTTTTCAGTATACTATTTCTTTTTTTTCGTTGAATATTACTCCTTCTTCTAGCTTCCACTCTTCTTTCATTGCTTATGACAGGAACTTGAGGAATATTGTCCTCATCCGATGATGGCGGCGTATTTTGGTCCATGTATTTATTAACACTCGCACGAATCTTTTGTTGTTTTCTATAATCTGATGAGTAGCCTATCCATCTTTTTCGAGCTCTTCTGTGCTCACGTGGTGTCATGTCCTTGACACATTTTCTTTGTCCTTTTTCTTTTTTCTTCAGATACTTCAGCCGTTCTTTTTCTTTGTACTCTGCCAGCAAAACTGGATCATTTTTAATTTTTTCCAAGCGTTTTTTTGCCTGTTCAGACTTTTTTTTTGCGAGTTCCTCTTTGGATAGTAATGTTTTCTTTCTAGGCGCCATATTCTACAACAAATACACAAATTTTATTATTAAAACCACGGATCACGCAGTATGACCGTCAGTCCCTAGATGTGGTGTCAGTCCCTAGCCACTTTTACGACGAGGGCCTGACGGTCTAGGGACTGACTAATTAAAGCAAAATAAAACATAAAGTCATAATTTAAACTAACATCAAAACCAGCAGGTGATTAAAATAACAAGGCAGACAAGGGTCAAATTTACAATATGTAATAAAATCTACAATGAATTAACTATCTTTGAAACGACTTACCTAGGGCCTGAGAGTTTGACTGGCACAGCACGTGTATCCGAGACAAAGTTGGTGACCGCACTAACAACAAGATGGCTGTCGCGGCATCGGTCGCGTTTACAACTAACTTCACACCGATGCTTTAGCTTAGGCAAGTTATAAAATGCACCTTATGGTTAGATGGCGCGTATTTTTGAATTTCACAAAGAGCTAAGGACTGACATTTTTTAACGTTTACATTTTTTGATTTGAAATAAATAGATAATAAATATTGTTATTAAAAAGTAATTAGCATTGGCAGGTTATTAATGTAATAGTAAACGTGTTTAAGTCGAGTTAAATCAAAATATTAATATACGATTAGAAAAACAATTAAATGCTTGATGAATTTGGGAGATCTTACATGGCTAGGGACTGATATTTGGAGTAGGATGAAGCGATTTTCGAAAATAAATAAAAAAGTTATATATATCAAAGTGAGTGAACAAATGACATAAACTTTACATTATCACTTAGGAAATTCAAATGTTGAATAAAATAGATACAAATATGTGAAAATTGCTACTAACACCAAGTTAACCAAATTTTGAAGAACCACCCAAATATATACGTGACAATACCCCCCTCCTACGAAAAAAAAACGCTGCCCCCAGCGTTTATGCAGCAAGAAAAGGTATCATAAGTTGAAACACCCTGAGAAAAAAATCTACATTTTACAAAGTAACAACCAGAAATAATCAAAGAAATTTTCAAAAGAAAAAAAACAAATACAACCCATACCATGTTAACTCTCGACAAAGCTAATTATATATATATCAAACCTAAATAAAACCACTAAACCACAAAGTTGCCTAACTAGTAAATACAACTTAAGTAAAGAAATAATGCATTAACCCAATATACCAAAACAAAAACTAATTGTTTGCATAGTCATCGTAGTGAGACTGCGAATGACACCATGACTTTTCAGGTAAAGTATGAAATATTTAATTTCAGGACCGGTCAGTAATATCCAATTTACTGGTACGATTGTACCAATAACATCCAAAATCAGTGTAAGCGAATGAGCACTCGAAAGAGTATTCCTTCTTCGAAATTATTCTTAAAAAAAAAACATATATAGAGAAAAAAAAAATATAAAACCCCAAGTATTAATCTCCATATTCGATTAAAAAAAATATAAATCTCAATATTATGAGAAAATCCCAAAATATGTATATCACTTGATTTTATCAAGAGATATTACCAAATAAATGTGCAATTTATGCATTACATCAACAAAAGAAACTATTTACTAGCTTCGTTGAATGGAAAAAGAAAAATATGAACAGCCATGTTCATTAACTTCCAAATAAAAGAAAATGGCAAGAATTGTAGATTATCCCGTTATAGCATTTCATGATGATTAGATTTCTCGAGTACATACTTCCATAAACACACATACTACATACTTTATTACATACTTCACTTACATACTTCCTCTCATATTTTGAACAGTCAAACTCAGTAGCAGAACTGTATTTCCAGACTACCACGCACCTTACATACTTCCATTCAAACTTAGTAGTAGAACTGTATTTCCAGGCTACCACGTTCCTTACACTTTTGTGTTAGAATAATCTCTATATTTTAACACTAAATAAATCTAATTATGCCTTTGAATCGGCGTCTACTTTTTGAAATCCTTTATATGCCAAGTTCCTAATGAACGGTTATCACTAACCCTCACTAATTCATAAACGAGAGGTGATAATACTTTTACCACCCTGCATTTCTCATATTTAGGTGCGAGTTTGGCCATATAAAATTTCGCGGCATCGCTATGATTATAACACTTCTTCCAAACTATATCACCAACAGAATACTCAGCAGGTCGTCTTCTCAAATTATAGTGTGTAGTGTTCTCCGCATGAGCTTGATATAAATTATTTCGCACCTTGTCAAAGATTTCCTGTAAACATTCAAAGTTTCCAGCATATTCGTCACGCGGCATTCCAACTTCATATTCCTTGTGTGTTTCTATGTAGAATTTACCATTTATAACCGGCTCTCTAGCGTGAACTAAGAAAAAAGGTGAAAACCCTGTGGATTCGTTTACTGCACTATTTATAGCAAATTGTATTTTTGCAAGGTTTAAATCCCAAGCCCTGTGGTTTTCGTTTACAAATGATGCAATCGCAGTCATAACAGTTTTGTTATATCGCTCTACTAAGTTTACCTGAGGAGTATACAGCGGAGTATAATGAATTTTTGGAATATTATAGCGCTCTATTACCTTCTTAAATTCAGATCCCGTAAATTGAGGTCCATTATCCACAATAACGGTTTCTGGCACACCATGTTTCAAAATAACGAAATTTTCTAAATTTTTAGCGACTGCTTCACAAGTGGCCCGTCGCAACGGAAAAAGTAAGGTATATTTCGAAAAAAAACAAGCAACCACGAATAGAAATGTATAGGCGGATTTAGATTTAGGTAATGGTCCAACTAAATCAGCCGAAATAACTTGGAATGGTCTAGAACATACTTTTGGTTTACCCATTAAACCAGGCGTTGCCGAAGTTGAATGTTTATATGCTGAACACACATCACAATTTTTAACATATTCAACTACCTCTTTGTACATACCGGGCCAAAAGTACCTTAGACAAAGTCTTCTATGTGTTTTGAACACACCTAAATGTCCAGCAGTTGGATCCGAATGATTCTTTTTCAAAATGGTTTCTCTCTCCCCTTTACGAATAACTTCCTTCCATTCAAATTCGCTTAAAAGTTTGTATTTACATTTACTGTAACGAAATAATTTGTTGTCAATAATAGAGTAATTTGGAAAATTAGCAAGAAAATTTTTACATCCGTTAAAAGTCCTTTCGTACCATTCATCTTTGACGTCATTGTTTGAGACGTTTACAACGTCAACCTTAATGAGCCTTGACAAAGCATCTGGAACCACGTTATCACAACCTTTACGATGTTCAATTTCAAAATTGTACTGGGACAATCTACAACCCCATCGCGCGAGTCTACCGCTTGGATTTTCAAGATTTAAAAACCACTTGAGTGAAGCATGATCAGTTACAACCTTAAACTTCTTAGAACCAAAATAAACTTGAAATTTCTCAATCGCAAATATTACAGCCAGAGCTTCGCGTTCCGTTACGCTATAATTTCTTTCATTCTTGTTTAACGTTCTACTAACATACGCTATAGGATGGTCATGACCGTCAATTTCTTGGGACAACATTCCCCCTAATCCGTAAGATGATGCGTCACAATGAACAGTGAAAGGCTTATCAAAATTTGGAACAGCTAAAATTGGAGCCGTAACTAAAGAATTTTTTAATGTATTAAAAGCCTCTTCAGCTTGTTCACTCCATTCAAATTTTTGTGCATTTTTTCCTGTACTGGTTAATCTATTTAACGGAGCTGCTATAGTAGAAAAATTTCTAATAAATCGCCTATACCAAGAACATGTACCTAAAAATATTTTTACCTCCTTTGCCGTTTTTGGAGTTGGAAAATTCAGAATAGCTGCCACTTTTCCTGGATCTGTTCTTAATCCAAAGCTGTCTACTACATAACCCAAATATTTTAAAGAACTACGGAAAAAATTACATTTGTCAAAATTTATAGATAATTTAGCATATTTAAGTTTTTCCAAAACACGGTTTAATAAAATTAAATGTGTATCAAAGTCTGAAGAACAAATTACTATGTCATCAATATAACAAAAAACTAACCCATTTTCAATATCACTACAAAAATTTTGGTTAAATAACATGTCCATTAACCTTTGTTGCCTTGCAGGCGCGCCACACAAACCAAAAGGCATGACTTTAAATTTAAATAGTCCTCGCCCAGGAACAGTGAAACTGGTCTTCTCCTGTGAGGATTCACTTAATGGTATTTGCCAAAAACTTGAACTTAAATCAATTGACGTTAAAAATTTTGCCTCTTTTAAACTATCTAATATTTGAGGAATATAAGAAATTGAATAAGAGTCCCCCTTTGTAATTTCGTTTAACTTCCTACAATCTAAACAAAATCTCCAATCGCCATTTGATTTCTTAACTAGTATTGCTGGGTTATTCCACGGACTTTCACTTTGTGTAACTACATCTAATTTCAACATTTTGTCTAATTCTTTATTTAATGCAGCCTTCTTTTCTGGTGAAAGTGGGTATTGTTTAACTTTTATAGGTCCAGAATCACCAGTATTTATTGTATGTTGAATTAAATTCGTTCTACCCAAGCCCATTTTTTCAGAAGATATGTCTTTAAATTTATTAACCATTAATGAAGCTAGTTCTTTTTGTTTACTAGAAAGAGAATTAAAGGATTGAATTGTATGAATTTGACTAGTATCTACTGAATTTAATTTCAAGAAACTTTTAGGCATCTTACTATATTCAATCTGCTCAAAAATCTGTGGTGCCAAATTAAATATTTTCCAAAAGTCACAACCATACTAGGAATAATATAAAATTTAATTACCTGTGTTTCTGAATTATAATTAACTGGAATAAACATGTAACCTATTGATTCCAGATGTATACCATTTGCCACACTAAACGAATTATTTATTTCCTCATGAAGAGTATAACCCAAGTTTAAAAATTGTTTATGTGAATTATTTCCAAAAATTGATACCGATGCACCAGAATCCAAAAGTCCAGTAATTTCAAAATCATTTACTAAAATATTAATATAAGGTCTTGCATCTTCTTTATTTAATAAAGATGGAACTGTGGCAAAATAATCAGAAGCTTTAAATTGTTGAGATTTCTTAATTATTTTATTTATGGTTTTGTCACAGTTCCATTTTTCTCGTTTTTTGAATAAGACTTGTTGTAATTTTTAATAGTAGGTTTCTTACTAAATACAGGACAATTTTCCACCGTATACCCATTTTTACCACAACCAAAACAACGAACAAAAGTAGATTTACCGGAACAAGTCTTAAAATCATGGTTACCCCTACCACATTTAAAACATAGCAATTTGAACTGTGTCTGAACATTAGAATAATTTTTATCTGAATTATTTTTTCTACAATTATATGTATTATATTTATTGAAGTTACCGGGAAATAAAACTAAATTATTCCCAAGAAATGGAGAAGCGAATTGCAGAATATAACTACAATAACAATCAACAGATGGAACCTAATAGAAAAAATATTTCACGATCTTTGGAAGAGATGGAAAAGTGAATATTTGGCACAATTAAACACAAGAGCTAAGTGGTGTCAACAACAGAAAAACATTAACGTAGACGATTTAGTACTTATTCATGATGAAAATTTACCACCAGGAAAATGGCTAGTAGGACGAGTCGTAGAAATACATTCAGGAAAGGATCAGCTCGTAAGGGTAGTCACCTTAAGAACCAAAAATGGCTTCCTAAAGAGGCCCATAGTTAAACTATCGATCCTACCCATACAGCAAAGGAGTCAAACAAGCGAGAACCAGCAAGAATCAAGCGAAAAACCTTCCAAGGAAATTTACAAAAAATATAAACCGATCCGTTCTAAATTCGCCAGTGTAGTACTGTCTTTATTATTTTTTATGAATATTAATTATACTACAAGTGCAAACTATACATTGCACAATTGAATCCGAATCAAACTATATTCTTCGACTCCATTGGAAAGATGCAATTGATTCGAGATAAATGGACTCTTGTAGTGTACTATGATATGTCACCTTACTGGGAAGGCAATAAAGCTATAAATGATTTCATAAATTATCTCGAACAAACATGTGAAAAATAAAAGAAACAAGCTATTGTCATATGATTTTACTACAAATGCGTCACGATTACAACGAACTACAGTACTACAACCAGCTGCCGTTAATTCAGCATTTTGATGCGCGTGCGAGGTCTCGACGCGGTCTAATCAATGCCGTGGGCTCGATAGCGCATTCATTGTTCGGGGTACTCGACGAAAGTTTCGCAGAAAAATATACTCAAGATATTGAATTAATTCAGCATAATCAAAATCATCTTGTACAGCTGTGGCAAAACCAAACGTCAGTGGTGGAAGCTGAATACAACATTTTAAAAAGAACAGAGAGCATGATAGACAAACAACATAAAATTATAAACAAACATTTAAATCTGATTGACCAGTCGGTTAAGAAATTACAAGATCATCTCAATATAATGGAAATTCAACAGGACTTTTCCTTAGTTTCCATAGCTACTATTAATTTAATTCAAAACTTTAAACGTAGAGTCATGTGGGGCAAGAGTACGCATTTTTTGTTTTAATTATTATAAAATGATAATATTTGCATGAAATAAATTGAAAAAATTTATTTATTTAAAGATTTTATTTATTTATCAATTACATAACTTGAAATAAAGTTTACTTAACGGTACAAGATACTTTAATCGACATGATGACAGACATTTATAATGGAAAAATCAGTTAACACTTACTGACCCCTACTCAAATTAAAAAGGAAATAAATATCATTTATTCTCAAATACCCGGTGAATATACTTTACCCATCAAAAACATAGCGACGGACATACAGAAACTTTATCAATTATTAAAAGTTAAAGCCAGGGTAACCCAAAAATATATAATTTTCGAAATAACATTTCCACTTATCGCACGATAAAACTACCAGATTTATAGAATACTGCCAGTTCCCCAGCAACAAAACAAAAGCATGATCAGCCTAGTCCCCATATCCGATTACATCGTCATAAATCTGCAAAAAGATGCCTATTTTCCTATTACAATCAACGAAATTAAGGATTGCTTTTATCAAAACGACATTTACTTATGTCAACTTTTTAAACCAATTCTCAATTTAGAAAATAATGAAAGTTTTTGTCGGAAGAATATAATAAACAATAGATGTATACTAAACAAAGCATTATGCTCAAACATTTGGTTTAAATTACATAACCCGTCACAATACCTCTTCTTTAGTTGTGATATATACACAATAAAAATCATATGTGACGATCATGTTACTATAAGCCAAGTAACCAGAGCCGGAGTTATTAGCATGAATGACAGATGCTATATACAGAGTAAAGATTTCACACTGCACTCCTTACGTCAGCAGATAAACAGAGAGTTTTCTTCGCCAGATATCCACATTCCGAAACTCGACCAGATAAATCAAATCATAAATATACCGCTATCTTTAGAAAATAGCACCCTTGATTTACTTGACTTAAATGAGTCGATGAATGTTTTACACAATAAAATCAACGCTTTGAAAGAGAGCGAGCCGGACATGGGTACCTTGACAACCCATGATATACACCAATACTCGATCAGCTACATACTGCTAGCTATCGCAATATGCGCCGGCGCCGTCTGGATGTGGAAGAGAGGAGTATGTGGCCGCCGGGTTGTTCGAGGCGAGGGCGACTGTCGCCAGCACCGCCAACTATCAGTGGAGCCGTCGATTAGTGTAGTGTATAATGTACGATCACAAACAGTGAGTGCCGGGATCAGTGGAAATGAAGTGCCGTCTAGTGTGCGTAATTGTAGTGCGGGCAATACTAATAGGGCGACTACGAAACCAGTCGCTCATAACACTGTATTTAGCATATCTTGATATGTTTTAATAATTATTAATACCATAAGTTTTATTTTATAGCCTAATACTCATATAATTTCAATTATAATAATTAGGATATGTTTAGTTTTACGTTTTACATTTTAAATCATTTTAATTTTACTAGTTTTCTCAATTCGCATTATTTTCCGTGTAGTAGTAAGTCTTTGGTTTCGATAATCATTTTAGTATTTTTATAATTATTTTAGATTGTAGTATTGTGTGTCCATTTGCTCATAATGTTTAAAGTTTATTTTTAACTATTGCTCCATTAAATAGTTTGTTACATAATTATTAGCTTATTTGGTGGTTTGATGAATTTAATCAGATTTTTCTTAGGCGCGGGAGTATGTTCGAAGTAATTCGAACAGCTCAGCATTGCAATTAATATATTCTTTTTATAGACATTCTTTAATATAATTTCCTAACAACCTCCAACTTGCCAATTCATCAGATATCAAATCAAACAAACGTACAAATAATAGAAGGGCTGCTTAACCCTCGAGCACACCCTTCTACAGTTTCTTTGAGATCAAAAAGGCACTAAATCTTATAATGACTAAATTAGGAACTATTTTTTAGAAATTTCTTCTTTTCCTTTTGTTATAATAAAGTAAAAAGGTTAAAAATCACTTAGATTTTTTTGGCACAAGTTGGGCAAAAGTTGACTGTATGTTCGTCAAAGTCAAAGTCAAAATTTTTTATTCAATGTTGGAATTTACATTCTCTTATTGAACGTCGGAATCTACCACCCTTTCGGAAACGACCTAACCCAGACCTGAGAAGAATGGGCGCAAGAAACTCAGCGGGACTGTTTCTTTTGGATATTTTTTATCTTTGATTTTTTAAACGCCAATTTTTATAACAAGTATATTTATACATTGAGAAAGCCTGGAGCGAACGCATCATTCCCAAGGCGTGACATCTTCCAAAAAATCTTTAATGTTATAATAGCCTTTGTCACACAAACGTTTTTTAACTAACTTTTTAAATTTTCCTATAGAACAATTTTGAACGTTTTCTGGGATCCTGTTGTAAAAGCATACACATCGCCCAACAAAAGAATTACTAATTCTACTCAATCGAGTAGTAGGAGTAACAAGTTTGTGTTTGTTCCTAGTATTGATGTCATGCAAGTCACTATTTCTAATAAAATCATTAATATTTTTACGCGCATACATAACATTTTCAAAAATATATTGTGAAGCAACAGTCAATATATTAATTTCTTTGAATTTATCTCTTAAAGATATTTTAGGGCCGAGACCATAGATTGCGCGAATAGCCCTCTTCTACAGTATGAAAATCGTGTTTATGTCGGCTGCGTTACCCCAAAGTAGAATGCCGTAAGACATTATACTATGGAAGTAGCTAAAGTAAACTAAACGAGCCGTGTCTATATCAGTTAATTGGCGTATTTTCTTAACCGCGTATGCTGCAGAGCTGAGTCTATTGGCCAACCTCTCAATATGGGGGCCACAAATGGGAACTCTGCAACTATTGCAGTGATTCTTTGTCATGCGCCTTTTCTTATAGGAACACAAACTGCAGCTTTTCCTTTTCCTTGTTGAGGCATTTTCAGGTATCAGAGAACTTCCAGGATCAGGTTGTTCAAGAATTTGAACTCGAACTTCAGCGCGTTCCTCATGGTTCAAACCCAATACATCTCTAATTTTGTCTTTTATTCTTCGAGGCATTGTTGGTATTTCAAGTCGAATTTTTAACCATGGTTCAACGAGTTGTTCATGTAATTGTTTCATAAAGCTTCTTCGTGACAGTGGTTTACCTCCAGACACCAAGACATTATGGCAATATAGGACGTAAGAATTGATACTCGATATATTGAGCATGCCATAAAACATGCACATGGGCCACCGGTTGGTTTTA
Source organism: Limenitis camilla (assembly GCA_905147385.1). Lineage (NCBI taxonomy): Eukaryota > Metazoa > Arthropoda > Insecta > Lepidoptera > Nymphalidae > Limenitis > Limenitis camilla. The sequence continues at coordinate 3,914,718 of LR990253.1, read as the reverse complement.
CGACTACACGACATATTTGAACACATATGGTCAAATGTGTCTACGCCGCCTTTTGTGGCATTGTAAAATTCTATAATGTGTGGTTTTTTAGATGTTGGGTTCACACTTCCTTCTTCGTCACATGAAGACAATAAATATTCCATTTTGCTTGGCTTCGGTTTGAATGATAGGAGAGTTAGTGGCCCATCATAACAAAACATGGAAGTGCCAATCGCTCTACCTCGGCTGTTCTTCATTTCTTCTGCAAAGTTCCGACTATTGTTAACTTGTAAGGTTGTTGTAGCAGTTGTTTAGCTAATGGGATGGACGTGAACCAATTGTCAGTGGTTACGTTTCTGTTTGAGCCATAAATACTCCGTGTTAGTTCCTTGACAACATATTCACCAAGGGGTGCTCCTTCAGTATTTGTTCCTTTTCCAAGATAAGGCATGGCGTCAATCATGTACCTGGTCCCACTGTCACACATCATTTCAATTTTTAGACCGTACTTAGCAGGCTTGTTAGGGATGTACATTTTAAATTTACACCGTCCACGAAATGCCAGCAATTGTTCATCGATAGTAACGTTAGTTCCAGGAACGTAATTGTTTCGGCATTTAATCATCAGTAAGTCCCATATGTTTCGAATCGGTGTGAGATCGGATCAGACTGCAAGGTTCTTATTCTTATAGCCTTGTCATCAAACCTAAGGCATCTTATGAGGGAATCAAACCTTTCTCGACTCATACACGAGATGTATCGGGTTGCGCAGAAAGACGTGTTGAACAATTCATCACTTCGCACGCTTATTAATAAAGAGAAATAACTCGAAAATTTAAAATGTTGGGAAATTACGTTTTAAGTTTTGCATGTTTGAGTAGTTGCACTAAATGCAAAAAAAAAATGTAAAAATAGTCTTGTTTCTCAAAATAAAAGAAAAGAATATAGAAGTAGAGAAATCGACCTTTAATTTGGTATAACAATTACCTATCTACAATATTTGGAACCTCGAACAAAACTAAAAAGAAAAAAAAACCTACGACTTATTTCAGTTTATTACAAAACCCAAGTAGTAAAACCAATATTATTTATGGCACACAACTAAATAGTTCTCTTTTATTTTAAAATAAAAATTTAATCATAGATAGCAACGAGACTTATTTCTCTTTTGATCTGTAAGTATATTGACTATTAAAATATATAATTGATTATTGCCTTTTTTTATTTATACCTATTATTTATAAAACCTAATTTGAAACTGAAATAAATTCTATATTCAAAAAAATGGTGGTAAAAACAAAACAAGGACTTGGCTTGAATACTATATAATCAAAATGAACTTTTAGTCTTAAAGCTTGGCACCTGTAAGTCTTACGAACATAAAATAGAAAAATAAAATAAAAAGTACGAACTTCTAGCATATCGCACGCTTATTCAAACAAAGAAGTAATACAAAAATAACGTTTTTTGGGAATGAGCGTTTAAAGTTTTGCACTTTTGTCACGTCATCTTTATTTAATTATAAATAATAAATGATTAAGTATTTTAAATATGTTAATGTTTTAAATGTTAATTTAAAGTGTGAGGATTGAGTGAAAATTAAAAGAAACGAAATTAAATATTAATGAATTAGTAAAATATGAATTTGAAAAAAAAGTTCATACTTATTTCAGTTTACGTTTAAAATGTAGATGGTTTTTTTGAATATCATCTGGCTTAACACGAGATACTACAGTAAATTAATAAAAGTCTAATTTAGTCGTGTGATTTTAATAAGCTTTATTTCGGTTTATTTTTATTCAAACATATTTTTTTTTTATCACATTCTTAACTGTTTCGTTATTTTATAAAATTACAAAAATTAATTTTTCACACATTTTTCAGTAATAAAACACGTATTGACATTTTTTTTATTTTTAGTTAAATTATGTGAACAACGATTATCAAAAATCTAAGAGGAACATAGCATTGAAAATAAAATATAGAAACTTTAAAAAAAATTCAAAATATTTAGTTTGAAAATTATGTCACAGCTAACAAAATACAATGAGGAACATAATAAGTAAAAATGAAAATACTAAATTAGTTGTACATTTTTCAGTCGTTTAATCTCAATATCAGACTCAAAGTTGCAAAACGGCTAGTTTATAATAAAATACTGTTGCTTTTAGGATACATAAATTATTTTAGTTCCATGACAATTATTATGTTTTATTAACAATATGTAAAGACTCTTAAATTAAACCTTTCTAAACGAAACTAAAATAATAACAAAAACTAAGAACTTCCAATTAAAAAATATTATAATAGTCACAAATATATTCTCTTTCATAAGTGTTAGTTGATGATAGAATTATAAAAGTTTGCATATAAAGGGAGGAATTGAACCTTTAAAAATAAGCTTTTTTAAAACGTTCTTCTAATTTGTATCTAAATCTTGCTTTCTTGTATGTGCTTGTTTAAGGTTAAGGGATATGTAATGAGTCTCCTTTTTTTCTCTTATTTTATACATCTATTTCTCTGAAATCATTCTCTTTATAAGAATGATTACAAAATATACTGAATGGCAGCTCCTTTCTCATCCGTAATATTTTAATGTCGTTCCAATTAACTGTCTTTCCATTTGTATCTAAATTATAATTGTATTTTCCTTGTAACAGTTTTATATCTCCAAAAAATCAAATGACATGTAAGCACAGCATCTAAGTCATTACTTTTGAGTAAATGGTACAATCAATTTGTTTCTCTATTCTACTCAATGTCTTTTCTTCTAAACGTATATTGCTCTAGCCGACCCTTGCGACTTCGTCCGCGTGATGCTTCGCTTCTATTAGTATTATCGTGATGATATACAGCCAATAGCCTTTCTCGATAAATGGGCTATCTAACACTGAAAGAATTTTTCAAATCCCTGTAATCCCTGAGATTAGCGCGTTCAAGCAAACAAACAAACTTAAGCTTTATATATTAGTATAGATTATTTTTCCAGTTCTTTTTTTTCAGTCTTTAGTAGAATTTTTTAATGATAAATATAAGTCACATTGGTCTTTTTTGGGTCTGTAGAAGCTCAAGTTAGTTTTTTTAGTAAATATATGTCGAAAGTGAAGGTTAGCCTTAGATTAGGTTAGCTTAGTATTAGGTTAGGTTTATGTGAGTTTAATCTTAGGTTTAAACAAAGAAACTGGGCTGTGGAGGTGAGTGTAGTGATCATTTAAAGGAGCTCCTTAAGCCTACACTTTGGTCACAAGTCCAAGGCACTGCTTGGGTTCCTCTCAGAACAGTACGAAATCGTAGTGTTAAATTACATTCTGACCGTATTGCGCTTTCATGATAGGCCATCCATTCCATTACTTTCTTTTAATTTCTGACACATATTATAATAGTTTGTGTAATATCCTATAAAAAGTCGTCGTTTCTTTAAATCCCCTAAAGTCCAAAAGTCTTTAAATATCTCATATCTTACATTTAGTATCTTACTATCTTCTCTGTGCATTTTAGTTTGAACTTGTCTGTGCATGGAACTTTAAGGCAACGGGGAGGAATAGTTTTATTAGCTATTGGTTCGTATGATTTACCTGTATTCCTCAGTTTTTTAATTTTATTTTGTTTCCATTTCGTAGATTTTTTTTACGATTGCGACCTTACCTTGTCGTTACTTTCCCAGATTCATCAGAATTAGAAGAAGTATTATAACTATCTATAAAAAAATGTCTTCTTAGAATTGTGTGTAGGTATAGGTTTGGAAAAGAAGGATCATCATCTCTCAAATCTATATCACTTTCATCTGAGACATTTGGTGAAATATTCATAGACTTATAAAGATTAGCACATCTTTGGAATCTTAATTTACTATCATAGTTTAGTTCCTTCATCTGTTTGGAGGTTTGAGATACATCGGAAAATGTATTCTGAATCTACTACAGGTCTTATCCCTTTTAATTGGTGTTCATTGACTTGTTTTAAAGACGAGCAGTTATCAGACGATGAAGAACTACTAGACGAACTTGATGATGAGACAGAAGATGTGCTTGAACATGAGCAAGAAGATGAGCTACTGGGTGACCTTAAATATGATGTAAGGGATATTTGACTAATCTCTGTATTCAATGAAAGAACTCTGTAATATTATTATTGTCAGTCATGAGGGACTTGTCACTGTCATAGTCGGGTCCAAGACTAATGACTTGTTTATTGTTAGTTTTACGTGTCGTAAAAAAACGGAGATCAATATTCAAGCCGTGCCAAGCTACATCACATCACAGTCTGTAACTTCTTCGTGCTCGGGAATGAGACGTCATACTGGTAAAAAAAAGAAAATCTATTAAAATACTTATAAAAGTCTGTTAAAATAATTATTAAAATTTAACGAGATTTTCTAAAATAGAGAAATATTATCAAGAATTCCATTTAAGTCTAGTGTTTTTTAAATGTTAAAGAGAAATAATCATATATAATATTTAGAGTGTTATTTATTAATAAACGGCATGAACATTAAATGTGCCAAAAACAGGGTGGGTTTTAACAAAATCTAATAATACTAAACTGAAATAATTTAAGTAAATGCAAATGATTTTTAAATAAATAAAAAATAAACTGCATTAAGTCTAAACGTTTTACTACTGCGTGAATTAATTTTAATCATACAGTGATATATGTCGAAATAATATCTCTTTACTAAAAAACCAAAAGATGATATGTATCTTACCTTCGAATAATATAGAGAATTTTTACGTTTTATTTCTGACTTTGAATTGCTTTACTTGAATTGCAGGTGATGGATTAATGTATACATCTCTTTACTTGTGTCAAACTTGTCATACGAATACGTGGAAAAGAGCGCGTCGATCTATTATCTCGCTCATAGACACTCAAATCGAGCGGCTGTTGGAGCGAAATTATTCTCTAAGCTGCGTTAATTTGATTTATACTAAAATCCCCAAAGTGGTCATTTTTGAGTTATTTCTTTGTTTGAATAAGCGTGCGATATGTAAAACAGCCTCGTTTAATACTCATCGAGTAAGGTAGAGATCATCACGTTAATCTTAATACCTAAACATAATAATAATTATCAAAAAGATCAATTAATATCTAAATATAATAATTAACAAGTTCACATAAAATGAGTCTTAATGTAATTAGGATTCCTAAAATTACGTGCCTGCCTGCTGCTTAATTTCTTCTCTTTCAAATGTTTTTCGTATACTTGTTCAATATCTTTTCTTTGGTCTTCATTCAAGTTAGTATAAGAAGTACATACAGACACAGATCGCACTGATCCTTGCGTGGTTGAAAAAACACCACCGTCAATATATTGCCTGGAGGTTGTGGCTCGTACATAGTGCAACTCAATCCGAGGAATACAATCGATATATTTCCTTATATCTTCAACTAACTCCTTACTCAATTGCCTGTGGTTCCCATGCTTTCTTCGAAGCTCTCCTTTAACTATTCCAGTGTTATCTTTTTTGTGCTGGATTGTATGTATCATGCGGTCAGTCACATCTAGAGTGCTTTTAAAAAATAATTTGCAGACTCTAATCCTGACTTTGTTTGAGGTTAAAAAGAATGATTTGTTTGGAGCTCTTGGCACTTGGGCACATACTTGGGCATCATATCAACTATACACGAATTAATAAAAGCTCTTTGCGCACCTAAATCACCTAATTTCCAGAAATTACGAAATATCTCATACCTTTCCTCTGTGCTAATGTTTTGAGAACATTTTAAGCGGCATTTCTCTCCGCATGGTTTTTTAAGACAGCGACTTGGAATCGTTTTTTTAGTCTTAAAAAGAGATAAGTATTCTTCTCCAAGATTCCTCAATCGTTTTACCTCTTTTTGGTTCCATTTCTGTGGACGCCGGGTTTGTTTACGACCTATTTGCTCAATTTCAACTACAGACTCGGTATCCGAAGAACTTGTGGTTTCCGAAACTATAATCCTTCTACGGCTTTCAGCAAGTGGATCTTTGAAAACAAACGTTGGATCTGCGACATCGTCATCCACATCACTCTCATCGGTGTATATTGGAGATATTGCCCTCAAATTATCCTACTAATATTATAAACGCGAAAGTTTCTAAAAATGTATGGATGTCTGGATATATGTTTGTTCCTCTTTCACGCAAATTCTACTGAATGGATTTTGATGAAACTTTACTATAATATAGCTCACACATCAGAATAACACATAGGCTATAATTTATAATATACTATGAATTATCTAAATTATAGCGGGTGAAACCGCGGGGCGCAGCTAGTTATTATTAAAGCAGTGTCTACGCTTATGTGATGCAGAACTAATAGCAGGCTGTAGCTGCAAAGAAATGAAAGAAGCAAATAAAAAAAATTGGAGAAATATAATAAAAAACAAATAAGCCGAAAATAAACTGAACATTACTTTGTCTCTGCTGCATTCCGACTGTCTTTCCTCCGGCGTATTCTCAAAAAAATCGTCTCTGCTCGATCCTGCAAAAGAGACTTTCGCAATGTGGACAGGTTTTAGTTCTTGGACATGAACAGGACTTCCTTCTATTCGCTCAAATTTATTAGAAGACGTTGAACTATGTGAATCTGAGGATGATCCAGACGAATTTAAAGAGGAGCTCGAACTGGTAGATAAACGACACGCAGCATTTTCGACTGTTTCCTCATCATCTATGGATGATTCACTATCATAGTCAGGTACAACGCTCAAAGGAAAACTTTTAGGACTTTTTGTTACAGTCTGGTCCTGTTTGGTAGTAATGTTTCTGTTGATTTCAACCGGAATTGGCGTCTGAGGTTTCTGTAAAAGGTAAGTATTATAATGGATGTTTTTTGTTTTCATACAACTTAGTAAAGAAATAATAATAATAGGAAATGTATTACGTAAATACTCACTTCTTGACCTAAAATCTTTCGGCCTCTTGAAAACATTTTCACATAGACGCAGCGCCTAGTTAACTAAAATAAGAAATAACTCAATAACATCAATTAAATTTACATTGGCATTAATAATAAACTGAGATAAAAACAAAAGTTTAACCCAACTCGTATCACATTTTGATAATAAACTGAAATAGGTTTTAATGATACAAAAAAATAGATAGAATTTTAAAAATAAACTGACATAACACAAGTTACTATTTAAAGGCACCAAAACAATTTAAAACTAAATTGAAATAAGTCCAAAATATGCATTTGACAATGCCACATTTTAAATATTAAATAGAATGAAATCGAAACATTGCATTTTATGATTAAAAAATATGATTAAAATACTCACGTTTTAATTTTAAACAGTAATATTCGACTTCAGGCCGCAAAAAAACACGTCTATTTTTTATAAAGATTGAGGCATCACCAGAGAGTACATTTTGATATAGGATATAGAGACGTCACTCACGTCCTTTTGTGGGATGTATGGCGTATGACGCCATCTGGTGCTTTGTGCAAGATACTTTCGTACTAGGCTTTTATTACAAATTAGTTTTTTAAATTGCGATTAGAAATTAAATAAAACAAAGTGATTATTACAAAAATCTGTTTTTATTTTTTTAATCTCTTGGTACAGTACATAAGGGCTAATTTTGAATTTCATCCTTTTCATCAAAATCAGTTCTGAACCCAGTTAATAACTTATTTGTATTTTTACACCAGTTATAGACAAATAAATTAATAGAAATTTGCTTAATTTTTAAAATAACCTCTTTTTTGTGCTCATTGCATTTTATAAAACTATAGTCAATTATTATTGATAATATAGTTTTTCATGTATTGTATTATATTATTTATATCAGATTTTTTTCTTAATATACCCATGACCACATCTTGAATATTAGAAAAACACACTATGAGGCAAGTTTTGTTTTTTAAATATTCCCTAACCTCTATTGCACTCTCACTAATGTCATTATTATATAAAGACTCTCTACAAATACGACATTTGATTTTTAACTTGCGCAGCACATATCCTGTTACATAGTCTATTTGTGCTCTTATTTTTGGATCACTCCTTTTAATTTCTAAATCTTTAAAGATGTGGTCACTATTAACGTCTTCAAAATCTACTTCCGTTGCACAAGGTGATCTCTCACTTGTCTTAAAAAACAAGATCTTTAAAGATTTAAATATGCTGCAAGAATCCACTTCACAATTGGACCCTGGTGAATGTACACTACTCATATTATTAATAAGTAGTGAGGCAAAAGCTGCTTCAAAGGAAGCACAAGAAGGAGAATTATTTCTGTACCCATGGCTTCTTATGCTTCCGAAAAAGTTTTCTAAAGGGTCCTGGTTGAAGTGGCGCATCCAAAGAGAAGTCAGCTTGTATTTTTTTTGTAATACATCTACAAGATATTCTATATTATCAATAGTGTGTAACCAGTTTTTAATTGAGGGTACAGTAACTAATTTTCCATTTTTTTTTAAAAACACATTGAGGACAACTTTTTTAGATTGAGACCAAATTTTTTTATGGTTTGATCTTGGTGATACTGTTCCCAGCAGTGGCTTTCCTCTTCTTTTATTAAAATTATCATAACTTCCATTCATGGAGTCAAACAATTCATCAAAGAACTTGATTAATGCAGCTGTTTCCTCGCATTCTTAAGGGAGTACTCCTTGAACTGAAATAACATAGTTGTTGTTAAAATAAGTTATAATCTATATCTATACAACACAAATAAATAAAATTGAAGTGACTGTGTGTAATGTCAAAATAACAGCTTTCTACTACATGCATGTAAAAGTATATAGTGTTCCGGCTAGACCTATTTTGACAGAACTTCGACTGGCAGATAGCTGATGTTACTTTAGAAAAAGAATTAGTAAGCCACGGGCAGCAGTTAATATATATATAAACAAAAGATATACTCACATGCTAACGATCCCATGTAACCGGCTACAGTCCGGCTGAATATTTGAGTTGCACATTTTACTTTCATTTTTGAAATTTTTTGTGGGATCACGTGTCTGTCTGTTAATTTAGGTATAAGCCTAATGCCATCATATGTGCCATCCTTTCGATATAATTCGACAATGTGATCCCACTTTCCAGTAACATTTCTCCCATTTAAATTTGCTTTTAAATCTGCCTGTAATAAATTATTTCTTATTCCTTTTATGAGGTGAGGGGGGTCATATAAGGGCACTACTACATTGCCATCTATTTCAAAAATTTGGTTTTTTATTTCTTTACCTTTTCTTAAATACCCCATTCAGTCTCATTTATTAACCAGTTTATGGCACTAACATTAGTTGCTCCTTGGTCACAAACCGATGCCAATATTTCTAAGCCTATGGACTTTAGTTTTCTAATAATAGTTTTTAGTTGGGTCACTATTTCCATGGCTGACGTTGTTGAGGCACAAAAAGTATATGCTATAGGCTGTTTATAATTTCTGAAGATCCCCCTAATCATAAAAACTAATGCATGGTCAGCTATCTTTCTCTTCTTGTGATCCCCATCTTCAACAAATCCAGTTATACAGTCTCGTCTTTTACTATAGTGGAAGTGTGGTGCAAGTGCTAATTCATCAAAAAGCAGAATGCATAATTTGTCATTGTCCGTCATTTTATCCACTTTGCTCTTTAGCTGTCGAAATAAATCTTCATTCAGCCCTGGCTTGAGTGCTGCTCTCGTAATCATACGGCTTAGCGTTAAAGGTGAAGGTAAAACAAAAAATCTTCTAAGCTAGCGATATGATCTCGGACCCTGTTTATAAAGGGCTAAGGCCATAACTTTTTCGTTTTTTGTAAATCGCCTCCCCAATTTCTCTAAATTGAAGAAGGGTAAATATTGTTGCCGCAGACGTAAAATGTTTTATTGCCTTTTGAAATGAGGTATTTTCCGATAATATTAATGCCTTTTTCAGTTTTTCTGCCATAGTAGTTTTAGATTTTTGAAGATTTTTTATTTTCTTGCTCAATGCAACTATTTCAGGATTATACAAAGTAGTCCTCTTCAATTTACCTGAAAAAAATATTTGTCATCATTAAATATTGATACACATCATCGCTGTGAAATTTATCCAAGTAAATAAATTTAATTTTTTATAGCCTGTTCCTACACGAAATGAAGTTCAAAATGAAGTTACCCCCAAAGAAATTTAGAATTACATCTGTTTTGTAAGATGTCCAGACTTGAACAGTGAATTGGATTTCATCTTCACTTGTTTCATCAGTCACTTACTGTAACTTAAGTCTTTAAATAACAATGTACTTACGTCTTGGCAATGAAGTCGCAGGTTTGGGTGTTGATGGAGCATGTTTATGAGACAATCCAGATGTCAATGGTAAATGGATGTTGTCAGTCAATGTTGATAGTTGTGCGGTTGATGTTGATGGTTGTGTGGTTGATGTTGATGGTTGATCTTGAGAGTAATTCTGGTTGGATATATCTTGCAAAGTAGTTCCTGTTATAGATGTTTGAAACCCTGTAAGGCATAAAAGATCATTTTACTTCTTCAAGTACAAAAACAACATGCCTGTAGTAGACAAAGTTGTAATGTTGCACAGCCCGCAGTTAGAGAGTATGTTTAGTATGTTGCTATTCTTCTTCTTGGTATGTCAATGTTCTAAGTATTATGTAATTTAGACTAGTAGGCTGCTACTGAGAATTCCTTACAGAAAAACTCAATATGCTCAACCTGGGAATCTCACCCAACACCTCACACTCAGCCATTGCTCTTGGGACCAATGAGGAATTTCATGGTATCTTGTGTTATACAAATGACTATAAAAGATTAAAAAGAATTTTATCATTACCTCTCAATTTCAATGTAGGTACTGCATTTAGGCTGAGTCTCTTACTCCAGGTATGGTATTTTTCATCAAAATGTGAGCGGCACACTCGATAATAATTGAAAATAGTTTGATCTTCTATTAAAAAAAGATCACCACCAATAGCATTAACCCATAATTTAAATCTGTTCAGTTCCTTGTTTGGGTTAGGAAATAAATGCAGGAAAACATTATCTGCCTCTGTAAAAAGAATTGTCAGTATAATAGCCAGACTATATAATAGTCATGAGTATATGACATGTCTGTCTGTGACATTATACTAAATATCACACACTCAACTTTAAACTAGTGACAAAATAAGCCACATAGCTATAAGTAGTGATTAAAATCAAATCTAAAATTTAAGCGACAAGGCGCAGATGTGTTTAGTATGTATCATTGTTAATTAATTTTTAATTTAAATTCGTACAATATTATTTTCCTGTAACTCACAAAATAATTTCAAACTCAATCATTTATTTAAACCATTTACAGACCTGCCAAGGAGTTGGTCAGACAGAAATATGAAGCTAGTTTCTAGTTAAATGCAAATGTTTGCTAATAATAATTCATCGATTGTAATTATAAATTCACTTACGGGTTTTACTACAGGCACAACATCTTTTTATAGGCATGGTTGACAAAATCCAATTCACAATGCAAAACAATATGGTCCAAATTCTCAGCAACAAGTTAGACGATGATAGCGGTAATATCGGAATCCAAGTAAAAGCCAGGTCAATCAGGAACAGAAACAGTGTAATACGTACGCACCATGCAATTCGTAAGAAAACTCAAAACTCAAAACAAACGGTTTGAATTTTGAAAACATCTAATTAAACAACGTTTCATTCCTCGCCGAATGACTATTATAGATATTTATTATAATAAATAAAATACATTTTCTACATGTTTATCAATTAATATTTATTTATTTTTTGAGTAAATATATTACAAAAATATAAAATGATTTATTTATATTTGCTTTTTTAAAGTGTCTACTAGAGAAAATGTAAAATAATAATCAGCGTGAAATGAAATAAACACATGACAACGATGTTGTGATGTAGCCATAACAAAAAAAAAGCCAGTAATACCAGTATAATAAAAATATTTTTATTTAATAGCTCCATCTACTGTTAAGTGCAACGAACTTTTTTAAGTTTCTATCAGGTTGTTAGAAGTGATGACACCATGGGCATCACTAAGTGCATCGCTTTTTGACAGACAACATGCCTGACCCGTTTGTCTGTTATCTCGCTCATATTCGCCCAAATTGAACGGCTGTCGAGCTCAACTTATTCTTTTCACGTTGTTATCGCGATTTATTACAAAAACTCGATTTTCCTAATTTTTAAGTTATTTCTCTTTATTATTAAGCGTGCGACTTGTAAGATGGTTATCTTTCAACGCAGCTGCTAATAATAAGACACCGAACAGAGCGTTGAGTTCCTCCTTGCATGTTTCGTTTTGGGTTGATGTAATAGTCTCATAGCTTTGTTTCTTTATGGCGATATCACCATTGGTCCACTGCGAAATTTCCTCGCATATTTCGTCTGTCATAAAGGAACCAAATAAAACGAAAGGATCTGTTATGTTTCTGACTGAACGGGCTGGTCCTCTAGCCGTGCGAACGATATTTATCACAGAAATTCGGGAAAAAGTGTGTCCTTTCTTAGTTGCCCACACATGACGATTTTTGCCTCGAATATTGGCTTGGATCAAGTGGATAATGTAGTTAGAAGCCGATGAAGAATTGTCACTGAGAGGAAGAGCATCGGAAGGTGAACTTTCTTGTTCCTCTTCAATATCTAAAGGTAGACTTATTTGTGTTTCTTCAGTGTCCGAGGGTTCGTCGTGAAAGTCACTTTCCACGTCATCAGCCAACAAACCATCCTCATTTTCACTATCAGAAAAAACATCATTTCTGTTGACATAATCGTCATCTTCTAACGCACGAACTATGTCGTCATCTGTGATCAACCTCGCAGCCATTCTTCACTATCAACGATATAACTAAAAAAAAAACAACAAAAATCAACACAAAACACAGGTTGAAAAGTTACGCATAAGCTAACCATTCGTCAAAATGACGAGTATGCTGTAGGTATCTCACAAACAAAAGTACTTACCGGCTAAACGCGACCACCGCGCGACGTAGTCTAGCGATCACTAAGTTGGCTCGAATCAGCGAGTGTGTAGGTAAAACCATTAGAAAGGTAGAGAAAGATATTTATTAGATGTTCGTCATTTTGACGAACGTTAGCTATCTAGGGTTAATAAGTGAAAAACTAAAGTCAGTAACGACTTCAGTAAATGCAGGCCAGTATCATTTCATAACGCATAATACCCTGAAGTCATTTAGTATTTTAAAGGTGCTATTTGAGTCACGACGACTGGGAAAATTCTTCCTGATGATTTAAGCTGAATGAAGGCCAAATACAGTAATTCTTTTTGCAATACCACATTGGTTTTTATTTTCCGTACAAAACTGCTTGTATCATCAAAATACAACATTGATTGGGGGGCTTCATGTTTCAAACTATTAATTTGCTCGGCACTATGAACTTTTACATTGAATGAAAACGATACTTATTTAATAAAGTCCTTGTGGTCCTCTTGGTATGCAAAAATTCAGCATATCACTTATCTGTATTGTTTATTATTTTTAATTTTTACTATGAGAAAATATTTAAAAAACTCATAAATATTTTAGTCACATAACTTTTTTTCACTTAAGGGTTGGAAGTCCCCTTTCAATCCCTATGATTTTACCCTTATTTTAATTGTTGTATACTATATTCTATTACCCTACGCTTTATTATAAAAGGTCGGTAACGCAGTGAGCGTGTTTAACCTTAAAAATATTAATAATCCCTTGTTTTTCCCGAAATTGACCATGTATTGACGAGAAATGACCTTGATGATAAAGTAGGAATTGATATAGTGAACGGGGTGCTCCAGAAGATTCGAGATCCTGCAAACCTGTGAGTACAGTGCTATTTATTTTTATCATCATACTGATAATTTTACTTAATTAATAAGAAGCTGAATTCAGGCCCAGCCAGCTTTTACTTGTGTTGGAATTTGTGTCTACACTTGTATTTACATATTCTTTTAGTGGTAAAAAGCTCAAGGTTTAATTTTAACTATTACTATATAAAACACACTTTTTATAAAACAAAAAGTCAGAGAACTCATTTCCTTGTTAAGGGATGGAAGTCCTCTTTCAATCCTTATTATTTTTCCTTTATTTTATTTGTATTAACACATTCTTTTACCATCGCCATCATCTAGCACCCCATTGCCCTCACCAGTGTACGCCAACCCATCACCATCACTAGGCATATCAGTTAGCCCAGTACCATCGCTATTAGTGCAAATACAATTATACCACATCAAGTACCTACATAATTTATATTATCCTTTGAAACAAAACAATAATTTAAATTTGCAACAATACTTATCTTCATTCACAGTTGTGTAAACTTTTTTAATACTTGTTATATTGTAATTAATATTAAGTTCTTAATGAATAATAAAGGTTTCTTAGCTTAATATACTATTGAGAACTTGTATTATTGCTTCACAGGTTTCCATAATAATAATACTAAGAGCCTGTGGGAGCCTTAATTTCAATCCACAAAAGAATTTTCAGTGGCTAAATAACGCAAAGTTATAGATACCTAACCTTTGATAAGTTGAAATCGCTTCCCTCATAACTGTGTTATTTTTCTCTATCAAAGGGTTTACTAATTGTAACTGATACATTGATCTGAGCGAATTCTAATGCGAACACAACAAATATTAGTTTTGTCACTGGCCACCGGTCATGAAGTGGCGCTTGTGTTGTATAGTCTGTGGTCTTTTAAAATAAGTAATGGATTTACAATCATGCTGTCTCTCGAATAAAAAAACGTCGTCCATCTTGAGTACTGGTATATTATTAAATATTAATTTAATAAAATATACCAGTACTCTCCAATAGAATAAATAGACGACTTGTTATTGTCTAACAATTGTTTATTTTTATTGCGGAATACTCGCGGTCAAGCGGTAAATTTTCATCGAGGGCCGGTAAAGGCTAACAACGTGGTCGGCGTGGAGACTGATAAAGCTCATCAAATACTTTGGTAAAGCAGCTAAACATCATGGATTTTGAAATGTGAGCGCCAGGATTGACGGCCAGCAACAGTTGGAAGGCGCGGACAACTGAGCGGCGTGGTCATATAGATGAAGATCGTCTTACGGGCGGCGGGTCTTATAAGCATTGTGGATGGGAAACACCAGCTTCCTTCGGTAATAGAAAAGGATGAGGGCGGACAATGGATCTCCAAAGATGAAAAAGAGCAAGGTATGGTAGTTATAGGTATATCAGAGAAAGTTAGATCACAAAAAATAAGTTGTGACACGTTTAAATCAATATGGGACAAGTTACATATTATTTAGGAACATCCTCACTCCCTTTACAATACCAACATTTTATATCTTCGTGGGATTCTTTAATTGCACAAAACAGAACCATGGAGGAACTTACTGCAAGGTTGCTTGTTTTAGAGCAGCGCGCTTCCCGGTGTGAAGAGGAAAGGTATGCAGCATTAGCGTCCCGGTCAACAAGGAAGTGCTTTTCACGTGGTAAACTAGGTCAATATTAAAAGTGACTGTAAATTTAAAAAGGGCAATTGTAAGTTTTGTCATAAAAATAATCATAATTCTAGTGATTGTTGTTTCAAAATTCTGAAAATAAATGTAAAAATTATGTTCATGAAAATAAGAGCAGTCAAAGCAATGCATTTCCTGTGCCTGTGCTTACTACTGGTCAGTCATTAATTGATGATTGGATAATGAACAGCGTTGCGTCCGAACATATGTCTCATGACATAAAAATATTCACTTAATATAAAAAGTTACAAAGTCCTCGGCCTATTTGTTATTGGTGATGGTAAAACAATTCATGCATTAGGGATGGGTACAATCTATTTACAAGCGTACAATGGCAAGATTAAGGTTATAATTTAAAAATTATTGCAATATAAATAAAAACAATAGTGTATGTGCTTTAGCATTGCGTAAAAGTAATCTATTTAGTGTGGGCAGAAGCTATCAATACAGCGGTATTTGTAATTAATAGAACTGGTAAAAGTAGAGTAAGAATTACTCCATATGAGCTTTGGTTTAGTATGATATAAACAATTTAAAAGTATTTGGTTCAAAAGTGCATGTACCAGGTCAAAAACGTAAAATCCTATCCTACTGATAGTAAAGCTGAAATTTTTTCTAAGGTCAAGTCGCATGGTGGGGTGTATATAAATGTTATTTCCGTGTCTTTCGTTTATAAAACTTGATTTTTCATATCGACGTGACTGTCGCGTCAAGGTGTTTGAGTAGTTCGGAACCTATTAAACCGTCATATCGTTCGTCCATGTCATATACGTAAAACTTATGGTTAGTATTAATTTTGAAAGTTTTAAGCAGCAATATGCTGGCTACGAGCATGTGTGCTAATCACTTCGAAAGGTTCGTAATATTTAAATTCTGAAAAATATTGGTTTGCTTTTGAGGGACTAATGAATGATCTACTATTACCGGTATCAATAATACAACGCGAGTTTACTAAAATCTAGATAAGTTTGTCCCAATTTTAATTATAACGAGTCCAACTCTATGGCGAGATATTCCTCCGACCTTGGATCGCCGAATTGCAATGGCAAAAGTCTTCTCTTTCACTAATTAACGATGCCGTTCTGCCTACTAACCGATTTGGTACAACATATAATAAGTACAGTTCTTGTGCTGCATTTCTGTGGTTACTTAAACTATGAATAATATATTCACACTTTTTAATAAAGATGTTTAAAAAACTGGCATCACCTTCGAATTTAGGAATAAGTTCTAATAGGTCACGTGGTATTAGTTGAAGTTGTTCCATTTTATTTGTTATTTCTATTATCTGTATATAATAAAGTAAAAACTAAATGACAAGAAATGAAAATCTCAGTTAATTATAAAATTATATATGTACTACTATAACGTCGATTTTTGTACATTATAGGGAAAAGTCAGTCAACACTCAGTGATTTTAGATCGAATGAATGACAAGGTTTTTAAAATGTTAACGACTAAAATTAACAGCCAACGAATATAGGATGGGGTAAGAAAGGATAGTGAAAAGTTCTACTCACATTCCGCTTATGCGAATCCTTCCGTTATAACTGCCCGTTCCGTCATTTGCTTGATTCTGCGACACGCACTTATCTAATTTTTTTGGTTCGAGGATACTTTTAGCCGTGCACTAGGTACTGATTTTTGAGTTCTTGAATCACAGTCTCTAGGGTATCCTACCGGCTGCGCCAGAAAAGGTTGAGCTATTAAAAGCCCTTTATAAAAAGCGAATAAAAACTTATATTAAACTTTTAAAGACTAAGCTACTAATTAAAAGGATCTTAACTAAGAGAGGAGCGCGTCGGTCGGAGTTAGGAATATAACTAACTCGAAAATATTAACAATTATTTTTCCTGAAATATAATATTAATAAAAAGTAATCAAAAAGGTTTCCTTGCTATAATCCACGGAAATCTGAACAACCAGACTTGTATGGCACAACCCAGAAGAGCACACCGCCCACATAAAAGTGAGACTCGCGAACCCAAATCAGAACACACCACACAAGTAGGTCGCTCGACAATCGAACAACCAGAAACGTACGGCACAACCCAGAAGTCACTTGCGAAGTAAGGTTTTTCAGCGTAGTTTCTTTTTCGCGCCCGTAAGGGCACAGGGATACATGATCAAATTCTTGCTTGTGGTATGCCTCCGTGATACATTAATATGTATCGATTCTTGGGGTTTCTTTATTTTGAAAGGATTTTGGCTTCGGTCCGACCCTTGTAATCTTCACGCCTTCCAGCTCGTACAACCTACCAGGTGAGATCCATGAAGGAGGCCCGACAAATTGGACAGTATGCTAGGGGCAACTTGAGTTACTGTGTCGGATATGTCTTCTTCTCTTGCTTCGGACCGATCCAGGAAGGCTCGAAGCCAGTCCCGGTTGCTTTTTAGGCCCCAGTTTCTGTCAAATGAGATCGCGTCGGTTTCCAGAGCGACCGCGATTGGGCCTCCTCTTCATAACAGATGCATCGTGGGCACCTGTTGGAGTTTCACCTACCGCGCTTTGGGCGTGGGCTTCGGGTTGGGCGCTAAAAACGTCTTGTTTTTCTTTAAGAGTGGGCCGGGGTGGACCAGTTGTGCGGGCTATAGCGCCCGCTCACCGGTTACGGGCCTCCCTCCTCCAGCTCGTTGTGTACCCCGCCACAGTTGGTGCAGCCTCGCCACCAGCCTTGGACGCAGGCAGTCCGTCGCGAAATGCGAGTCGCCGCAGCAGGGCTTGCGTTTCAGGATTAGAAATGAATACAGCGGGTTTAGCATGATTTCTCTTATAAGATATAGTGGGCGTATTGCCCATGGATACAGTTGAAATAGAGGATTTTGGCAGACCAACTTTTTGCTGGTGTTGCACGAATACAGTGGAAACAATTGTATCATGTAACAATGCTAGTGGTGATCTAATGTTTAGATTGCCATGTAACGGAATCGATTTGGGTTTTGACGTGCCGTTTTTTAACTCCTACTAGTTTTTTGGTACAGTGTCTTAACCTTTTTCACATAGTTAATTTCATCATCCTTCATAATTAGGCTCCTCAGACATAAAATGGACAGTGGACGCATTGGAATTCTGACATTGTGACCTTGATTGAAGTTTTTAAAGCATAGGTTATTAAATGCGCGTTTACGGCATTGTTCTTGGGTATGCCCGAAAGCTTTGCAATGCCTACAATAAAGTTTCTATAATGATTAATGGGTTGCTGGTGAATAAAGTTTGGTTTTGATTCGCGTATTTTGAACATTTGATTTGGAATTAAAAATTTATCTTGACGAATATTAGTGGATGAGGGCTTGATGGGAAACTTTCGTCCGAGAACTGGTCGGCTTCGGTGCTTACAGCAGCCAGGAGGCGAGGTGCGCTTGTAGATGTTCCGTTCGGTGAGTGCGTCCGTTTGGCACGTCCGCACCGCAGAGGCGATTTGTTCTTACAACTAAAAATATTGAGTAGAGTAGATTTTGACACGTTTATTTGTTCGATTTTATTATTATTATTAATTCAATATATAATATTAATATTCCGTTCCCAGCCTTGAGGAGTAATCGGAACTTAGGTACTTCAGTTCAGGTTCGCGGTTATTGTGTTAAAATGGGGTTCGGCATACATAACTACCTAATAAATCAAAAAATGGGCTATCTAACACTGAAAAAATTTTTCAAATCGCACCAGTAGTTTCTGACATTAGCGCGCTCAAGCAAACAAACTCTTCAGCTTTACAGATATATTATTAGTATTAGTATAAGATTATTTTATATAAAATTAAAGGCTTTGGAGTACCTGACTTGGACGGATGTCAATTAATTTTTTAGAAATTTTAGTGTCATGTGGTGATGTAATCGTGATTATATGTTTGTTAGGTACGCATATGCACTAGTGATGTAACGGATATTCGCATTCGCATTCGCGAATATCCGCGTATTTTTCAATATTCACATTCGCATTCGCAAAAATTATGCGAATATTTAGCGAATGGTTTTAATAATCAAAAAGGAAATTATTATATGCATGCATATGAAATAATAATACAATAGATAACACTTAGATATTTTAATTAAATCATACTTCTACATTCTAAATTAAAGCCTCATTTATGAAATAAGAACTTCAGAGATGTTATCAAATCTAAAATTAATCAGCCTTGTTACAACTATGTAAGGTTTGCATTCATTTAGTAGTATATTATTACTTTACTACCATTTTAAAATTTCTATTTACTAAAAAACTAAACAATTACTTGAAACAAAATTATTAAACTTTAAATATCTAATGTATTAAGTATTTATAACCTTTGGCTTTAAATGTATATTTTTTCATTCCACTTTATATATCTGAGGAATTAAATATATTTATAATGAATAAAATATAAACTTAAAAAACAAAACAACGAATACTTAACTATTTGTAAATAAACTTTTTTTCAAAAACAAAATTATAATTATTTTTATTTTAAACTAAAGTAAACTTCTAATACTTGTTATGTTAACATTTGGTTTCAATTGCAAGTTATTTATCTATGTATAAAAATAATCTATACTAATATAATAAAGAGGAAAGATTTGTATTTTTGTATGTAACGAATAAACTTAAAAACAACTGGACCGACTTTCACCATTAGAAAGCTACATTATCCCTGAGTAACATAGGCTATATTTATTACAAGAAAAAATTAGGGATCCCCAGAAATTCTCACTAAAACCAACACAAGGTGCAAAAAAATTAGCCATAAAATATCTTTCATCGCATGCGCTGCGAAAAATATTGATGATAGAACAAAAAAATTTTATACAATATTATAGAACGTATCAATATCTACAAAAAACTTCGCGAGACCATATGTCCAACTATTATAGTTAAGTCACTATAACTACTTTTTTACATTTTAAAAGTTGATAAAAATGCCTATCAAAATCAGACCATGTTTTCCATAACTTTGTATTAATTCTTATCCAAATGAATTATTTCGTAATGAAGACTGTTTCAATACCTATTAATTACTTTTTGAATTATTGAAATCGGACATTCCAGTCAAAAGATATTACGAAATAAAAATATCAAGATAAATAAAAAATAATCCCAGACGGGCCGCCGGCGCGGTGTGCAGTGCCTCGCAGCGCAGCGAGTAACGCGGCGATAGAGGGAGCGATAGAATGCGGGAGCCAAAATGTTAAAAAAAAAATTATCCACCCGTGCGTAGCCGGGACGGGCCCCTAGTGATATATAAGTAAGTAAGCAGGTACACACGGGCTATGTTGGGCATCTCTCTCAGGGATAGAATCCGGAACGAGGAGATTCGCAGAAGAACGAAGGTTACCGACATAGCTCACAGGATTAGTAAGCTGAAGTGGCAGTGGGCAGGTCATGTCTGTCGCAGAACTGACGGCCTATGGGGCAGGCGAGTTCTGGAGTGGAGACCGCGTACTGGTAAGCGCAGTGTGGGACGACCTTCAGCCCGCTGGACCGATGACCTGAAGAAGGTGGCGGGAAGCGGGTGGATGAGGAAGGCGGAGGACCGTGTTTGGTGGCGCGCTCTCGAAAAGGCCTATGTCCAGCAGTGGACCGTTACAGGCTGATGGATGGATGGAGCCTTTAGACCTTTTTTCAGCTAAGGGAAAAATGATAATATTTTTTTCTAATTTTTATATCTGATAATCAAATCATTATTTTTTTTAAATAATTTCTTTAAAAATAAAATGTACGTTTTATTTTTTATTGAAACAAACTTTTAGCAACACTCGTGCCTCCAAAATATGATAATCTAAGTAAATTAACATTTGATAGTCCCTCTCTGCTCCTTCTCCTCCTCCTCCTCTTTGCTACTGTAGTGTAAACTAGGGTACATTTTTATTGCTCAAAATGAGAGCTTATTTACACTTTTTTTTTAATATTTGCAAGTAATAATTGAGACCCACCATGCAAGAGACTGGATAATATCCAATACCAAATGCAATAATATCCAAAATATTATGGTACATATTAAATAATAATTTACATAAATTGTGTAAACTTGATAAAAGATTTGGATTTTTAACATTAAAATCATGGAATAATTCTGCCTCCTACTCGAATTAATTTAATTTTAGTATCAAAAAAAGGAGATAATTTTAAATGTTTATTTTTTGTAGGCAATGATTTATGTGATAATAACAGTAGATATTCTTCAGGCAACGAATCTTGTTGACTTACTTTTATTAATAAATGTAAAGAATTATTAAGTTTAATAAGTAAATTTTTATTTAGAAATTTCGGTCCTGTCCACTAGAGCTAAGAAGATCCTAACTTATCAGCTCTGAGTCCACGAGAAGCGAGGTCTGCGGGGTTTTCGAGTGAAGGTACGTTGCGCCAATTATTATTCCCTACTGTGTCTTGAATTTCACAAACTCGATGACGTACGAATGGCTTCAATTGTGTTGGCAATGTAGCCAACCAATCTATCTATGACAATGATAGAGTCGCTCCAAAATATAATGTCAATACGTACGGTGAGTGACAGACATTCCTTTGTGTATCTCGTACCCAACACAGCAGCGCACAGTTCTAAACGTGGCATCGTTGTTAGTTTGCAAAAAGAAAAAGATGAACGCGTACTATACTGTCTTTTGATACACTGCGAACATACACGCCCGTGTTCGTTTTCTCAGAAGCGGCAGTGAATATATGAAATTACAAATTCTCTACTGAATCACACTCTACATATCTAGGTATATCTAAAGTCGTTTGACCACAAGCTCTGAATAGTGTCAGGTACAGGATCATCCTACGAACAAGGATCCTAGGATCAAATATTTGGGCAATAATTGATAAAATTAGATGTTTCTGGACATTGGTAGTGGGAGAAAAATTAATTGCAATCTCATTATTGCTAAGATCCAATAAATCAGATGTTAAGTCATTACCAGCGAGCGCTTCTAATAATTCACAAGAATACGATTGCCATTTTCGCAAGTTATATCCTGCTGATTGTAGAACCGATGTAACTTGATGATATTGATTAAAACGTTGATTAATTTTATCAACAGAGGAACATCCAGATAAATAGTCGTCTACATAGAAATCCCTCGAAATCGTAAATTTAATTAGCGGTTCATTACACTCTTCTGCCAGTTGCATTAAACACCTTGTGGCTAAAAAGGGTGCTAAAGCTGTACCGTAAGTGACACACCGGGGAAATATTAGCTTCCGAACTTCGACATACTTTTAATGAATGGGATATTTATGATAAAGTCAATTTACTCGTATCAGATAACGCTGCGAGTATGTGATGCAGATAACGTCCGAATTCTTGGGAAAACATATTATGGATGCTACGCATATAAATTAATGTTAATCGTGCAAAATGCTTTGAAAGATGAAAAAGTATCTTGTACTATCGCCAAAGTTCAAAAAACGGTGTCTCATTTTAAACGCAGCACACTGACTAAAAAGAAACTTGAAGTATCAAGCCACAGCTCAAAATGTATCTCAACCGAAGAGCCTTCTCTTGTCAGTCCCAACATGTTGGAATTTCAAATATTTCATGCTGGACAGATTCAGTTCTTTGCAGGAAGCTTTGCGAGCTATGATATCTAATCTGAACATTGAGCTGCCTATTAAACCGATGGAAGAGTGGGCTTGTATCAGCCAAATTTGCGAGGTGCTCAAACCATTTGAACAGGTTAATGCAATAAAAACAACTACTTTAATGGGTGCGGAGAATTATTTAGTCACAACTAAAGCTGTCGTTGTAGTAGCTGGCTTGAACACGGTTTGTAACGAACTATTAGAAAGAAACTTTTGCGATCTTGTAAAAAACTTAATTACAAATTTAAAAGAAGGTTTGTCCACACGATATGGAGAGATTAATAATAACTACTAGTACATTTTGTGGCATAATTTTGACAAAAAAATAGTTATCGCGTATCATTCAAAAACTGCCGAGGAAAAAGTAAATAAGGAAATATACATGTATTGGCAAGAAAACGTTGTGCCTCGGTCTGAATGCCCTATAAAATGGAAAGAACACAAATTTATTTACCCTAAGATGTATGTAATGTTTATTTCCAACTCTAATATTGTACCTTAACTTCAGTACCTTACAGTGAAAGAATTTTTTCGAGGGCAGGCTACATGATATCTGACAGGAGATCACGCCTAACGACACCGAAAGTTAAGAAACTTATGTTTTTAAAATCATTGAACTGAATAACAAAATACTTAAAATTAATTATAACTTCTCTTTGTTTACTATACCCGGGTACACATTGATTCGGAATGATCGTAGGTGGTAAGGAGGAGGTGGTGTTTGTATATACTTAAGGAATAATATTTCATTTAAAATTGCGCATCAATCCCCAAGCACATATTCTGGAAATCCTGAATATTTGTTTTTGGAGATCATAAGTCACTATGCCAAATTAGTACTGGGAGTATTTTATAGTCCACCGAATATTAAGTATTTGAACGCGCTGGAATCAGTTCTGGATGATCTTTTACCCCTTTATGATCACTATCATCATGGGTGACTTAAATATTTGCCTGTTGAAAAATGTTATGGGCACTAAACTTAAATCGTTAATCTCGTCATATAACCTGACTGTTCTTCCTCTTGCGGCAACGCATCACCTCCCTAATTACGATCCTTCATTAATAGATCTTATAATCACTTCCAAACCCAGCAACATATCATTACATGGGCAGCTTACAGCACCATTTTCCTATCATGACCTCCTTTTTCTCAGGTACAATTTATCGGTACCGAGACGAAAGAGAAAAGTTGTTTTTCGTCGTGACTATAGGAAAATTGACATAAGTGCTCTAAACAATGATGCGTCACAAATCGACTGGTCGCCATTGTACTGCGCCACCGATATCAATACTAAGGTAGAGATATTAATTCAGGAAATTATCAAGTTATTTGACAATCATGCTCCCATCAAACCTATCAGAGTGAACCACTTACCCGCTCCTTGGCTTACTACAACAATAAAAAAACTTATGGGTAAACGAGATAAAGCCAAAAGGAATTGCAAAAAATATTCGACTCCTGAAAATATTACCAAATACACGAACTGCCAAATCTTTGCAACAGAATGTGCCGAGATGCTAAGCGCCGGCAAATAACATTCGTTTATGTGCAACAAAAACCTCCGTTGGTTCATCAAACTTTTGTTTTTCAGAAATGATTTACTGGTACAAATGATATGCCGGTTTCAAAGGAGCAAATGAGTGGCGTAATCTCATTTCAAACTCAACCCAAGAAGTTACATTATTTTTGACACCTTGCTACCAAATTCTTGCAGAATGCTTAAGTAAAAGAGGTAGGCCAGCCAGAACGTCGCTGACACTAATGTTTTCAATTTTCTTAAATACAGACACGGTGGCAAGAAAAGCCTCAATCTTTTCAGAATCTTTCTTGCTGTCATGGAATGCTGTGCAGGTGGTATAAGATTCTTTAAATTCGTCATCTTCGAATCTTTCGTAATGCCTCTTTTGACTATAGTATGATGTCCCGCACGCATTACGATACGTTTAGGCGATTTTGAACCATTGGGCGCCAGATTATAATGGTGGGAATTGCTTAACTACAGCGTGAAGTAAAACAGTATCGTAAGTTTCAAAATTGACGAATTATTTAGCTTTTAGTACAGTATGTACAATTTTACTTAAGATGACTGAAAAGGTGAACACGAACGCGAAGCACACCTTCAGATTAGATTTTCCCTAAGAACTGAATAGGTGAAGAAAACAAGACCTAACGAATTAGATGCAAGCTTTCGTAACAATAAACAGCATAGGAAAATTCCATAATTATTGAATATAACTCCTATACCTTATACTACTACGTGAATACAACGTTAGCGCGATTTAAAGTACAAGTAACGCCATCTAGTTCGTGACGAAGTAAACTATTCTCATTTCACTATTATTATTAGATTTCAAATGTGGTTTATAGTTAGCTGAAGTATCTCGGATTTTACTTAGTAAATCGTTATTATCGCTTACCTCTTTACATGTGACGTCTTACCAGTCCCCCTGGAAATCTCTAAGTTCGACCAATTGTCATCTCCTCTGCGATGACGCTGTTACCGCTTTTCAGTGCCGCACGAAGACCTAATATCACCGTGGGGAGAGGCTATAGAGGACGCCGTGGCGGTCGGATCGTTTTCGCGACGCTCCGTCTTCAAAAAATCGAAATTGCGGTTATTTGTTGTGCTACGTACGTGTGTGATACCTCAAAAGTTGCGCGCTAACGTCTCCAACCCCTCTGCGAAAAAATTTTTGAAAAATTCTATCTACAACAGTGTAAAATCAACAGAAAACTGTGGAAAAAAGAGTTTTTTGAACTTTAAAAATACTTTAAGATGAGATAAAATTATATTTCATACCTCATAATACGCGAGTTCGGTTTCTCCACCCATTAGTGAAAAAAATTTTCCGAAAAATTAACGGGAAGTGAATTTAAATCCCAAAAAACCTTAAAAAGTTGTGTTTTTTTAGATATAACTTTTGCGTTTAAGTGGAAGCATAATAAAGTTTTTCTTGTTTTTGGCGGTTACGCCACTTCGACTATTAATAGCAAGCCCCAGTGTCGTATGTGCTATACAGGTAGGCCCAAGTGCTCCTTGGACCTGGACAATTTAAACGGACTTTTCACCACGAGCCTAGGCCGATTTTTGGCGATTTTGCGGTCCGACAAAAACCTGGCCAAATTCGGACCCCCATATCTAAATTTTGAAAGCGGTGACCTACCCCAAAATTTATTAGGTTCTTTCGTCCGTCTCTCCTTCTACGCCCCACCATTTTTAGTTTCTACACCCCCCATACAAAATTATCTTTCAACAGACCTTTTCTTATAAAGTACCCGACAAACCGACCGCAGTACAGTAACGTGGTTTTCTTTGTTTACATTTTTGTTTCCTTAATATCTCCCCCATTTTTCATCGAAGACTTTCCAAATTTTCACAATATAATTTTTTTATCTAGAGCTACCCGTAGAATTCAAAATTTTTTAACCTATCCCCCCCACAAAAAAGCTATTTTCAGTTTCGAATTACGTAAACAAAGAATTCAAACGTCTATAACTTTGGATACAGACTTACTACAGCGTTGGCGAAAACGTTGACGTATTCGTCTCGTTTTCGCCCTCCTACTGACATATTTTACAACCCCCCGACCCCCCCTCTTTTTCCCCCAAAAAAATTCCTTTCTTTTAAAAACTACCTACATATTAGACTGACCAGTTTAAATACCCCTCTCTCTTTTATTAACCCAACCAACTTTATTTTTCTCCACATATGACTGAAACAGACCGCTTTCAAAAATGAGCGACGCGACACTGCGGCCCCCGTCGCCGCTAGTACTGCCTGTACCACCTGCGCCGCTGCCACCTGCAGCACCACCAATTCACCCGCAGAAGCCATAGCTGCCGCCAGTGGCACCCACTGTGCGGCTGCCACCACCACATGCGCCACTGCCACCTACACCTCCACCACCACAGCCTCGACCGCAGGAGCCGTCGCTGCCACCAGTGGCACTCAATGCGCGGCTGCCACCACCATTTGCGCCACCGCCACTGGAGAGATGATCGCGACTCCCACCACCTCTGCGACCTCTGACGTCGTCGCTGCTCCCACCGCTGCCGCCCCCACCAAGGCAGCAGGATTGAGAGACGCTCCCAGGTTCTCCAGTACCGATCTCCCCATCTCCTCTGCCACTGCCGGTGAAGTTACGGATCTGGCCTCCTTGTGTCGGATCATCACAACATTGTCCGACACTATCATCAAGCTGACCTTCGCGGGGAAGAGCATCACCGCAGCCAATAAGAGGGCCATCGCAGCCTCCGCGGCTGAATGTAAAAAGGCTGTTGTAGGCTTTGGCCGACTCACCACCGGCACCAATTATTCACCACCTATCACATCTTTTATGCCACCATCTACACACCCATCTACATCTGCCATGGTGGACGTTGCCACTGTAGCCACACTGCGAGTAGAGCTGCAAGTCTGCACCAATGAGGTGAAGAAGCTGCGTAGTGAGCTAGCTGCCCCCTCACATACCAACCCGTCGCGGAACTACGCCAACGTGGCTGCGTCATCCGTCCCTCGCAGCAGACCATCCGCCACGCCTGCGGCTGGGGCTAGTTCCTCCACCATCATGCCGAACCAACAGCAGCAGAAGAACCAGCTGAGGCCTACTCTGTTTCCATCGATACAGCCTGCTTCATCACCCATCACGCGTCCAGCAATAGTGGTTGCAACTAAAGACCCCGTTGGCACCAGACAGGAGGCGGTCGAGGCCTTCCGAAAGAGCATTAGCTTTCGGGAGGCTTCGTATGGCCCGGCTAAGGTCGTGCCATTGTCAAAGGGGAAGCTGAGGGTGGAGTTCGACGCGGCTTCCGATCGCGACGATGCGTTGCGGCGTATTAACATGTCCCCCACCTCCCGTGTCATGGCTGAGCCCGCCAAGCAACTGAGACCCATGTTCATCCTCAAGGGGATAGCAATGGATATGCCCGAGAGCGACCTTGTTGCTGTCCTCTTGAGGCAAAACCCCGAACTCAAAAGTTTTTCATTAACCGATTTATGTTTTAAATTCAAGCGCAACAATAACCGACATGAAAACATGTACAACGCCGTCTTCCTGGCCAGGCCACAGCTGTTCCGCGCTGTGATGCGGATGGAGCGGATGCGCCTCGACCATCACAGGGTTCACGTGGAGTAGTTTTCTCCATTCTTGCAGTGCCGAAAGTGCTTAAGCATCCAGAAGCACTGCAGAGCGGGACAGCTGCGCTGCGCCCATTGTGCCGCGACCAACCACATCGAGACTGACTGCCCTGTTAAAGGTACCACCAACACGATCAAGTGTTATAATGGTTGCGTACACAATGAAAAATTCACCCATAAACACGACGCACTTCACAATGCAACTTCACACACATGCCCCGTCTTAAAATCCGTCCGAAGCAGACTTCTAAAACTCATTGACTATGGATCGGATTTATTAAGACGAATTTTTACAGTGCAACACAGACAGATCCAAACATTCATTTCACGAGCTCATCACACACTTCATCAACAGCACACACACCATAGCGCTGCTCTCCGAACCATACACCGGGGCAGGGAACGAGGTTAAATCAATCCGCGGTCTTAATATTTTTTAATTCCCTAGTAAAGGTAGAGTCAAAGCTTGCATCGTTTCCAAACCTACAGTAACTTGTATAGGTCTTTCTCAGTACTCTTCCCCCAACCTGTGCGTGGTCCGGATGATCGCTGCACATAAACCCATACACATCGCATCCGTTTACATAGAACCCAACACTGACACACACAACACCATGGATCTCCTTGAGATCTTTCTCAAGGAGACTCCCGGCACATCCCGCATCGTGGGCGGCGACTTCAAAGGTTGGCATCCCTTATGGGAGAGCGACAGGGCCAACAACCGTGGAATCGAGGTCGTGGATCTCGCCCACGCGACGGACCTCTACTTGTGCAACACAGGCAACACCCCCACTTTTGACGCTGTCACCCACGGGAGGGTACGCTCATCAATAATCGATCTCACGTTTGCTTCGGACAGCTTACACCAACACATCACGGATTGGCGGGTTGATTTATCAGCCTGTCCCTCCTCCCAACACAATGCTATCACTTACACATACAATTACTCTCGACACAATACTCAACTATACACAAACACAAGCACATTTATGTACAAAAGCAATAAAGCCCAGTGGTCAACCTTTAAATCTTTACTTCTTACACAATTAGCCGACTCTAACAATGAAATACTCGATACTAATATTGACACCTTAGACACGCTCCAGCTCGAGCAGTTCATCGACTCCATCACGGACACAATACACACCGCTTGCAGGGAGTCCATGCCCGTAAAGGGCTCTGGCTCTAAAGCCTCCCCACCTTGGTGGACTGACAACTTGGACGGACTTAAACGACAGGTAATTGACCAACACCACAAATTACACCGCGCTAAGAAGAGAAACGAACCCACTGATCTCTTGGCTGCTGAACTGAAGTCCCTTTCGGAACTTTCGGGAGTTCTGCCAGTTACAGACCGGCGAAAACCTTTGGTCTCTAACGAACAGGCTCCTGAAAGATTCGACACCGCGTCGTCCTCCTACTACTCTCAAAGTGGGCAACAGATTCACCAAGGACACTACAGAGACTGCGACAGCACTACTCCACAACTTCTACCCTGACGACTCTCCTGACACCGAACCCAGACATACTGACTTAAGATCCCACGCAAACGACCTCCCCTCGACTGACGACGACCTCCCCTTTAACCGCGAGGAAGTTCTCGAACTCCTCAAAACTATGAAACCAAAACGAGCGCCAGGACTAGACAATTTAACATCTGACATCTGCCTCCAATTTACAACATTATATCCCCAACTCGTGACTGACTTGATGAACCGCTGTTTGACTCTACAATACTTCCCCAGACAGTGGAAGAGGGCGTATGTTAAAATCATTCCCAAACCCAACAAGTCCGACCGCAGTGAACTCGGTTCGTATCGGCCAATTGGTTTGCTGCCGGTGTTCGGAAAGCTCTTGGAGAAGCTTTTCATCCGCCGAGTTACTCACTGGGCGGATGGAGCCAATAAACTCAACCGAAATCAGTACGGATTCCGACAGCAGACCAATACCATGGCCGCTATCAGCGCCGCTATTGGTGCCGTTAAACAGGCTGGTTCGAACAGTCTTCACACTGTGGCGATCTCCCTCGACATAAAGGCCGCGTTCGACAACGCGTGGTGGCCCGCCCTCTTCCATAGACTCAAACTCATTAACTGTCCCAAGAACATATACGGACTCATTACCAACTACACTCAAGACCGGACTGTGACCCTCGACTACGCAGGTACCAGAGTGTCAAAACCCATGACGAAGGGTTGTATCCAGGGATCTACGTGCGGTCCCATACTATGGAATATAATACTCGATGAACTTCTGGACCTTAAACTGCCGAACGGATGCCATCTCCAAGCCTTCGCAGATGACGTGTTACTCATTGTCTCTGCGAAGGATATAGACACCCTGCAGGCCATCACTACACAAATACTTACGTCTATTGTGTTGTGGGGCAAGGGGGTCAAATTGACCTTCAGCCCATCCAAGACCCAGGCCATTGCTTTCACTAAAAAGGCAAAAACGGCCCACATCACTATGGACTCTCAAACACTACACTTCCAGAGTGATATCAAATTTTTAGGTGTCATTCTGGATGAACGCCTCACCTTCACTAAACATGCACAACACGTCATCGCCAAATCCTTACGCATCTTTAACAAGCTCACACTCTACTGCCGTAATACTTGGGTAGCCCACCCCGAAAACATTAGAACAATTTACACACACGTCATCGAGCCCACGATCACCTATGCCGCCGGTGTTTGGGGTCATGCGGCTCGGAAAAAAATGTGTTAAACGTCGTCTCCTCAGCCTGCAACGTGGCTTCGCAATCCGCGCACTCAAAGCCTTCCGAACCGTTTCCACCTCCGCTGCTCTGGCTCTCGCCCAGTTCACTCCCCTTGACCTTAAGGTTAGCGAAGTCCACTTGCTGGAAACAACAAGACTGACTTACTCTACTGACTATCTTCCGGGAGATGTTTTTCTCGAGATACCCACCCCTCCTCGCTCTTTATTACACCCGGCCCAACGGATCACGATTACTCCCCAGATCTTAGAGAATCAGAACGATGTTCAACTCTTTCACTCCACCCTACCACACGACACTGCCCACATTTACACTGACGGCAGCAATCTGGAGGACGAGGCAGTTGGAGCGGCTTTCATTTGCTTTCGAGAAGGGACGGTGGTCGCTCGTAAGAAATTTAAGCTGCACGACAGCTGCACCGTCTTCCAGGCTGAGCTGTTCGCCATCTTACAGGCCACACAATGGGCTTCCCTTCACAAATACTCACACACGGCCATCCACACTGACTCTCTCTCCTCTCTACACGCTATCCAGCAACGCAGCAGCACACACCCACTGGTCTCACAGATACATTCATCACTCCACAATTTCAGCAACAATATCGCATTTGCTTGGGTTCGCGCACACATTGGGATCGAGGGGAACGAGGCTGCTGATCTGGCCGCGAAGGAGGCGGCTCACTTGCACTCTTCCCCTCATTACCTCCGATTCCCCATCTCCTACCTCAAAGCTAGGATAAGAGCTGAAACTCTGTCTGCATGGCAGAGCAGATATAGTAGCGAGCCCCAGGGGCAATACACAAAACGTCTCCTCCCCAACCTGGCTGACATAGGAAAGCTCTGGAAGCGTACTAGGATCTCGTTTACCCTAACGCAGGCGCTGACGGAGCATTCTTATGTCAGACATTACCTACGCCGATTCCGCATCCTGACCGAAGACACTTGTCCCTGCGACGACATTTCGATCCAAACCATGGACCATATCATACGCGACTGCCCTAGATTCGAGTCTCGTCGATCGGATCATGAAACTCTGTGTGAGAACTCCCGCATTTCACCATACAACATCCGGGAGCTAATGGCTCGGGACTCCGCCCTCAGCTCTTTTGTAGAATTCGTCAGCTATATATTCAGCAATATTAAAGCGTTTAATAATAATAACAGTAATTAGATACAGTTGTTTGATATGTGAATTTTACAATATTTTCTTTGTTTAGTTTTAAGTTTGTTTTTATTTCACTTGTCATCCTAGTCTTATTTGTAAATAATTTTCCTCTGTCTTCATTGTATTTTTATATTTTTGTTTAGTATGTAAAGGTCTGCTCTAACCGCTACGGCGTGCGGCTACTCGCGACTCACTGACAGAGAACTCAATTCCGGCAAAGGTATCCAATAGCGGATGTCGGAATTTAGTTCTCAACAGCGACCATTTGTATTGTATAACCCGACTAAGATTAATAAAAATGTGTAACAATTTAGTATTAAAAAAAAAAAAAAAATATCACCATGGACAATTCTTCAACCCACGAGGACTCATCTAATCTGGACATCGAGGGCGGCCTTCAACGAACGATGCCACCGCTCTACCATACCGTTGTTCTGCGGATGATAAGCGGTAGTTCGTTGTCTTACAAGTCCAAACAATTTTAATGAATTTGCAAATAGGTTTCTTTCGAATTACCTTACCTGGTCGCTAGTTAATTTATTAGGACAACCATGAATAAGACCAGCATATGTTCCTCTGCTATCTAACACATCAGACAAAATAAATATATAAAAATGGTACGTTTAAACATTTTTAGGCATGAGGAACTTTTACCTCCACCAATAAGGAGCCTAAACTCCATTAAAAGTTTCAAATGTAACTTAAAAAAACATTTACTAAACATTCAAAAGAGTATATAGGGATAGATAGCAATATAGATAAATAAGATTTTCTTATCTTTAACTTATATTATTTCTATTTATACACATACAAACACAGGTATAATATCACTAATACACACATACGCATATTAAAATTTAAATATATGTATTTAATATGTAATATTTTACACTTAAATGTTATTATCAATTATAATTTAGTACAAGTAGTATATCGTATCTAATCTATTTCCTATTTCAATCCGTTGCTACATCCGTGACATGCCCACACCACACGGGGACTAATTGAAAATCAGCGCAGGGCATGCTCCGGCACAATGCTGAATTAGTTTCCCTTTTGGCGGTATTGTATTATTATTATTATTATAACTTCTTAAGACTCCGCGAGTCTTTGTGATAATGCCGGTATGTAATTATGACGCGTCTCATGACTACGACCATTAAATAAAAGACAAAAAAATGTTCTATCGAATAATATTTATTTAATAAAATATTGATTAATAATTAAGGCTATTTCCCTCTTTTGAATTTAATCAAAAATCCGAGACGGCATTGAATTATAAAGATTTCTTATGTTATTTAATCGGCAGCTCACACTTTTTTATACCCTTCTCGTGTTCTTGCCTATTGTTATATTATTTGCCGTTCTTACAAAATTCACGTGACAACCACCCCCATACATTTTCTATTATATTTAGGTCGGGGAGATTGATCACCTGTCGAGAACATCAATATTATTCTGTTGAATCCATTGACGGACATCATGTGCTCTATATAATATAATATATAATACTGGCATTATCATGTTGAAAAATGACTTTTATCATCTGTGGTACTGCTAAATTTACTATTCCTTTTAATATTTCTTTTTTTTTAAATTAATGTTGTTTTTAGAATTTTTAGCATCGTTTCACCGACACGATAAAATTATTTATTTTTTTTCATCACTAAATATAACTTTGTTCTTCGGAGTTTTCTTTAAATGAACAACCAGAAATATAATTAAAGGATCCCAAGAATCTGTGTTAATTTGAAGATTTTTTAAATTATGTAAACATGCTGTTGTAACGTCTAACAATGATTTTATATGATGTGAAGATAAATTATTAATTTTCTTTTGCGTGAATAGTCTTCTTAATATTGATGATACGTTTATTCCCTTCTGGATTATATAAAGGTGCAACATCTGATGTTAAATTACTGGGTAAATTACATATTTTCCCGAAAACGAGTTCGTATGGAGTATACGTAGTTGATGTGTGTACGGTCGTGTTAAAAGCGAAGCACCAATATGGTAACCATGAACTCCAATTTTGAGGTTAATTATCAGTTTGTATGCGAAGGAATTACATTAAATGTTTATGAGTGTTTTCTAAGCTTCCTATTGACTGATGATGATACGCAGTCGAAGATATTTGATTGATTTTAAGAATTTTACACACTTCATTCATTACGCTCGAAATGAACTCCGTGCCCCGATCAGATATAATGTTTCTTGGAATGCCATAGCGTAAAATAAAGTTATTAATGAAAGCTGTTGCCACTAAAATTGTATCCTTATTTCTTAACGGATAAGCTTCTACGTACTTACTAAGATCACAAATCTAAATATATCCTATCGAAACCCGAATAGCCCGTATCGGTGAGGACCATTTTCTCTTTTATATACCTAAAATGTTTCTTCTCTTAAGAAATGTTCCATTGATTCGAATAAAACATTATTATCGTCCTCACAGTTGGCGATTACAGAATGGGGTGTTGCAAAATTATTTATAAGCAATGTTTTGTATGCGTTTATGAACTGGTCGAAAGTTGGATTTGTGTTTATAATACCATTACTGCGAATTTTACGAAAAATAATTCTAGCGGGTCTTGGTCAAAATTTCTTGAGAGCAGGCTTGTAATTTCAAAATTATTTCCCTAAACGTGCATATATTGTGGACAAAATTTTTAATATAGGGAACTTTCTTATAAACAGTAGTACCATCTCTTTTTTTTTTGTTTCAAAACCCATGGATCTTAAAATAAGGTAGCACCTGCTCCCATAATTTGAAATAGGGCGATCTATTTTTAATGCCACACCTAAACTTTTTACTGCCTTTGTAGCTATGTCCATTGAAAGATCCGCAGTATCATCACATTCTTTAGGAAGAATTCCATGTTCTGTAAAATTAAACACCAATATGATTATTTGCTACTACTCTCTAGTACCAATGAAACATTTCAGTAATACCTATAGAACACAACATACAATAAAGCATTTGAGTTTGATAAAGAAAGTCCGTTTTTAACATTCACTACTTCCTGTTCTCTGAAGTAGTGTATTTCGCAACATTCAACACCATAAGAGACCTTATGCTAATCTCAAAAACTTTGTATGTATAGGTCTTTTTCACAAATGGAGAAAAATTTACTTGAGCAAGTTTATACGTAAACAAAACATACAAAAGAAAGTCATTTTATTAAGCAAACATAATAAAATTTTACTTTGCTATACTCCGCCAGACGCAAAATTCCGATAGTGGCGCTTTTGTTTCTTAACTTTTATTCAGAGGCGGTTTTGCATCTAATCCTAAAACTGTCAAGACATTAAATATGGGATAGAGGCTGTTTTGTGTATTAGTTTTAAAAAATTGGAAGTGGGTTGCCAATTGATAAAAAAATGTTATGAAGCGGAAATGGGATAGAAGCGCTTTTGCATCTATACCCTTCATATGTGAATTTATTCCTGGTTTTATAACTACATAGCTTAAAAGTTTTTGTAATGTTCTTAGAAGGCAGAACAAAAAGATTTTTAAGTAAATTATAGCCCTTGGGACTTTTGTTTCAGAATCGTCAAACAAAGTATTTTTTCTTTTAATGGATATTTTCGTCCCCTTGGTTTTTTTCCATGTTTCAATTGCATGGTCATGAAAATTTTCATGGGTTCTGGAAATTGTTCTACAACTTGTAAAAATACTTTCGATATCGAAATTCTCTCCGCCGTTCTTATCTCTTGGGTTTGAGATTTACATTTATTTCTGGGTACACAAACAAGCTCGATATTTGGGTACCTTACGAGCTCACTGAAAGAAACCTAATGAACCGTGTACTCATTTATGATTCTTTATTACGACGTAATGAAACCGAACCATTTTTGAAGAAGCTGATAAACTGGTGATGAAAAATGGATCACGTACGACAAGAACGTGCGAAAAAGGTCGTGGTCAAAGGCCGGTCAGGCTTCACAGACTGTGGCGAAACCCGGGTTAACTCCTGACCTTGCACCTTTAGATTTCCACCTGTTTCGGTCTCTTCAGAATTCTTTAAGCAGTGTCAGGTTAACATCACGAGAGGACTGTCAAAACTACTTGTCGCGGTTTTTTGATCAGAAGCAATGGGATCATGTCCCTATGATCACCCACCCATCATGTACCTACAAGATGGCAAAAAGATATCGAACAAAATGGTACCTACATACTTTATTTAAATGTAAATAAACTATATTAAAAAATGATTTGAATTTTCTTAGAAAATGCGAAGAAACTTTTTCCCCAACCTAATATAAACCTCACTCGCCTTGAGTTTTCTGAAATCCACGACGTTCGTAGAAGATTTCTGGTTGTTCTGCTTACGGGCTTACCCGTCATCATATTTTGGAAAAATATTGACCATGCTTCAGATGGATGGACGCCACCTTCGTCACTTTTTGATTTCGATCAACCCGCCTCTAATTCTCTTGAGTCTCGAATCCCGGTGTAAAATATCCACGATTCTAAGTAGCACGCATCGCGGCAGATACGCAGGACGAATTTGGGGGCCGATCCCAACGCTGCTGTCGCGAATGCAAACGGATTACCATCCGCGTGGTCGTCGTTTTCGTCCGACATTTCAATTTCCTTGAACAGTCCCTGTGCGCACCCGGCGCCGGCGGTGTTTGGGGAGCAACTGAGTCAACGACAACGAACGAACGCACTACTGACTGTCTAACAGTTACATTGACGCATGACGACATTGACAACTAGTTAACGCCACAGATAAACAACGTACGTATCGATCCATCCGAATTAATCGAATAAAATAGGTATTTACCCTTGCGTTAATTATTATCTCTGACATATATAAAACTCTTCAATAACTTTAAAAACCACAACCACCTTTGGTAGAATTGTAAAAATCGATTATCTCGGGTTTTTTGGTTTCAGGATTGGTCACAAGTGCATAGTGCATTGAAGACACTAGAGTAATTGCATAGTGCATTGAAGACACTCTTGTAATCTTTTTTATCAATTAAGATACTCAGAGGAATTGTTTCTGATGTAAACTAAGTCGACACCTGTGCGCCAGTGGGTTCTTCTTTGCCGTGTAATCCTTCATTTTCTATAATCACTTGAAGTTCAGTTGACCTACTCCTCTCCGGATTTTTTTAATATAATCCCTATGAGTTAGTAGTGATGTGTCGAGAATAAGGTGAGGACCATACTGCGTTGTACTAAGCTGCTGCTGCTGCTCTTTGCAATTTGTACATTGAAGAGCTTGTGTTTTTGTCTGAAGATCGTCAATAGCATTTTGCAAAAATCCATTTTGCAATATAATGTTTAGAGTTATGGATAATACGAGATTTTCATGTAAAAAAATTTGCATTTGGAACTGGTACATTTGTATGTTGTTATGCAGCTAGGGACATTTGCAAATACAAGTTCAGACAAATGAGCTGCATTACATTTTGCATTCAAAGGGTAAAATTGATATAAACGCCTGTCTGTCTCTGAAGTCCTAATTTTATACGATTCGTAGATGGCGATTGCATCAGTGGTGATTTGCACTAAAGAATCAAATGCGCATGTTTCTAAAAGAATTATGTTTTTTTAGGAAGGGTCACAGGTTCACTAATAGTGCCATTTTGGAAAAGCGGTTCTCACTCGCACGGACTCACTCGGTTCATCGAATCCCAATCAGGTGTTGGTGAGAATTACTTGGTCTTCCTTTTTTTTATTCAATGAGTCCCGGTTTTTTGTCTCAAAAAGCTATCATCATTTTGGTTAAGAGAAACCTTTAGAGGTGTGGAACTTTTTGACAACTCCTTAAAACTTAAATACTAAAATCTTATTGATATTGTAAATCATTTTCGTCGCGTAGCTCGTTTAACTGAACACTACTTTTCTCGTTATTAGAGAAGTAATTTTGCGGTCCACTGATGAAATCTGTTAAAGTAATTCTACGAAATTTTAGATTGTTATCTGCGTCCAGAATGCCTTCCAGAGTTTTCCCTTAATTTTTCATACGATACAAATGTTTTATCTAATTATTGTTAAAACATTTTATAGCCTTAAATTCCCTAATACATAAAGTTAGTACTATTTACGATTCCATGCCATTCCTACTAGCATTTTCTTGCTAATTTTTAAGTATGGAAGTTCCATTTATACAGTTTATAGTTATTATTTCGAACACACACGTACTAATATACACATAAATTGTAAATACCGTTAAATAATAACCGCTTTATTAACGCATTGTTTTTCGGTAGATTATAATAAATCTTTTGTAGTCAAAGCTCGGTTCTCGGTATCTTACGGTTTTTACGATTTTACGGTAACAAATATTTTATTCCCAGCTCTAGTACAATACTTGACATTGAGTCGGCCAATCATAGCGTAACCACCGACACAGTGGTTTGGCGGAATTTGTTTTCTAACAAAACATAATATTTCCGCTCTATTCCGGTTATATGCTGGATGCGCACACTAGACGGCACTTCGTTTCCACTGATCCCCGCACTCACTGTTTGTGATCTCACATTATACACTACAATAGTCGAGGGCTCCACTGATAGTTGGCGTTGCTGGAGAGCCTCTCCCTCGCCTCGACCAACCCGACAGCAACATACTCCTCTCTTGCACATCCAGGCGACGCCTGCGCTGATTCCGATAGCTAGTAGTATGTGTTAAGTAAAGATAATTTTATTAATTGTTATCTGTGTAGAGACACCTTTAAGTAACAATAATCTATGTAAGGTCTACTGTCTTTTGACAGACAGTTTTTTTTGTTCGCCATCAATGGCTAGTACTGGGATCACGGTAAAATCTTATATATAAAAATGAATCACTATTTCTCTTGGTCACGGCATCACGCGTAAAAGGCTGGAGCGATTTCGCTAATTCTTTTTTTGTTGTGTTTGTTATCGTCAGGAGAAGGTTCTTATAGAAGAAAAAATTAAAAAAGTTGCGCGGAACATCAGAAAATTTAAGAAAACTTAACGACCATATTAACTTTTCTAATGTAAGCTTTTGATAGCTAATTCAATATTCATAGTTAAAACAGGACAACGTCTGTCGGGTCAGCTAGTATAAAATAAAACTGTCCGTAATAATAAGTGCGTTTCTCAATGTAAATAAAACTATAATAAAATCAACTAGTGAGTGCATGAAATTTCCACGCGTTTTATTCCACTGAGCGCTCAACATTCTTCAGTATGTATATAGCTGATCGGGTATTGGTGTATATCATGGCTTGTTAAGATATCCATGCCCGGTTCGCTCTCTTTTAAAGGCTTGATTTTATGTAAAACATTCATCGATTTATTTAAGTCGAGTAAATCAAGGGTGTTATTTACGAGTTGATTTATCTGATCGAATTTGGGAATGTGGATATCTGGTGAAGAAAACTCTCTGTTTGTTTGTTAATTAATAAAATGGTGTGATCTGACCTGGTCTGCTCCTTATACTGTACACTGCAATCTGTTCAACTAGTCACTCGCTACGAACCACAGGCACCAGTAATTTACAAGCCCGGATACCACGAAACACCTTTGTCCATTAGCACTTCGCGAACCGTAGCTTTTACTCGAAGGACTATGTAGAAGGTTGTGCTCGAGGGTTAAGCAGCCCTTCTATTATTTGTATGTTTGGTTGATTTGATATGTAAGTTGTATGTTATTAAGGAATATAATTTAAAAACAGTCTATAAAACGAATATATTAAAATAAAATGATTATACTAAAATATTCTAAAATGTTCCTTAATTATGATTTGATAAATTGATTATTTTTTAGCTTTATATTTGATGATTCGATTTGACTTGATTATACGCGTGTATCGCTCGGTAGCGGTCGTCGAACGCACTGATTTTAATGTCTCTATGTGTTGCGAATTAGAATTTTGTTATAAATTACGCAATGCTGAGCTGTTAGAATTACTTCGAAAACCCTTATTTACTCCAAAAAGGCGTAACACTGCCAGTTATATATTTTCTTCATGGACATAAAACCCATCTTACATACAGTGTCAGCAAATTATGCAATGAATTGGGAATTGAACTTATAGCATTGTACCCGAATGCAACACGTATACTACAACCAGCTGACGTAGGTGTTTACCGACCCGTTAAAGCAGCTTGGAAAGATACAGCAAGAACCTGGCTTATGAATAATCCAGGCGAGTCAATAACAAAGGCGAACTTCGCTGGTATACTTGACGAAGCTCTCAAAAGATCTATAAAGCCAGAAACTTTAATAAACGGATTCAGAGCCTGTGGTTTGGTGCCATTTAATCCTGATCGATTATCGATTACGATAAATGTTTGGGAAGCATTAAACATAAACAGACCGAGAAAACCAAAATCAAGAACGCCTTTTAACGTTTTCTGAATTCAGTCAAATAGTTGGATTAACAAATCTTACGCAGTTGGAAACATACAAACACGTAGAAGGTATTAATGAAGATTTCCAACTGTTGCATAATATTTACAAAACATTTACATCTGGCAGATCTGAAGGACTTCGACCACCTGAGACATCTATTTCAGCACAGGAGACTCATCAAGCACCTGAAACTTTTTCAGTGGTCCAAGAGGGCGTACCACAGGACACATCTGCTTCTTCTAGATCTGAGAGACCTTGAATACCAGAACCTGAGACATCCGTTTATGGACAGAATACTCATCAAGCACCTGAAATTGATCTAGTGGTCCAAGAGCGGGTACCACAGGATGATTTGATACAAATTTTAGATCTAGTCGATTTACACTTATCTCCAATAGCATCCAATGCTATCACTTCAAGGACTTTCATGATATTCCTTCAAAATTGGCTACCGAAAACTATGAACTAAGACCGGATTGTCAGAGACAACAGAATGCTCAAGTAACTCTCTGCAATATTAATTCAGTTACCCCACAGGATTTTGAACCAAGTATACCAATAGTCAGTACACCAGTAAAAGAAGACGTTACAATTACCTCTCTTATACAAGAACAAGGAAAACAACAAATCTCTAATAACACAAGTTTTACTGGAAAAAATCCCGGCTTTTAAAATTATATCTAACAGCCAATTCGCATCGTTTTTGACAATGCCTAAAACGCCTGAACGAAAGGGTAAAAGGAATACAGTGAGATTTCCGTACGCTATAACATCTGACAAGTACAGAGCAATGTTTACTGAACAAAAAGAGAAAAAAGACTCGGCGTTGAAGATGAAAGAAGAACGAAAGAGAATAAGAGAAGAAATAAAAATAAAGAAAGAAAATGAAAAAAAAAAGAAAATGTAATGCCATGCAGAAAGAAAATTAAGGAAACTACAAATACGTGCAAAAAATGTTCAAAACCAACGAAAACGAGTAATCGTTTGTGTTGTGGTATGTGCTCTTCGATATTTCACGTTAAATGTTTACCAAACAAACACCAACGACATGTACCAGAGGATATAACAACAGCCCAAATTATTAGCATACATTAGCATAAACAAATAATACTACTAAACCCCATACGGAAAATACATCTGACAACAGTTTAAATCAAAGGCCTCCTTCCTGGCAAAGAGTTCCAATAATTAGAAATGCAAAAAGAAAAAAAGTCTCAATAACACCATCTCCGGAAAGAATTGATACTTCAAACAGATTTAGTCAACTTTCAATAGACCAAAGTGAAGGAGATAACATACAAGTTAAAGAAAATAGAACTCCTAAACCCCCACCGATCATCCTATATGGTGTGGACGAAGTTAATAAATCATCTGAGTTACTAGAATCAGTAGTTCAAAGGGAACAGTTTTCTTACAAAATAATCAATAGAAACCAACTGCGAGTAAACTGCACGGACTAATGGAATTGTACAAAAAACTTATTACCTTGATAAAGGAAAATGGACTAATTGGTCATACTTTTAATAGGACAGATGAAAGGTTCTTTAGAATTGTTATTAAAAATCTTCACCCAACAACCTCACATGAAGCCAT
Organism: Limenitis camilla; assembly: GCA_905147385.1. Lineage (NCBI taxonomy): Eukaryota > Metazoa > Arthropoda > Insecta > Lepidoptera > Nymphalidae > Limenitis > Limenitis camilla. The sequence goes on along the minus strand of LR990253.1, from coordinate 3,872,781 downwards.
AAAAGAGGCTATAGAAAATACAGGAAACACTGTTGCCGGAGAGATAATCAATGCTAAATATGGACCAGAGAAAAAATCAACATCCACTTTTTTTGTCAATCTCGTGCCAGGACCAAATAACAAAGCTGCCAAAGAAATAAAAATTATAGATCGCCAAGTAATAGTAATTGAAGATCCCAAGAAAAGACGTTCAATTGTCCAATGTCAAAGATGCCAACAATATGGCCACTCGAAAAACTATTGCATGCGGCCCTATCGCTGCGTTAAATGCGCCCAACCACATAAGACCTCAGAGTGTCCAAAATCAGACCGATCTACCCCAGCAGTCTGCGCCCTTTGTCAGGGCCCCCATCCTGCTAACTACAAGGGATGTGAAGTATACAAAGAAATACTCACTAGAAAAATCTCCAAACCTCAACGACCCACATCAACAAGTAATGCTGCAAAATCACAAAACTTCAAGAACAACATTGAGTTAAAGCCGAACCAAAGTATCCATACAACACAGGAAATGACATATGCAGAAGCACTGAAAACACCTCTGAATTCACACACAACAAACAAAACATTAGAAGAATTATTAATAAAACAAACTGAAAAATTTGATTTCATCTTATAACAAATGAGTGTTCTGATGAACCTCATAGTAAAACTTGTGAACAAACTTACATGATGGTTTGTATGACCTTAAATATTGCAACTTGGAACATAGACGGTCTAGCACCCAAGAAATTCGACTTGGAAATCCTATTAATGGAACATAATCTAGACATAGTCCTCATATCTGAGTTACATTGCACGTCCTCTACTAATATAACCATCAAAGGATACACAGTGTATTTAACGGGCCATCCAGATGGAACTTCACACGCTGGCACGGCAATTATAGTAAAAAATTCCATTAAACATCACCTAATGCCTGCCTTCCAACACGAATACCTACAATAGCGGTTGAGACAACATGTGTAAAATTTAATATATCTGCAGTGTACTGCCCACCAAAACACAAGATCTCTAAAGCGATGTTTTCTAACTATTTCCGAAGTTTGGGAAATCGCTTTGTAGCCGGTGGTGACTGGAACTCAAAGCACACCTCTTGGGGCTCTAGACTCACTACTACTAGGGGCAGACAACTTAAGATAAGCCTCGAGATTAATAACCTGAACGCCGTCACGACTTAAGAAGCCACCCACTGGCCAACAGACACGAACAAAATACCAGACCTCTTAGATTTCTTCATTATAAAAGGATTACCGAATGAGTATTTTTATGCTGTGTCCTGTTATGATAGTACGACAGTCCACACCACTGTAATACTAAAAATGAGTGCACTGCCTGCTGAATTTGAAGAACCGGACAGACTCTATAATAAGTTCACAGATTGGCTCTCTCTTAGAGAATTCTTAGAAGAAAACATTAACTTAAAAAAGAGAAAGCTAACACATTTGCTGAGCATTTATCAAAGGTCTTTGTTCCTCATGACGTCAACAACAAGGATACGGATTGCGAAAAAGAATTGAAAAATATACTCCAATTGACTCTACCTCCGAAACCGACAACACCCTAGGAGATATGTCGAACTATTCGTGATCTAAAAGACAAAAAAGCGCCAGGATTCGACCTTATAACTGAAGAAATTCTTTTACAGCTACCAAAAAAAGCGATCACTTTTTTGACTATCCTATTTAAAGGCATCCTAAGGGTCCAGTATTTCCCCATGCTATGGAAGGTATCACAAATTCTCATGATACGTAAACCTGGGAAGCCTGCCGACGAGGTTGTCATATAGACCTATTAGCCTGCTGCCGATTTTATCCAAGGTACTCGAAAAAATTCTGCTGAGAAGAATACTGCCAATTTTTAAAACTATGCAAAACGGTAACACTCACGTATTATTGTGGTAGATTGGTACTACAGTTTCGATCGCATTGGGCGATCTTCTTCAGCCAGTGGACGCGCTCGCGGTGGCCGCTCGGCGAACACTGTAGTACCAATCTACCACAATAATACGTGAGTGTTACCGTTTTGCATAGTTTTAAAAATGACTAATTACCACGTTAGTTTCTATAATAAAATACTGCCAATGTTGGAGCAAAATCAAGCGATACCGGATCATCAATTTGGTTTCCGTCAGAAGCACTCCACCATCGAGCAAATTCATCGCGTGTGTAATAAAATACGAGGCACACTGGAAAGAAAGGAATATTGTTCCTCGGTGTTCCTCGACATAGAACAAGCCTTTGATAGAGTGTGGCATGATGGATTATTATGCAAAATTAAAGCCAATCTCCCGCATAGCTATTACCTACTACTGCAAACATACATCACAGAAAGACTGTTCCAGGTTAAAGAAGGAGAAGTTACATCAACATTCTTTGAGGTAAGAGCTGGAGTTCCTCAGGGGTCTCTTCTAGGGCCTGTATTATACATATTGTACACAGCAGACCTACCGCATATCGAAGATGTCACTATAGCCACTTACGCGAATGACACTGCCATACTTGCAAGCAGTAAAGATCCGGAGCAGGCCACTCAAATTTTACAAAAGGGTCTAGATTTAGTCAGCAAGTGGCTCCACAAATGGAAGATTAAAGCAAGCTCAAGTAAATCTGCCCACATCACGTTTACCCTAAATAGAGGAGACTGTCCAACAGCTAAAATAGGTAACGCAACACTACCACAAGTGCAATCTGTAAAGTACGTTGGCCTACATCTGGACAGGCGTTTGACATGGAGGCACCATATAAAGACCAAAAGACTAGAGCTTAACATTCGGTACAAAGAACTACATTGGCTTTTAGGGCGAAATAGCAAACTCTCAACCGACAATAAACTTCTTATCTATAAGACAGTTTTAAGACCAATCTGGATGTACGGCGCACAATTATGGAGTAGTGCCTGTGATACAAATTTATCTATCTTGCAAAGAATGCAAAATATTATTTTAAGATCCCTGTCACTAGCACCATGGCTTGTAACTAACGCTGAGATACATCAGCATCTTCAAATTAGGACGGTAAAGGATGAAATAAAACATATCTGCCAAAAATACCAAGACAGGCTGCAAGCTCACCCAAACGCACTTGCAGTAAACCTGACACGCCCAGAGTATCTCAAGCGACTAAAGCGAAAAGATATACTCAACTTTTAACAACATATCAATTGACAGGAAATGATATTTTATGGGTAGATGTCTTTAATGGAAGACACACTCGTCGCATCAATAATGACGCTCAACATATCTGCTTATAGTAGCATAGATACTGATTGCAGATAAAACTAAAAAAAAAAAAAACATTAGCATAAAAATAGCCCAAAACAAAAACCTTTGGTCTTGGTTATGCGTCCATGACGCCATATATTTTTGGGTAGATTGGAGTCACAGATGAACACTAGGTCGCCGACCTTCGGTTCTGTCCTGATACTGCGAGGCTCCCGCCGGTATTGGAATAAAGGTAAGTACTCTTTCACCCAGCGTTTCCAGAATACTAGGTGGTCCCATAATGAGTTGGCCTAACAATGAAATAATAAAGAAAATTAATGGAAACCTGTTTTTTTTTTCAAAATAATCACCACTAACACTGACACACTTCTGACATCTATTAACCAGCACCTCTAAGTCTCTATAAAAATATTCAGAATCTTTGTCTTCAAAATGACTAAAAACGGCCGCCTGCAACTCTTCATCGCTTGAAAATATTCTTCCCCTTAAGTCTCGTTTTAAATTTGAGAATAAATAATAATCGGACGGGGCCAAGTCTGGACTATAAGGTGGATGGTCCAGTTCTGTGAACCCACACATGCTTCGAAACACCGGCGATATGGACAGGAGCGTTGTCGTGAAGCAACAAAACGCCTTTAGACAGCTTGCCTCTGCGCTTCTTCTTTATCATGTCTCGTAGTTTATATATTAGTGAAGCATAATATTCTCCGTTTACGACTGTATTGCGTTCTTTAAAATCTATCATCAAAATACCTTGAAAATCCCAAAAGATTGTGCACATGACTTTTTTGGTGGATTGTTGTATCTGTGCCTTTCTGGGTGGCTTTTCACCCTTATAACGCCATTCCATTGTCTCGCGCTTGCTTTCTGGATCGTAATACAAAACCATAGTTTCATCACCAGTAACCAATCGCTCGATCACATGCTTTGGGTTTTCTCCAAACTCGGAGGCACAACGCACTCTCTCCTGTCTCTGCACTGCGGAAAGAAATCTCGGAACGCATCTTGCACTGACATTTTTCATATGAAGGTGTTCATGGATTGCTCGATGGACGGTACTTTTAGAGAGCCCAATTCTAGCTGCAATTTCTCTTATCTTTAAACGGCGGTCACACAAAACCTCCTCTTCGATTTGAGCAATAGTTTCAGGAGTGAGCACATCCACCGGTCGACCGTCATGGGCGATGTCTTCGACAGTTTCTCTCCCGAGACGAAACTCTTTCACCCAATTTTTTACTGTGCTATAGGAGGGTGAAGACTCCTTGTATACGCCATCTAATCGTTTTTTTATTTGGGCCGGAGATAACCCTTCTTTAAACAAAAACTTTATGACGCTTCGATACTCCGTTTTCGACATTTTGATAAAACACACACCTCTTCTTGTTCAAATCACTGCTAAACTGAAACTACGCTTTTCATGTCGCTGCATGTTTGTATTTAAAGTATATGATAAATGTACTATCTGATGAACAGAGCGTGTCTCGACATGTCGCGTAGAACTATATCAGGCCAGTTCATTCTGGGACCACCTACGTACGTCCGCCAGGTACTGTGCTCGCTTCCACATGATGCGTCTTTTTCGGTAAAGCTTCCTGGTTCTGGAACGTGGTTGTTAGGGGCCAGAAAGATATGGTTGGGAGTGAGGGCTTCCGGTTCCTCTGGGTTCACCGACACGTGTGTGAGTGGTCGCGATATTTTCGATTTCTACAAGAAACGTGTAAAGAGTTTCGTCGCCCCAATCGCCGCCCGTAGCGGGTTTCATCGGTTTCGCTCTTCTCAGTAAGCATCTCTGACAGCTTCTGATGACACCTTTGACTGTAGATCATATGTCACCCAGAATCTAACTAGAGAACCAAGCATGAGTTTCAGCGTAAACAACCGCTGCTATGCCCGTTGAATATAGGCAGTTCTGTATATATCTCGGTGCGTCTCGTGTCATTCGTACAGTTTGAGTGAGTGCTGCTGCCAGTGAGGTGATGTCCGCGTTCGGCGGCTGATGCGCAGGCTGGGATTCTTCATATTTCTTCCGCTGCTCTTTTTCCTCCCTGAGCTCCCTGTCCTCGTCCTTCCTGTTTCTCTACTACTTCTTCTGCGTGACACTAGGTTGTTATTTCAACCATTCTTGAACTCGATTCGATTGTTCTTCTTCATTTTCAGATTCCGACGGCGCTTCTTCATCATCTTCGGCAATGACGCGTTGTCGCTCTAATCTAGCTTGAGTGATAGCGATCGACGCGCGTATCTCTCCCAGCTTCAGTTCAGCGAGTCTCTCCTTAGCTTCTAACTCAGCTATCCTGCCATGCGTGTCTGACTTCTTATATCTGGCCCGCTTCGGTGGCTAGACAGTTTTTTTGGATTCTTCTGTTATTCGTAGCGTTCGTGTCGTCTGATGTGGTCGCCGTGGTCGTAGTTCTAGAATCTTCCGTCGTGTTTTCTGATGACGTGGATTCTTCTTGCCTCGTGCCGCCGGGTGCTATCGCGACGTTTTTCGTCTCGGCAATCTTCGAGGGGTTAGCAACACCTTCCTTGTTGCTGTGGTCGTCTTGATTTGACCGGATCTCGTGACGTTCTGGCTCGTCCCCTGCGCTTCCTATTCTGGTTCTCGTGACCGGCATTTCAATCTCTTTTGGGATGCCGCGAATGACTACACGTAAGTCACGTTCCTCCTCTAACGAGTACGTGAAATACGCGAGGTTTCTCGCTCTAAAGAGCGCCGTATGTGCTTGGTGATCTTTAGCCGACGGAACTGTTATCTTTACATCCGGACCGCGGATGCGGCGGCAGGTCCCATGGAACCTACTCTGCCCTACGACAACACTGCACTGCACAACACAGCACTCGCGCGGTATGTCCAGGGCGGGCAGCGGTCGCGCACAGATGCTAAACTACAAGCTAGCAGGCTAGACACTACGCACATTCGTAGGGGAGACTGGGGAGACTTGTTCCCTTGGGAGACTTGATCATCCAGTGACAAATCACAAACTAAACGCTTTTTCTATTTTTTATATTGGCAACATAAGTCTTTGTTGTCTATGGTGAACCAAAAACGTCATTTTGACATCTTTATATAGACAACATCAGAGCAGTGCAGCCATTTTTATTTTCCTGTGTCAGCATTTGTTTCGGTAAGTTTTTCATTTGTTTTTTTAAATAACTAAATGAATAATTCCATGTGTATGTGTCGAAATCATTGAAATTAGTTTATTAAAGTTTGCATTTACATGTATTTTATTTGATTAACGTTTTCTCTTGACACGAACAAATTATATTTTTTAAAAAAGCACTCCAGTTCAAGTGTACCCGCACTTGATCACGGCAAGATGGGGTACACTTGATCCCAAGTGTCCCATACAATCAATTTGTCAGTTGTTTTTTCGTTTGTAGTAGATTAATAATAAAATGGGAAGAACATATAAAAGAAACAAGATGCAAAACCACGTATACGTGTTGACCCACAAATTCTATTATAAGATAAAACTTGTTTTATTTAAGTACTTTTAGAAAATTTTACGTCCGTGTCTGTATATGGGATGTTCCTCCCGCCGAGTTAAAGATGCTGTCTCCATGGAAATGGGAGGATGATATTGCTTCGCCAACGAACCGCTCACGAGCGATCTGGGTGCAGAGTGAATGGTGCAGCAACATCGAGATCCTCGCTAAGGAATTTGACTGGAGCAGCTTAGTCACAGTTACAAAAGCAGGCCCTAAAAGGATATGCATTATTATGGTTCGAAACATGGGATTCCCCAGAGGGTAAATCATGAGATAACCTACGTTTAGAGTTAATTACCTTATATCCAAGAAAAATCTTGTTGAGAAGTTGCAAAAGTGGTTTCATACACATCTGAAGCAGCAAATTCCTACTGCGAATATGCGAGAGAAAAATTGAGAATGTTGCGTAAACCAAAATTGCTTTTACGGAATCACTATAATCGGAATTAATTTGCGGTATTTCTCTTATATAATCATTTTTAAATAGCAGTATCGAAACTACCACCGAAATTATGACATTATCTACTTCTTATGCAAAACCTAAAAAACTACCCTTACAGCAAAATAGCAAAGAGTCTAAAGAAACATCGTGTTCTAACCCTTCTAAGCGGCCTAAAACAGATACCGTACATATTAAGTAGCAATGTTTTAAAGAGATATTGTGCACACTATTGTTCCGGCCCTAGAATACTATATCGACAAACAACAACCTTTAACAACACAACTAACACTTAACAGTGACAGAGAATGGCCAGCCAATAAGACCTACACCATTGCCGCTACTCAGCGATCTATGGCTGACCTTCATCATACCGGATACGACAATGACCAGTTCAAGACGAAAACACCAAGAACATGGGAATCACCAGGACGCAAAAAGATAACGAACAAATTCCCAGTGATGACCGGGAGGACTTTCGACAGGGGAGCGACCCTGTATAGCGTAGCAGTCGACGATGAATTGTTGAGATCTTTAGACGATATTGACAACTTCAAGCCTAACGTCGACAAGCTGGGCTCTCTGGTTCGCTTCCGTGTGGAACTGAAAGGTGGGTTTCCACTTTCAGATTCCTCCTACGGATCTGGATTAGCGGTACTATACCACCTGTACAACGCAGCCGGTCAACGAAACATAGCACGTACTCTAGTCGGTCTATGCCACCGCATACACAACAACTTCATGAAGAGATTTTCACAACAGCATACGATAGTCAATTACACCGTGCGTGATGACTTCATACGTCAATCCCTGAAGTGTATCAGTAGATGGGCATTTCCAAAAGTTTTTTCGGAAGGTCCAGCCTACAAACTCTTGATGCACTTGGAGACCCTGGGAGCCAAATGTCCGTGGTCAAAGGCGGATGTTTGGAGCGACATAGACAACTGGGTGTCAGGGGAACAACACGGAGACTTCAATCTTTTACAACCGTACATTGATGATATATTTAAAATGTGGGGTCATGATGCAAACGCTGACAACTTCTTGGATTTTAAAGGGTACTGCGCAGACCCTATACGGTGGGGCACGAGCGGGGGTGCGAAGAAAACGACTTTTAGGGGATCAGAGTACCGAAGCAAGTGGGCCTGGGCGTTTGGAAGGTTACTAGGGGACGACGGCAAAATTAAACCGGGCGTGGATTTATATGATGAGGCCCTCAAAGAACCTGAGGAGTGTGTAGTGGCACTCAAGGAAGAAGAGAAGAAGACGAGGGAGATCATAACCACTCCCATGGCTTCATACTTACGGCAATCTTACTTGGCTTATCGATGGGGATCACTACCTGGTGACTCTCCACTTGTAAATCCGGAGTGGCTAGGTACCTTTCAAGCGACTACATACCCATGGTACGGCTGTGCTGACGCGGACAGATTTGACCACAGCGTATCGAAGGAGATGGTCCAACACATCATCACAAAGATGGGTAAAATAGATGATGACACACGCAGAGTGGCTAGGGAGGAAGTGGAAAGTATGGACAGACTGCATATACGTTGGAACGACAGAAGGTGGAAATACAGGGGTGGCTTGCTATCTGGTTGGCGCGTAACATCTATCGTAGGCACTCTCGTTTCTATGGCAATTGGGCGATTTATCATAGAGGACACGCAACTCTGGGGTGCAAAAAACATCGGTATGGGAGACGACATTATAATAGCATCCCCCGAGAGAGCCATAAGCAGGTCACAGTTGTATCATATGAATCATATGCAAAATCAGGTTTCAAGATCAACCTAACTAAAACCACATCGGGTCGCGTAGGTGAGTTTTTGCGACAAACCTACAGTGATCGAGGAGTCATGGGGTATCCGGCTCGAAGGACCAAAATGAACACTTCGTCACTACACCCAACCTGAGAGCGTGGCTCCCTCTGGTGACCCGAAATGAAACCAGTGAATTTTTGTAGCAACGAAGGACCTTTATTTCAGATTTACAATTTTGACTTACATTTTAAAAAGTAATTTATCATAAGCGCGATTCAATGTTGATCACAGCGCCATCTAGCTGCGATTTGCACAACCAAATTATACACAAAGTGATTAACTCTGCTTGGAATATATTTATTTGTTTGACCAACATTGCTTGCACATCTTCTGCATATTCACACACTAAAAAAAAAGTCCAGTATATTCACGAAGATTGTCTTTCTGTTGAACAAAGGCGTGATAGTGAAATACAATCGGCGTAATCTCCATACGTTGTCACATATGTATTCAATTCTTTTTAATTCCCAGGCTCCCATCTATCTCAGGGAACGCTTACATACCTTGGATCTGATACGTGCCTCCAATTAAAACTTCGCTCACAAGACGACAATAAGTTTAAACTTCCTCAATGCTCCTCATGCTCGTTGTCATAGTCATTTACAATAAAGTCTGTTGAACTGTAGAACGAACTACCATCTGAAGTACGAAATGCACCATCCTTAAGCGTGTTTAAAGCACGCGTTAAAAGTCACGTTCTGTCTTTACAAAATGTTATATATTTATTTATCTATTAATTATATGATGTAATGGTATTATTTTATATGAAATATATATTAAGTGTTAGTATAGTGTATATGCTGGATTATATTTTATATTGTGCAATGTAAACACAAAAACGCGTCCTCAAATATTCAAAGGACGGCTGAATTAGATGCTAATCGATTCAATCAAGGCCGTGCTATTATAAGACCATTTTCCAAAGGTGAATTTGTTTTTCTTAGAAACAGTGAACGGAATCAAACTAAATTGGATAGGAAGTTTAAGGGACCATTTGTTATAACTGAGGTTTTAGATAATGATCGATATCAATTAAAAAGAATAGATGGCTCATATCGAACCTATAAGTATGTCCATGAGAATTTACGCCCAGTACCTCAAGGACTCGAAGGGTTGATTGAAATCACTAGTAACCTTTTAAATCATGATGAAACCGAGTCGGCGCCGGAAGATGTAGATGACGTAATAGCTCAAGATAATTTATCAAATACCAAAGACTGTGATACCTTGACCATTTGCTCAGATACTATGTCTGCTGGCTCAAGTACTATAACAGCTAATTCAGAGACCCTTAGTACATACTCTGATCCTGAGACACGGGAGATTCAAAATGAAGTTGAAATTTATGATAAACAAGATCTTATGTAATAATAGGTATGCAATCATTTTATTTATTTTTCCTGTAGTTAAAGAATTGCCTATGGTTCTTAAGTTGAATCTGGAGTTACTCATTGAGTACAGTTGAGTGTCCTGGTCGCAGGGACAGTATCGTCCAGGACAGACCCTCAGTGGGTTTGTTGAAAGGAGATACTCGTCCGGTCTAGCTGAAAGTTTTAGTTTAAGGGATAGTGTCGTCCGGGCTACAACCATAGCGGTTTAGCTGAAAGGACACACTCTTTCGGGCCAACTGAGTACCCTGGTCGAATGGACAGTGTTATCTACGACAGACCTTCAACGGGTTTGTTGAAAGGGCACACTCCTACGGTCCAACTGAATGCCCTGGTCGAGAGGACAGTGTAGTCAGGAGCAGATCCAGACCAGATAGTGTGTTGATTGAAGGGACTCACTCGTCCGGTCCAGCTGAAATGGGGTGTCCTAATAGAAGGTAAATTGTCACCCAGGTCAGACCTGAGGTGGACTGAGAATGGATGCACCACATTGTTTATTGGTTCACTTTAAATTGTTATTTTTGATAATGTTACCATGCTTTTGTGATTGACATAATATATAGGCAAAAGATTATCATTGACAGGATGAACGAGCCGTTGTCCTGGTGTTTATATTTTGTTTGTTCCAGAGATACAATAGCGCCCAGGGACGGTCGCATGTCAGTCTGGCCGTGTCGGCGCGTCCCTATCCTGGCACCAAGAGTGGCTTGTCTATGCGACTCTAGCGGAGCGTCGTAAAAATGGTTGTGCGGCGGCCATTACGAGAGATGTCGTGGTGACAAGCGACACACTGTTTTTATCTTACGACGAATCGCTTTATTATTTTTCTGGATTGTGTTTGTACTTTGTGATCATTAATATTAATAATAACAATTGATAATGACTGAATAATTACGTGACATATGTTTGATCTAGTGTAATCAAGGTTCATATGATTAAAAGTGGATTTTGTTATGAAACTCTATCTTTGATTATACATCTGCACTTCCACGCCCATCAAAATTAATCAAGGTTCTGATAAAAGGCATCCTGCGCTTTTAAATATGTATCGTGTGTATTTTATTTTAATTAAATAAACAAGATGGAGGATGTATGGGACGGACTGAGTTAACGGACAGTAAATAGTTTATTCTATTAATTATGTCATTGGTATCTAGTTTCTGAGTTAGTTTAATTAATTGATGCTACTACCTTATTCCCAATTAATATATCTATACCATTATGTAATAGATTAATAATAAAAATTAATTAATTTCTTAGATTTATATAGTTCAAAAGTAAGGTTCTAAACAATTCTATATATATTTTTTTTCAACTGCTGGTTACTAAAGTATGTCGGAGAATAGTAAAAGACTATCGAATAATGGAAGTCTTCGTCGTGCGCGGTGATGCCAACTTAGCTAGATCTAGCTATTTTTAGGCTCCCGTCAGCTACAAATTTGGAAAAAACGGTAGGTAAAAAAACTAGCTACGTCTACTAGCACCTTTTCAGTATTAACAGTTTATGAATGTATACGTGGTTTATTTTTAATTATTATCTGTGGCATAACTACAGATTACTATATCCTACTTATTACGCAGAACAGATAACAAACATAAAACATAACGCACCTTTAAAGACAAACCGTTATTAAACGAAATTTTTCCAAAATTGTGTTATCTTAAAATTTCGTAAGCTACAAGATGACGTTAACATTCTTTGAAATTTATTTTATTTATTTATAACTTTATTGTACACCACAAAAGGATAAGGATGCAGTAAAATTAAGCTAAAACTAAATTAAACTAATGTGAAGTACAGAGGGCGGTCTTATGGCTAATTAGCCATCTCTTCCAGACAACCCAGTCTTGGAAGGAGCGAAGGTTAAAATAAAGTAGGTGGTGTAGTTACAATATACTAATACTAATAAGATACAACCGAATACATAAACAACCTAAATAATAGTAAATAATACTATGTATATATACAGTTATAATAAACTAATATATATTCTTATATTATAATACAATACATTAACCATACATAGATTTAATAAATAGATATTAATTGATATAAATTATGTAGTCTAATTATTCATATAGTGATCTTTCAGCAAGTTCTTAAACCTATAGAGTGTATCAGATTCTCTAATGTTAACAGGTAGATCGTTCCATAGGTTAATGGCCTGTACAGTAAACGATTTTTTATAAAACTTCGTTGAGAATTCTGGCACATGAAGTTTTAGCCTACGTGTCGATCTCAACCCAGCTGGATTATCCACGAATTTAAAATTATTCTTCAGATATGAGGGTGCATTTGGACTAAATAATACACAGTACAAAAGAGAAAGAATATGTAGGTTCCGGCGACAGCGTATAGAAAGCCACTTGAGCTTTGAGCGAAATTCTGATACATGGTCATATTTGCGAAGGCAGAATATGAACCGGATAGCGACATTCTGTAGACGCTCAAGTTTATTAAGTTGGTCCTCGGTTAAATCGGGATAGCTTGCATCTGCATAATCGAGAATAGATAGGAGGAGAGAGTTTGCTAGCATAACTTTGATAGGAATAGGTAGAACAGATCGTAAACGTCTTAAAGAGCTTAGCGCTGCAAATATTTTCTGACTCACATGTTTTATTTGCACCGACCACGAAAGAGTTTGGTCTAAATGCACACCTAAGTCTTTGACCGAGGAACAAAAAGGCAATCTCTTGCCGTTATACACAATAGGCGGCAAGTTTAAATAATCAACCCTTGCAATCATACCCGGACTGCCCAAAACAATGACTTGCGATTTATCTGGGTTAATGGTTAGGCCGTACTGTTTGCTCCAATAATGTATTGCTACAAGATCATTGTTAATGGTATCGATTGCAATGGGTAGAGTTTCAAGGGCTGAATGGCGATAAACTTGGATATCATCTGCATACATGTGATAGGGAGAAGAAATACATTGAGAAATAGAATTAATGAAGATAGCAAATAATAAAGGAGACAACACGCGACCTTGAGGCACCCCAGCCCCGACATCGCTCCATGACGAGAAGCTCTCATCAAGACGGATACGCTGTCGTTGGCCTTTGAGGTAACTCCGAAACCAGTCTATCACAGTTGGAGATATGTTAATAGAACATAAAAGGCTTAGCAGAATGTCATGGTCTACACAGTTAAATGCGTTGCTAAAGTCTAGGAGAGTTAAAATTGTTACTTGTTTGTTGTCCATGGCCCATCGAATATCGTCAGTGATCTTAACAAGCGCCGTTGCCGTACTATGACCCACGCGAAAACCGGATTGCAAAGGATTTAGAAGTGAATGTTTACTAAGGAAATTATTTAATTGGCAAAAAACTAACTTTTCGAGAATTTTGGAAAGAAAGGGAAGGATGGATATTGGAAGAAAATCTGAATTATTGACAGCACTAGCTTTTTTAGGGATTGGTACCACCAGAGCATTTTTCCATGCATCTGGAAATGTATTGGAACTAATAGAAAAATTTAAAATATGAGTTAGGATGGGGATAATAATGTCTAAAATAGGGATAATCATATTACGGCTAACGGCGTCACTACCAACAGCATTCGAAGACACAGACATTATGTTCTTTTTAACATCACAATCTGTGAAAGGCCAGAAAGTAAACGGTGAGAGGTTAAGAGTTGGTAGAGATGAAAGAGTTTTAAGTTTGCGGTCCTTTTCAACACTATCTAATACATTCGAAGATGTAAAATGCTTATTTAGGAGATCTATATCTATATTTATAGAAGTATTATGAGAAGGTTTACCAACTCCAAGTGATTTTAAAAATTTCCACGTTTTTGCTGTGTCGCCGTTTTCGACAGAACTATGAATATGGCGTCGTTGTGCATCCCTACATGATGTATTGCAGTGATTCCTTGCTTTCTTGTATTTATCGCGATTGGTGTCAGAGTTATTCAATTTATACTTATATTTTGCCCGGTTCTTTTTCTCAATAAGTACTTTGATCCCATCAGACAACCATGGTGCTGGTAGATGTTTCATTTTGACAGGACGTACAGGCGCATGAACATCATACAATTGATTAATCAATGTGTTAAAAATTTTTACCTTCTGGTCAACTGAATCGGCAGAAATGATAGCAGGCCAGTCTAATTGGCGTGCATCATCAAGAAGGCGGTTTTTGTCCATTCCTCCAAAGTTACGTTGCAGAAGGATTCTCGATTTAGCTTTTGGAGGACGTAGTTTATAAGAGAGGAAAATCAGTTCGTGATAGGAAAATGCATCAGCAGGATACTGCCCATGCTTGAATACAAGATCTGGAGATGAGACCATAATAAGATCGGGAAGAGAAGGGGTACAGCCGGGAAAATAATGGCTTTAAGGGGTAAAATATGTATGTTACAGGATTCGGTTAAAACTGACAGTTTTTTACTGTGTAAGTCGCCTTTAAGTATACATGTATTAAAGTCTCCCATAATAATTGAATGGCTATAAATGGGGACAAGTTTATCTAATAAATTCTCAAAACTAGGATAATAATCAGAGTGACATGAAGGGTTATAAAAAACACCAAGTAGAATTTTATAGTGCGAAAGGATGACTTCAATAAAAAGATGTTCGGGTAAATCGGGAACAGAGGGTTGGAGGGACGAGCTTATCACAGAAAAAGAAATATAAGAACGTAGATAAATCGCAACCCCACCTCCCCTTCTCCCAATACGTTGCGAATCAATTGGAAGCCGGGTAGTGCGTAGCACGTAGAAGATAAACAAGGTTTAAGCCAAGATTCAGAGATGAGGATGGCATGAACATTACGTGAGTCAAATGATGCAAGCATATCAGGATAATGGGCCGGGATACTTTGTGCGTTGATGTGAATGACGTTAAAATTTTTCAGACAATCTGAGAATTGAGAATCAATGGCGACATTTAGAAAAGGAAGGGTTGTACTGTGAAAACTATCATCACTGGAAGAATCTTCAGATGACGTTAAGGATAAGAAATGATCACTATCACTACTATATTGCGACGACATGATAATATATAATTAAAGTTTATATAATAATAATAATATAATAATAAAAAATATATAAATATTTATGAATAAACTAAACTATTATGTTAGGTACTTTAAAACTTAAAATCATCCGCCAGCTATACTGAATGCAATTTGTAACTTATACATAAACAATTATACAGAGATAAATATTTTTTAAACTAGTACTAAAAATTATCAAAACAAAACAATTCATAAATTAAAAAGAAAAAAAAAATAAAATACGAAATCGATATTATGCATTATGACAGGATAGAGGCAATTATAAAATCGATTTTAAACAAAATCAAATCATGACGAATGTCATGAGGTTGTCACTGTCAGATGTCAATGTGTTATGACATATTATATAATAACAAAATGCAAAGTAAACAAATAGAAAGAACAAATACACCTACAAAATTAAATAAAATTAGATTAAGCAAATTACCCACACGGCGTAATTAGTAGTGTGCAGTACAACACAAATAAAAGATCTGAGCAACAATGGCTGGAATTATTATTTATTTAAGACCCGTTTAGTTCTTGGATTAATGATCTTGGATGACTTTGTGGCTTTCTCATCGGCAGTGACTGCACCAGGAGGCATCTCTTGACTTTTAACTGGAGTTGGGATTGCTTTTAACTCCGACATAGAAGTGACTCGGTGCTTGGATCCCTCTTCATCTAAAATTATAATAGCACCATCTCTGGTCCAGCATTTTGAGATGCCGAAGCGCTGCCGAGCAGCAACAAAAGTTTTGTGACGTGGTTTGGTAAGAAATTCTGAGATAGTTATTCCTGAACCCTTCATATTAGTTTTGGACGACCAAACTTTATCCTTCAATGATGAATCCTTGAATTTTACAAGGACAGCACGAGGTTTATCAGCTTTGTTGTGTCCTAAACGGTGACAGCGGCTAAAAGAATCACATGAGACCTGTGGCATCTTAAGTTTCTCATTTAGAAGTTTTGATATGCGCTCGGCGGGGTCTTCCTTATCTGTTTCTGAAACCCCATGAACTAAGAGGATTTTCTTTCTTGTGCGCATATCTAACTCATCTTGCTGTCTTGAAAGAAGCTCAACTTGCTGCTGGAGATTTTCAAGAACATTCATAACAAATGTTCGGAAGGAGCAGAACTGTGAATTAATATTTGAAGTGGGACTGGTGGCAGGAATAGCACCTCTTACCTCCCTCTGAAAATCATCCATCCTGGTGTGGAAGTAGGCAGTAAGCTCATCCAGTGAAGTTTTAATTGACTCCATTAGGTATCAATAGTAAAGTAATGCAATGGTGATAATTTTTAATCAGTGAAGTGAAATTCTGTAGAAATATCAGTAGTATAGCTGGCAGGCAAATACTGGTCACAGGTACATAATTTGGTTATTTAATATTATATTTATTTTGAATAAATTTGAAGAGAGCAAAAATACACAACCTTTTTTATCTTTGCCTACCCACCGAAATTCCGCTTAAACAAGCTAGATGGCATTATTTTTTTCCGTTACCAATCAAAATTTGGTTGGTTTACTAAATACAATATTGTGTCTATACCAGTTGGAACGTGTTTGTCGAAGTTTAAAAGTTTAAAAGAAAAGTGTGATTATTTGGATAAATACGGCTTCACGTCGGGAAAAAGGTAATTCTTTAATTATTTTGATTGGTAAAATGTTACTTTTTGTATAGTAGCAGTTTTCTGTTTATCTAAATTATGCAATTTAATGGGGATATTTACAAAATAATATTTATCGCTAAAGAATTGCTTTAGTCTCAGTTTTTTTTAAAACGAGTTAGTTAGAGTTAGAGAGTTGAGAAATTTAGTAAAATGTTCAATTATAATAGCGGGATACTTCATTATGTACTGCCAACGCTACCTAGACGTGTTTCATTCAGCCCAACTCTCGGAAGAGACAACAATATTATGCAGCAGGTTAATGATTTAAATCCCGAAGAAATCTATTAATCGACAGATGATACCTTGAATATACCGAATAAACAAAAGCGCAAAGGAACAAAAAATCCGTCCAATAGGCAAATTTCTAAAACACTTCGAAATAGTGGACATCAATATACGTCCGTGTCTAAGTTAAAAAAATAAATCCTAAGAAGCTAATGGGATCTCCACGTGGTGAAAAATGTCGACTTAAGTGCAGCGAAATAATTAAACAAGAGGACAGACATACTGTATTTAACAATTACTGGCAAATGGGCGACTTAAAAGGCAAAGAAATTTCATTTCAAAGTGTATTTTAACTATTGAACCTAAATATCATATAAGGTTTAACAACAGTCATAGACAACCTAAACATTCATTTTCATTTGATATTAATAATCGTAAGGAGCGTTTCTGTAAATTTTTCTTTAAAAATACATTGGCTTCCTATTGCGACAGTTATAACAAAAATGAATGAATCGAGATTTCTCGAAGGGGAAAAGAGGGGCAAACATGGCAAGCAAAATAAATTAAACCCAGATGTTATTCAAGGAATAAAGAAGCATATAGATTCAATTCTGAGGATTGAATCACACTATCTGAGACAGCAAATGACCCGCGAATACATCATTGGGGGTAAAAATCATATGTCATGTATCATGTATTGTGTGCCATAATGCACATAAATACCTGTAATAATAGCTCTTAAAGATGTCTTAAAACATCCATTCTTCCAATATTTTGTTGCACAGATAACAAGAAAGATGGAGGTACATCATCCACATCAACAGGGACATTTTCTTTGTCATCTGTGTTGTTGGTATTTTTGAGTAATTTAAATAAAATTACAATTATCTTCCTCACAGTTGGAATATATACTGTGAGGACCCATTACATTTGAAATCGTCAATGATTTAAAAGCGTAAATAAATGTATGTGTGTCAGGATTAATATTCCTATAATTCATTGCTCTTATTTTGCAGAATAAATTTTCTAATGTCTGCTATCCTCTTAAAACTTTTCGATGTTGTAACCCAACCATCGAGGCAAGGCACTCTTATAAAATATTTTATGTAAAAAATTAATTATGTAAAAAAAAAAAAAAATAAGCCTAAGAGCTACAGGATTCTATAGGAACAGCAATATTAACGCTGATGAAACTCCACTAGTTATCTATTGATTTAACTTCACCTGTCCATTGTCCGTAATGACATCTTGTCATTAAAATTTAACCCCTATCCCGGTTTTCGATTAAGTTGAAATTTTGCATGTATATATGTATGTCGGGGATTTTAAACGATGAGAAGGGAATGGAAGGAGGAAGATGGGGAATATTGGGGAACATTAAAAGGGGGTGATGGTATTGAATGGAATATTGGGTAAACGCAACGTAGATACTCCTATTGAACCGATAAATGATCAAATATGATTTCTAACAATTACGAGAGAAACCTAAGCAGTGCCTTGGACTTGTGACCAAGGTGTAGGCTTAAGGAGCTCATTTAAGTGATCACGACACTCGCCTCCACTGCTAGGCTCTCCTTTTAAACCCAAGGTTAAACGCATATAAACCTAACCTTACACAAGACGAGGTAATTACATTGTAAGGTACTCACGTGACCTTGATCGGACAGCACTCCTAGCACTAACACAACACTACCCAACACTATCAGTATTTAGACACTACTTCACTTCTTGAGAGACCGCGCACGACTAAGACTTCAGTGAGACTGTCGATGGCATATAAAGGGTCGAGGGTCAAGCCTGTCAAAACAACGGAAGTGACTACTGCCTTACTCAAACGCCATAGATGGCGATGACGATTCGATTACTCTATAATCTTTTACTATTCTCCAACATGTATATGGCGTGACAATGCAATATTATTATGACATGGAGATGATTTGGTGATGTAGCTGGAAGGTGGCTATAGGAACTGAAATGAAACTTCGTAACTATATCAAGTTTGGGCTCATTTGATTTAGTACTTCTTTTTAAAAATCACTTTTTAAACTATGCACTTGTTTATTTATTTAGCCCTAGTACAAGGCCCAAAGTAATAGAAAAGTGTATCAATGTCACTGACTACAGCTATTTATGGGTACTTTTGTAGCTGGCAACATCAATGGGCGAAGGTTGTACTTGACTTTGGGTTCGACTTTTGTGGCGGGAAGTTTGAACTTGAGAAAAAATTTAGTTAATATTCGAGATTGCGAATTTAATATAATAAGTTCGTGCTTATTATGCACATAAAATGGAGGGAAATGAAGGTGGTGGTACTATACCACCTATAAATACCAAAAAAAGAAAAATTACAAATATTTCAGGAAAAGACTCAGCAAAATATAAACCTTATATAAAGCCAAATTACCGGCGATGCTATCCAGATACTTCAAATAATACACAGTTTCCGGTGTTTGTGGAATCGGAAGATAAAATTGGCAATAAAGATCCATTATATCTCCAAAAACTATTTTCAAAGTTTGTTAAAGGCTTTTATGAACTAAGTCGTATTAATGCTTATAAAGTCCAAATTACATTTTCTCAGGCTTTAGCAGCAAATGACTTCCTGAATGCTAACGATGCGTTAGCTAACTTTAAAATGAGGTGGGTGTGGTACAGTTTATTCCAGAAGATATGAGTAATGAAGATTTGTACAGAAAACTTTCATGTGAGTATGACATTGTAGCTGTTCGCCGATTTATGAAAAAGGGGGATGATGGAGAATTATTCGCTTTAAAGACAATAACAGTTACATTTTATACAAGTACATTGCCACAATATATTTTCTTAGACAGGTGGCGTCCATAAGTAAGTCCGTACATTCCACCTGTTATGCAGTGCTATAAGTGTATGAAATTTAATCACTCTGCTAAAATTTGTAAAAACAACCAAGTTTGTTCTATATGTTCATGTGGGCACTCTTACAAAGATTGTACTAATGAAAATGATATTAAATGTGCTAACTGTGGTGGTGCTCACATGGCTATATCTAAAGTATGTCCCATAAAGCAAGTTAAAATTAATAAAAAAAGACAAAGTTATGCAGCAGTTGCAAATAATAATTCTCTTCAACTACAAAATAGTAAAAATTTTCCGGAGTTGCCATCTAAGCAAACTTCAAAACCAGATGTAAATAAAAATTTAGAACTCAATTTCTCAGAGATAGTTAATATTAAATGCATTAATTAAAACGTTAGTATATATAGCAAATAGTGTAGATACACCGAATACAGGTAAAATTAAAGAAATTTTATTAAAGAATTTGAATGAATAAAATTAGAATTGTTCAACATAACATTCAGAGTCTTAATAACAAAAACACGTTTATTGTTCGCCCTCTTTTAGATTATTTACTTTTTAATATAATATTTAAGGATTTTAAAACATTTCGTTTTTCCTCTTACGATTTTTC
Organism: Limenitis camilla; assembly: GCA_905147385.1. NCBI lineage: Eukaryota > Metazoa > Arthropoda > Insecta > Lepidoptera > Nymphalidae > Limenitis > Limenitis camilla. Next base: position 3,852,068 of record LR990253.1, on the reverse strand, counting down.
AAATAAACAAAATATTAAATATGACATTCGAATAATAACGGTGAGCATGAAGGTTAAACTATTATCATAAAACCTCAAACAGTTTTATATGCATATACATACTTAATACTTTCTATTTTGATTTATCTCTATTTTGTTTGTTCTTCAAATTCTTATTGAAATAAATACATATTAACAAAAACATCCGCTCATGATTTCTGCTGAAGAAGAAATCATGAGCGGACCCACATACGTTGCCAACGTTTGCACAATTAACACAGTTCCTCGAGGAGCAGTGTCACATACGTGATAACTTACCTCTGGACACGCGGGACATTAGAGGCTCAAACCAACGAATGAGTTTTCAGCGGGTTGTGGGTAGTGGGGTGAAATCACCTTCACCGACATATAGTATAACGAAAATCATTGCTATATTGTAACGAGTCGGGTCTTTCGTTGACTAATTGCGGGAATTTCTATTGAATTAACCCTGACAAATGAAAGCGGTATGTGCAGGAAAACAATTTGTGTTTTACTTGCCTAGGACGCCATTTTACGCGGGAATGCACAAATGTAAGACGTTGCAAATATTGTGACCGTACATCACACCACTATTTCTTATGTTTTAATGTACCTGGACCATCTCAGCGGAGCGAGACAGGCTTTATACATTATCGCGGTGCGACACAGTCACGTACGGACGGGGGCGTCAGTTACAGTTCTACTAGGACAATGAGGGCATCTTCTGGTTCAGCGGCGGGGAGTTCGTTCTTCTCCGAGGTCAGTAGGAACGATGGTTGATCGTGGACCAGCAAAACGTTTATACGTTTATACGGCGTTGCCACCACATTCGCCGACCAGACGATCATTCGGGCGGTCACCCGGACGATTCCGCTCGAGAGAATGACTCAATAAAGTAGAAGCGGGGCGGGTGTCCTCTCCATCAATGGAGCTGGATGTTGTACTGCTGCCATCTGCAGTAGTAAATGTGCGAGATATAGCGGGTAATTTCAAAGCGGTTAGAGGCTAGAGCGTTACTTGATATACGCTCAAATGTGCTCAAAGTTTGTAGCGTGTAAAATTCGCTACACCCTATTCTTATTATTTTTAATACAATCTTCTTCAAATATACAAATATTTTACTTTAAATTTGTTTAAATAGTGCATACTGCTACCATCTATGGTGAACCATCGACACTGAGCGTGAGCGCCATCTAGTTTCGAACGCGTGATCTAGCACGTATAAATCGATTCGTTTGTTTAGTAATATTATTCTTTTTTTATTTTCAAATAAACAATTTTAAAATTAATTTTAACCAATAATAAATAATAATATTTTTAGAACTTAACAATTCAACAATTTAATTATTATTGATATAATGGTACACGGACCTATATTTCATTATTCGATTTTTAATTGTCTCTCGTAGGAGCTGGCAATATTTTATTTCTTTTCCGTCAAGTTGTCGTACTTCATTTCTTTCTTTTTCTCCATGTCGTTTGGGTAGGCGACTGTTCCTTGTGATTCCTGGAGAGGTGCCAGGAGCACCTAATATTATTTTCTTTTTTTGGTAAGTACTACATTTGAATCGTATTGACGTTGGCGTTGGGAGTGGATAGTGTCTTATTATTGTATTCGTTATAGCTGCCGCGACGCGAGTCATGCTGCGTGCGAGCATGCCTTTCATCATCATGCCAGGCTTGGAATCCTTAATGCCCTAACAAGCCTGACATACTAAAAACCTCCACAGGTTAGTTAAATATCGTAATTACGTATTTCATACAGTTCTAATTGTTCTAAACTTATAGGGGTTATTACCATGTGCTTACATTATTTATATTAATACTTATATTCTCTTTATAAATTTCTATTTAAAAACATTTGAATAAAATATCTAAACGATACGAGAGCGTGTCTTCATGAATTTGTACGATTTTTGGGAGTTTATTCAACTTAATATGTTACCGCTGTCCGGCACATATAGGTTGGATGATATATGTCCATGAAATCTTAATTCCTTGTTAATAATCTTCTAAATGTAGTTAAAACCAATAAAAGAGATAATGTATGCACATGATTTATGTAGAATTTCTAAATATTTTGAGGTATCCGGAGAAAGTTGATATCCGGCCTTCGGAAACAATTTTTATTTCTTAATTCTTATTTATACATTTGAATAACATAATTTAATAGTCAAAGTGGACAAATATTAATGTGTCTATATTGGGATTCTATTGGATTTTCTTCTTATTTTGGAGATTTTGGATAATTTATATACCGTCTCAGTGAATATTTAAGTTTTCTTTATTTTATATTTGTGTTATCAGATAGTAGTGTTAAATGGTTGATTTGGATTACTGTTAGTTTTCTGAATATAGATTTATTCATTTTTTTATAAGATATTTTATAAAAATAATTAAAGTTTCTTCTTATGTAGCTTTGGACTACAGTTGTTCTTCTTAGTCCAAGCCGTTATAATAGCTTTGTTTATTCTGTAATTACAGGAGGTGTACCTAGGGGGCGTGTGTACCGAGAGGGGAGTTTATATCTGGAAGGTAGTTTGTATTCGGAGGATAGCCTGTATCCGGAGGATTTTCTGTATCCGGAGAATTTTCTGTATCCGGAGGACAGTCCGTATCCGAAGGATTGTCCGTATCCGGAGAGTAGCTTGTCTCCAGGAGTGTATTGGTGCGTGGCTTCGCGTCCGGAGGACCCTTGTTTCCCGAAGGACAAGTTCCTAGGATTCTTTTCTTTTTTTTTCTCCCTGCATACCCTGCTCCGGGTTCCATTATGAAGGAGATTAGGAGGCTGATGCTGCCTCTCCGAGTCGCCCGGCTCCGTGAGAAGCCCGCGGACTCTGGCATGCGCGCCGTCAGGCGTGGATGACCGTGAGCATGTAACTGATTGTTTTTTTTTGTCTGTTAACTCAACTCAACCCTTCAATTTTACCACTGTAAGCCCTACGGTCAGTCCCTCAGGCGCGCAAATCAAATCCTGTAAAATATACTCGAATGCGAAGGAAGCTTTAGGTAGCTTTTCGATTCATTAACTGTCATTTCTTGCTAAAAAAATTTATGTAGTAAAGAGTTGTGTTTTTTTTAACAATTGTAACTGTGGAATCTTCTGATCGTATTGTCATTAAACAATTGAATTTAATTTACATTTTTTTTTGTTAACATCCCACCCGAAGGGTAGGAGAGGTTACAAGTTCAGGCATAAGTCATAACAGATAGCTTGGTTCGTGAATTAGGACTGCAGATCCTACCTAACGAGGATCCAGTATCGGGCATAGGCGGGCTCGAGGCAGAACATGATAGTGGTAAAGTTAACATTTCTATACAACCTGTAGCTGCGGACAAGCCAGTATACAGAACTACAGCGGTTATTTTAAATAAACTAGTAGGTCCACACCCCACTAGGTCACTTAATGACGATATACTTATTGATGTCGTAGGTTTGCAGTTAGCGGATCCTAGTTTTCATAAATGAGGTCCGATTGATTTATTACTAGGTGCAGATTTGATAGGAAATTTACTTTGCGGAAATAAAATTATTTTAAGACCTGGGGGCCTACCACAATGTTTAACGTGATTCCAGCGTATTATAATAATACCCAAATCCGTACCACGATCTTATTCAAGTATGATTGTTTTATAATTGATGAGTGATGTGAAAGAACGAATGAATTGTCTATTCCTTACTTAGAGGGACTGAAATAGCGCTATTTATTGTATAGCGTTGTCACTTTCTCGCTTCGGAACAAATCGTATTAACGAAGATTAACGATTGGCATTGCGTATAGTAGGTACTTACGCAACATAAACATACACCCATACACCATAGCACCCTTAAAATTCTTATTTACAATAAAATATAAATATGATCATTATTATATTTTAAAAGTTACTTGCTATGCAATAAAAACAAAGATTTGTCATCGTATGGCTAGAGAGGTACTCGAAAACTACATAAATTTCGTGGTTAATTGGTCCCTAAAAAGCAATTTGGAACAAATTGCCTCAAGTGTCTAGTGTTGAAAAATAATGGAGTTAAGCTTTTATATTTATAGTTTCAAGTGCATCAAAATGGAACCAAGGTAAGATAAAGTTTATATAAATAGCTTTACTAGCGAATTATATTTTAGTCGGGATTGGCGTCGTCAAGAGGGGAAGAAAATCCGGAATTTTCTAAGAATTATATTTTACATATTTACTTAATATTATAACTTAAGGGCTCCCACACAAAACTGCGAACTCGCATCGCATCGCAAATATCGGCAAACTCGCACGAATGCACCGCAAGAACGTCCGATCTAATTCGCATCGCGCATTCCTACGATATTACGTCATACTTGGTGACGCCCCTTTAGTCCGCTCTGAGACAGCTTTAGAGAAAGACGCGCGGCGCTTGCGCTGCCTTCGTTGTTTATAGAATGGCGGAATATGATGTAGATTTTTTAATATCTTTAATTGAGGAGCGCCCCGTCCTTTGGGACACAAGCGATGAACATTATAAAAATAAATTTATATTTATTTTTATAATGTTCATCGCTTAACGTTAATCCATCGCGGTTCAGTACAAAATTGTGTAATATACAACAAGCCTTGACAATATCGACTGCAAAATCAATTGAGACGTTAAGAGGTCGATGAAATACTCGCCATATGTTGGCTAGTATGCCGAAAGCGCACTCGACATATCGTCTCGCCCTACTCAAACGGTAGTTAAATATTCTTTGTTAAACGGTTAAATGCTTGCCAGAATAAGGGCGCATAACGTTATTTGAAATGGAAAAAGCTTCGTCTCCTATAAAAACAAACGGGACCAGTTCTTGAAAGCCTGGCAACGGCTTCGATATTGGTATGGGCAAGCCACCTTTCATCAGTGTGTCATATAACTTCGAGTTGTGGAAAATCGTGGAGTCGCTTTCCTTCCCATATGCTCCTATATCCACGTAGATGAATCTGTATTTCGAGTCAGTAATAGCCAACAAAACAATTGAATTATAACCTTTGTAATTGTAAAAAAGTGATCCACTATTTGCTGGACTACGGATACGAATATGTTTGCCGTCTATGGCTCCTAAACAGTTTGGGAAATTGGCTTTCTTGTCAAAATTTGCACTGATTTCTTCTAACAGCTGTTGTGTCATTTCAGGCATGTTTTGACGTAAACATCGATCCCATATTGCGTTACACACCAATCGTATTGCTTTCGCTATTGTACTTGCACCTCTATAATAGTTTAAATGCATATCGTTGAATTCTTCTCCGGTTGCTAAAAATCTGAAATTAAAATAGAAAATTAAAAAAAATATTAAATAGTTGCGACAATTAAAATTTTACCCTAATATGACATTAAATACATACATAAAATAATTTTAAACATATTAATGGTTTCTTTAATGTATATATTTAATGTCATAGGGATGCCCCTACATTTATGTATTTTTTTATTATTAAGTTTGTATAATTTACAGGTAATGAAGTATTAAAAAGATGGAGCATCAACGATACTTTTAAAAATTACGTAAATAAACTTAAAGACGAAAAGCGATCTGGAACAGGAGCAAAACCTACCAAAGAATACCATCTGTACAAGCAGTTATTACTTCTGAAAAAAAATTTACAAAATGCGACAACAGATAGCATTAATAAAACGGAAATGCAAGCACCACCTGGACAAGAGAATCGAGCAATATCTGAAAAATCTCCAAAACGATACAAACAGCAGCTGCGAAAAAGAAAGGCAAACGAGTTTCAAGATAATATTCTTAACATTTTAAAGGAACCGGAAAACAGGCACTTGTCTTTTTTTAAAGGAATTCTACCGTCTCTGGAAAAATTGGATGAAAACAAAACACTTATTTTTCAAAGTCGTGTTCTCCAAACTTTAACAGACTTACTTCAACCTGCATATCAAGACTACCCACGTTATAGTTCCTTCTATCAGCCTAGCAACTACCAGAACTACACAGGCTATCAAACTCAACATTTTGCAAACCAAACACCACTAACACGTCCACATTTATCACACGAACAATCATCAAATGCAAACCAAACACCAATTCCACATTGATCACACGAACAATCATCAAACGCTGGGGAAGATCTAATTAATTCACCTAGTGATAATTATTCCACCTATAGCGCAATGTCGACGGAAGAAGAGTTTGATTTTACATAATATTATCGGCTATTAATCCCAAATTTGATTTTTCTCAAAAAAAAAACAATTAAAATGTAAATAAATAAATTTTGTTTTACTTTACCTGATAGTCAATCCCAGCATTTCCAAAGGCATAACAGGAATTCTTCCCTTGTACGATCGTTTTTGTAGGCATGGTGATAAACTCAAAAGCTCTTCAAATGAAGATATGCTCATTCTAAAATAGTCAAAAAACTTATCATCTTCAGTTCTCAACCCATAGTACTTTCGAGTAAAATAGTTCCCACCAGAGTTCATAATCGTAATAAATGGATGAACCCAAAATCTTCTTTTTCTTTTATATCTATGTAGCAACGTGCTACTTTGTAGACTGTATTTATGAAGAAAAGGAATGCCTTCGACTTCAATCTCACGCTTCCAAATAGCAAACTCACCAGTTTTGCAGACTGCTACTCCTGGAGCCGGCTCCAGTTCCCCTTCAGGTGTTTCTTAAGCAAGGTGCGTGGCACACGGTACCGCACCGCCCGTTTGAATGTTCTCTTCTAACGAATAAGGGCGGTGGGGGGGACACAGATTTTACAGGGAATGGGAAAGCGGCGCGCTGGTTTGAGAGCGCGCAACGCCATGTAGCTGCGGGGCGAGCAAACAACTCTCACCATTCGTCAGCGCAAGACTGAACATAACCCCCACCGAAAGCATCCTGATGATTTCATTTATCTCACTCAAAATTTTTGTGAAAATCGGTAGATTGTGTCTGGATTTTATAGGCATGTACACACAAAATATAAGGATAGAACTACCACCTATAGATGCATTAATAGCTGTTAATCTGCAACTTGAGCATTCAATAACAGATATACTAACGAAGACGCCTTTACGCCACAAAATAGCAACGCCTCCGTATGGCCGACCGATCAATAGTTCACCGCTGTCAATTGAGCTTTTACCAACATATTCAAAATCAGGCGATATAGTACCTAAGAGCGGGATATCGTGATTAAATAACCACGTCTCTTGAAGGCAAATTACATTTGAAATTTTACATAATTTTCTAACATCCTTAATAGAACTTTTTTACAATTAAAAGTCGTAATTTTACAATTATTATTTGATAAATTATCCATATTTAGTATTTATTTATTTATTTTATTTTAATTAGCTTTAACATTATAACTCTGTTTTGTTTCGTACTTAAAATGCACGAAACGCCTAAACATAATACCATCTGGCCAAAAATCATCAATCAAGAACAAATTAAGCTTACTTTTAGAAACATATATCTTATATGCATTCTACTTTTTATCCTTTTACATTTTTTTTCATTTTTAAAAACACAGTTTCGCCCGTCTCATCTTTAATGTACGCAATAATATCCTGTTCACAAGTATCCATACTAACATTCGATATAAACAATGGCACTTTAATGTCCGCAGCTTTAAATTTACCGTCCGTTTTGGCATCATTCGCAGGCAGGGTGGATACAATAACAATCCAAATGTTAAGCAGTTTCGTAGCATCTACAAAAAGGCATTGAGACACTTGGAATTACGTTCTTCTTTTTCCGGAAATTGTATTCCTCTCGATAGTTTTTGTGTACTTCGGCTGTAGAGTGTATAAATCAAACGACAGAAAGAAATTTAGACGAGGACAGAATAGTGCCTATAACAGATTTAAGCCAAAATTCACAAAAAATTAAAAAATATCAAGTTACAAAGTTTAAATCACAGGTGCGGGTGCAACTTATAAAAAAAAAACAAAATCCTATTTAGCGATTCAATTATGGAAACGAATGTTGGCATTTTGAGTAATGTATTAAATGAAAAACATAATCTCAGTAGTTGTGCTGAGCAAATTGTTGGTTATATAGCCGGTTGGGTAGCACGTGCACTAATTACGACTATCAAGTGTGAAACTTGTGTTTCAGAGCTTATAACCACAAAAAAAATGTTTTTTCATAAGCTGATATCCATAAGAGATATGGGTGGACTATGTTATCCTTCAGATGACACGTTCTTAGTATGTGCGAAGTCCGAAAATATTCTAAAAAAATATATTGGTCAAGGCCAGCACATTACTCGTGAGAAGGAATTCTTGCAGCTAAAATTTAATATATTAAAGAATTTTGCAGACTCAAACGTTTTCTCAAAATTGCTTGACCATTCGCAATATCAGCCAATAATGTTTAATCACCGCACACATCTTCTAAGAGCAATTATAGATAAGTACTCTAATGTGAGACTACATTACGCACATAAAATTGACCCTGCTTTATCAACAGTAACACAACGACAAAAAAGAAACAAACTATGCCTATTCGAAGGAAAGTAAATGTTATGTAAAAACATTCAATAATTATTTATAGATAGTACCTACATAAGATTAATGATAACTTCGATTTTTATAATAAAACATTTTTAACAAAAAATTGAAATCTTTTATTTTATTAAAACTCATATAAAAAAATCAAAGTAATGATTTTCATTTCTTATTATTTTGCAGACTATACCTCGCCATATTTTTGGTTGTAGTCGAGAATTGCCGGCTCGTATCGGTGACTATTTCTATCTCGTTTGCGCTCACGCCTGTATACGTCTTTCTTATCCTGTTGTTGATTGCATGCGCACAACAGTGAGATTGTATTTGTGTTAAAGCGGCTATACACGACACTAAAATCAGTGGCGATATCGGGGTGGTCCCTAGATCGTACTTTAAATCGGCACGTGTTTAGACAAATCGTAACTGAAATTTTATTGTTTACCCTAATTCAAAAATCGCTTCGGGCGAACTTACGATTTAGGGACGATTATTGTCTAGGGAGCGTGGCCGGCACGTGTGTAGCGGAATCGGGACTGATTTTTATCAGTATGCGCGCGAGTGCTACGGCGATACGACGTGCTTGCGCTGGTCCGACTTATTTCGCGCCATTTATTTTATTTCCTGTAGCAGGTTATACTCTTTGTTTCGCGCGAAAACATGGCGAAGGAGAAGGAGCGAGAAGCGTGGACAAAAACTATTGATCTCTTCAGGGAATTATCTTATTTGTGGGATAAAAAACACAAAGAATACTTCAACCGCGACATGAGACAGGAGGCATTCAAAATGCTATTGCAACTTTTTAATGAAGAGACCGGCAAAAACACAACACTGGCGGACTTCAAGAAAAAGCTTGAAAATATGCGTACTACGTATGGAAGAGAGCTGAAAAAGGTAAGATTATGTAGAATCTGTGCAAAGACTATAGAGATTCGCCACTTATAGCTAATATTTACAGCTACAAGAGGAGGGCTATATTTTCATATGGTATGCAGCAAAAGGAGATTATCAAAATCTATAGATGTCATTTGTATCCAGTCAGCAAAATATAAGTAGGTACCTATATGGGTACTTACACGTTAAAATAAAATATAACAATTTATAAAAGTATTTTGATAAATTTGTATCAATTCACTTGTTTCAGGTAAATGCTTCCAAGCAAACAGGATCAGGACCAATGACATCTATGTACCATCGGTTTGGTATTATCGTCTCTTCGAATTCCTAGAGGGGACGACGGAGCCATGCCGACCTGGTACGGATACTTTGGATGACGTACGATAAAATAATACTTAAGTAATGCATAAACCTATATTTTTTTTATAACATACACAATACACACAACATTTATGTAGGAACTACCCTCAACATATCCTCCTGAAAAGAAACTCTGCCCTGTCCATTAAAATAAGTTGTAAATTTATTGCGTACATTGTTGCCTTCATTATTGCGCTCTTTTTCACTTATTTGCGACAGTGACACTAGTCCTGTTGTTTCTTCCCGCCAATCACCTAAACGAAAAGTAGAATTGTGGATATTCTCAGCATCGACACATGTTTTGGTGATATAACTTTTGGAATTTGTTCTTAAATAATTATGTAAGGCACAACAAGCTAGCACAATTTTGTCGACATTATCAATTTTCACACTTATTCTTTGACGGAAGATCCTAAAACGTGCTGCTAAGATTCCAAACGCATTTTCAACTACTCTCCTTGCTCGTGATAATCTGTAGTTGAAAATTCTTTTCTCGTGAGTTATATTCTTAAATGGGTATGGCTTCATAATGTGTCTATTAATGCTGAATGGTGAGTCTCCCAAAAATGTGTATGGTACTGAAATATTTGTTCCCTGTAACGTGCACGGTGGTGGTAGATTTAACCCATTTGTCATTAACTTATTGTACAGAGATGTGTGTTGTATGACGCCACCATCAGAAACGCTTCCATTAATGCCAGTGTGTACGTACATAAACTCATAATTTGCATTTACTACGCCGAATAGAACTATACTAAAAAAACCTTTATAATTATAGCATGACGACCCACTCTCAGGTGGCTTTTCTATGGATATATGTTTTCCATCTATCGCACCCACACAGTGATCGAAGTACCACTTGTCTTCAAACATTTTAGCATTGTCTTTCCATTCACTTTGCGTTGTAGGCATCTGAAACAGAAAGTAAAGTGAAAGTTTTATTACAGATTCAATGGTCACCAGAGATGTCACCATCAACATCATCGGAACAAATTATAAATACAGAAATATGTGAAAAAGAGGTGCCCAAGGTCTCCACAAAAATTTCACAGTCCAAGAAGCAGAAAATGTCTATACAAAGTAGACAAGAAAAACTGCTGGATTCTGCTCAGATACTAATGACTCGACAAGATGACGACTGGGACTTTATAGGAAAGTCAATAGGCGTTCAATTGAAAAATCTGAGTACCCATCAACAATCAATTGCCCAAAAAATTATCTCCTCGCATCGAAATCCTTCTCGCATTTCACATCGCTCCTATCATTTTTCCTCTGGCTCTTCGGTGACAATTTCATCGCCCCAACCATATTATCAACAATATCCAGTACAGCCGTCCCCTCAATCATCTACACAATATACGGTACAACTTTCTCCTCAACCATCCCAACATTATATGACACCACAATCCCCTCAAACATCTTCGCAGCCGTATTCTACATCGTCGAACACTGAACCTCTTAACACTGAATTTCCAAACTGTACATTTAGTGATACAACAATTAAAATAGGAACTGGCGCAGATATGAAGGATTTTTTGATCTTCAAAAAAAAGAACACAAGTAAATAATATTAATACATACCTTATATTTTTTAAATAAATGAAAAAATGGTTTTTAATTGGTGTTTTAATTATTCTATAAGAATTTAGTCTACTTACCTTAATGAAGTGTTTCAAACATTTATAGATAGCGGAGCATGTCATATTACGGCACTGCATTTTAAATCCTCATAGCTTTGTCCAGTTGCTAGAAAACGTAAAGTAACTGTAAGTCGTTTTCTCGGACTTATGGATTCTCGCATTACGGTATCCTGTTTTTGTATTAATGGTGTCACCATATTGAGGAGCTCTTCAAAACACTCAGAATCCATTCTTAAAAAGTTTCTGAACTCATCTGCTTTTAAATGTCTCATCACGTTCATGTGGCTTAATTCATGACGTTTCATCAACCAGTTTTTAACCCAGGTCCTCCTTTTTCGTCTCTGGTTAGGTGGCACCATAGTAAGTGCCAAGACAATGCCTATTTTTTGCTGCATTGAGAGTGTCGGCGGCATCTCGGATCAACGAGCAGTCTGTTGCACGGTCGGTTACGTACTGACTGCCAGCGACGTGGGTAGAGAATAGCCGATTTCATACCCACTAGCACTGTCCCGATATCGCCACTGATTTTAGTGTCGTGTATAGCCGCTTTTAGTGTATTTTTGCGTGTAGTTGTGACTGTGCCAGTTGTCGAGATCGCGAAGTTATTCCCTTTTTGTTTTAATCTATGTTTGACGCCAAACCTCTCCCCTCCTGGACGCTAACGGAGTTAGACGCGTTTTTAGTTGCGAATAGTTAATCTAAATTTTAATTAAATAATATATTGAGTGCTAAAATGCTGCGCAAAATAATAGGGCTACATAGAACGCAAGGTGTATTATGGTAATTCACCTACATTTCGAAGCTATATGGATGTGCGAGCAATTTGTTTGTGAGTAACAACACTACATTATTATGAGCACACTACTACAATTCTAGTGATTAAGAAGTAATGAAATCATATTTAATTTTCACAAGTTAAAAAGAGATGACAATCGGTAATCAGTTACGATCAACCTGAGATCTTCTTAAGGTGGACGGAACGCAATATTGTATGACATCGTCGATCAGTCACCAACGTGCTTGACCCCTGCATTTCTTAGTTCAGTGCAAGTTGTGTTTAACGTCTCTCTTTGGGTTTATGCTAGCCTGGTACTTGGATTCACTGTGCAGATTTTAACTACTATGCCACTTGATCGTACTCCTCCCCCCGCTTCGCCGAGCGGTGAAGAATTCGGTAGCAAGATAACTATTTTAGACAAAGCGAAGTCTTCCACGCGGCAACATTCCTCTGAACCTGATATCCCTTCTCTCGTGTCCGCATTGAGTGGCATTGACCGTAAAAAAAGGAAAAGAGATCGAGATTCTAACATCTCGTCGCTCCTAAAAGATATGATCGCGGCATTCTCTAAAGAACAGGAAACTAACTTTACGGAATTAAAATCTGTCATATCTAATTTAAAAGAACAAAATTCAGATCTAAAAAAAGGCTGGAAGTAATATCAACTAAATATGATGATTTTCTTAGTCAAATTACTACTCTAGAGCAACAAAAGCAGCAGGATAAGAAAACCATTTCCCTTCTTGAGGATCGCGTTGAGTTTCTGGAACGTAAATCTAGAACCACAGGATTGGAAATAAGAAACGCACCCAGAGAGAATAACGAAACCAAAAGTAACCTTTGCACCATTATATCGAACCTTGGAAAGACAATAAACTTAGAGATCGAAGAAGAAAATATAAAAGATGTATATCGAGCATCTAGCAAAGACTCGTCTAAGCCTATAATAGTGGAACTTACCTATTAAAAAACAAAATCCTAAAAAATATAAAAAGTTTCAACAAATCTAAGAAAAAAGAGGAAAAGCTGAACACGTCTCATCTTCAACTACCTAAATCAGTAAAATCTGCAAAACCCGTCTTTGTGTCCGAGGCATTAACAAACAAAAACCAAAAAATCTTCTATGTGGCGAGACTATTTAAGAAAACCCATGGATACGCTTTTTGTTGGACCTCGCATGGTGTAGTACACCTTCGAAAAAATGAAAGTTCGCCGCAAATTCGTATCAGCTCTGAAACTGATATTGATAAACTTAGAAATTCTGACTAGATTTTTAGTTTTAATTACTTTTTCTATTTTAATTAAAAACTACATATATAAAAATAGTTTTTAAGTCAACTTTGTTTATATTTACAAGTACAAAAATAAAAAATGTTATTAATATTTGTTTACACAGCTTATACTATCAACACACATACAAATTCACACATACTGTTATCTATACCACGAATACACTCATCCATAACATTCTTTCAATTATACTACACAAGAAATTTGAACTCTTTAAATAAAAATGATAGCTACTATTCTACAACTACCCTACAAATAATATCATGGTATTACTGGCTCATTTATATCGATAAACTATTATCTTCGATAACTTAATTAATATTTCTGAAGACATCGAGAGTTTGACTATTTCTAAATCGATATCTTGCAATACCGAGGATTGTTACAAATTATTACCAAATTTTGCTAAAAGTTTGTCAATTATCACACAAAATATGCGCAGTATTTACTGTAACATGACCGATTTTGAAGTCCTTTTAGATACAGTACATATAGACTTCGATTTTCTAGTACTCACAGAATGCTGGTTACAAAACGTTACTACTAATCCATGTCTAAATAGGTATAAGGCATTCTTTACAAAAAACAACCTGAAGCAAAACGACGGTGTTGCTATTTACATAAAGGAATCTTTGTCCTTTTCGGTCGAAGAACCTGAATTTCAGCAAGGCAACTGTCTGATTGCTACTTGTGATAATAATATAGCAATTGTGTGTATATATAGATCTCCTTCTTACTCAAATATTGATCCTTTCCTCTTATCTCTCGACTCTGTTCTTCAAAAATTATCACGTTATAAAAACGTTATCGTTATTGGTGATATTAATATTGCAATTAATTCCGACAAAAAGGAAATGACGGGTGACCGATACTTAACTCTAGCGGCATATCATGGTCTGTTGCCTGCTCATATACTAATAACTCGCGAATTAAGTGAAACGTGTATAGATCATATACATACTTGTTAAATCCGATTTTCCTTCACTTACGCTCGTTCCACGAACCCGAATTACTGGCCACAATCCGGTGCTCATGTGTTTGAGTTTGAAGCTTAAACGTCACTTTTGCAACGAAAACTCTCAAAAAAATTAATTATCAAGAACTAAAAAAAGACTTATTAAGCATTGATCTTGGTCAAATATATAATTCAAAAGACCCTAATTCGGCACTTGATCTTTTAATTAATAATATTATGAACATTACAAATAAAAATACTCAATTAATCAATTTATCATCAAGAAAAAAGATAATAAAACCCTGGATAACACCTGGGCTATTGCGATGTATCCACAATAGAGATAAATTACATAAGAAAGCAAATTTATTCCCAAATAATAATATTATCAAACTAACGTATGTACACGTTACAGAAATTTTTGTAATACATTTCTAAAAAAAATTAAAAACGAATACGATAAAAATGAGATAAATAGAGCTAAGAACGATAATAAAAAATTTTTAACATAATTAAAAACAAAGTAAACCATTGTAGTAACCATGACAATAACTCCACTTAGTTATTAAATGTTTCAAACTCTCCTCGGCTATCTTTAAATACTATAAACAACTATTATATAAATTCTTCGCTTGGACCGCGCAGCGCGTGGACGTGTACACTTAAAATTATAACGAGTTACCGGAATAAATATTAACGTAGACCGAGTACGACAAAAAACATTCTCTGTGTGAGTGTAGTGTATAAACGACCACATTAAGTTTGAACTTTGGCTGCTGTTGGTGGTTATTATGTCAAGAGTCCTAAGATCACCAACTAGCGGTAATGTACATCATACGCTCTCGGATTCGGATGTCTCAAATTTTGATCCAGACATCGCTAAAGAGCAATGCTTTGTATCACAACGCTCCAAAAGACTACGCCAGTCTAGTGAAGACAAGTTTAACTCTTTTAAGATGAAATCAAAAGTATGTTAGAAGACTGGAAGGGAATGCAAAATTCATTATTAAATAAACTGATTTCTGAAGTTGCCGAAATAAAGAAACAAAACACTCAAATAAAAAACACAAACGAAGAAATCGAAAAAAGTCTAAGTTTCATAAATGATGCCTATGAAGAAATGAAGAAAAAAGTTGACGTGCTCGAAGAAGAACGCAAGCAACATTTAATAAAGATCTCTTCACTTGAATCAACTATTAATGAAATACAAAGAAGTACAAAATTATCCTCGATCGAAATAAGAAATATACCAAATATTACAGAAACTAAAGCTAAAACGGATTTGTGTGCAGTAGTCAAAAAAGTTTGCAAAGAGGTTGACGTTAATGTACAACAAGAAAATATCAGAGATGTTTTTCGAATAAATGGAAAATCAGGGAAAGGTACAATAGTAGCGGAATTCACTTCTGTAATACTAAAAAATGATGTTATCCTAGCGGCGAAAGCCTATAATAAACGACACTCCGATAAAAAGCTTAACTCCTCTATATTAGGACTACCAGGACAACCAGCACCAATCTACATTTCAGAATCATTGTCTAGCAAAGCCAGAAGATTATTCTTTCTTGCAAGAGATGCAGCGAAAAATAATAACTACAAATTCTGTTGGACAAGTAATGGTAAAGTATTTATTCGTAAAGAAGCTGATGCACCTTGCATCGAAATTAAGGAAGAATCTGATCTACACGTCCACAAAATTCAATTGTGACTAGATTTAGGGTTAGTTTTATGTTTGCATTTTCTGGTGTCTGTAAAATACTATAATATATATCTTATCACGCCTTATACTATATCTTATATAATAACATCCTATATTGATATATTTCAGTGTGTAATTCATATTTTTAAATGTATATTTTATCGTACGTTTCTGTCTCGTAATATATATTTTTTGGTAAAGATCATATTCGTAAGCAAAATATCTAAAGATTATCAAATTCTAAGTTTTCCTCATTTTCACCAAGCATACTTATTCCAAATTAAGGTATCGTTACGTAATTTTCTGATAACATTGACCGTAGTCATTTTTTATAACTAATTAAAATTCGATTCTAACAATAATAACAATTTACTAGAAAGTATTGATAATATTTCAGCAGGTCCGTCTCCTATGTTTTCCAGAATAATGCAAATCCGTTTTGAAAAATAATTTGCCTGATGATAACATCTCAACATTAAATTTATTAACGCATAACATTAGAAGTATTACAAAAAACTTTAGTCAATTTGAAGTGTTTCTTGATAGACTACAAATATCGTGTGAAATAATTATTCTCACAGAATGCTGGAATTCTAGGACTGCATTCTTTCCAGATCTAGAAAACTATAATCTACATTTTACCAAAACCAATCTTAATCAAAACGATGGAGTAGTAGTATATACAAGAGAGGATATATGCTGTACAGTTCGAGAAGTTATTGTAGCTGATGCTTCGTGCATGGTTGTCGAGATAGATAGACACACTGCCGTAATAGGAATTTATAGATCACCGTCTTGTATTAACGCGAACAATTTTATTAACTCGCTAAGTAGACTATTAAACACGTATACTTATTACAATAACATAATCATAATGGGCGATCTAAACATAGATGTAAGAGTCAATAATGAAGACTATAATTCACTTGATTATTTAGATTTATTGGCTTGTCATGGCTTACTTATAGGTCACTCACTCCCAACTAGAGATTCAGGAAAATGTTTAGATCATGCCATGATAAAGTCTAAATTCTCAACTGTCACACTCGTTTTCCAGTGTCCTATAACTGACCACACCCCGGTTTTATCCTGTGTAACAATGGCTAGAAAAATTAAAAGTAATAAACATAATATGGCTATTAATAAAGTAAATTATGATGCAATTATAAAAGATCTTAAATCCGTTAAATTTGACAGCATTTATAAATCAAATGATGTTAACTGGTCTGCGGAACAATTAGTTAGCATTCTTAAATTATCTATCATGAAAAATACACTACAATTACTGGTTCCAAGAAGGCTACGTTGCATAAAGCCATGGATTACACCAGGACTCGTTCGATGTATGCTAAATCGTGATCGCATGCATTTAAAATGTAAAAATAATCCAAATAACGAAATTCTCTTTATAACATACAAAAGGTATAAAAATTTCTGTAATGATTTACTTAAACGTTTAAAACGCAATTTTCAGAAAAACGAACTTATAAAACACTCAAATGACCCTAAAAAGAAATGGAAAATAATTGACAGCATTACAAACAGAAAAACCAAAAAGGCATCTTCAGCAGATCTTCTTAAAATAGAAAAGACACCTGCATTATCATTAGACAAGTTAAATTCATATTTTTCAAATATCGGAGAAGAACTAGCAAATAATATAAAGACTAATAATTTTCATACTAGTACCTTATCTACCCCTGTATTAAGTTCCATGGTTATGATAGAGGCAACGGAATTAGAAATTAATACTATAATTATGAACTTACGAACGGACAGTGCTGCAGGATGGGATGGTATTTCCACCAAAATACTTAAACTAGTAGCAAATATTATTGTACCACCCCTAACGCATATCGTTAATCAATCTATACGTAGTGGCATTTTTCCTAATATTTTTAAAATAGCCGTTATTCATCCTATCCATAAAGCGGGGAATAGAGACTGCCCTAATAACTATCGTCCCATTTCTGTTTTATCGGCACTTTCTAAGGTACTCGAG
Source organism: Limenitis camilla (assembly GCA_905147385.1). Classification (NCBI taxonomy): domain Eukaryota; kingdom Metazoa; phylum Arthropoda; class Insecta; order Lepidoptera; family Nymphalidae; genus Limenitis; species Limenitis camilla. Next base: position 3,833,986 of record LR990253.1, on the reverse strand, counting down.
AAAGTTATGAATAAGAGGCTCATTTCATACTTAGAGAAGCAGAATATTTTATCTGATAACCAATATGGTTTCAGGAATGGTAAATCTACGGGGCAAGCTGTGGCTGATCTTACGAATTACGTAGCTGCACATATAGACGAAAGATATAAATGTGTTGGTGTTTTCCTAGATTTGACAAAAGCATTTGATACAGTCTCTATTCCCAACTTAATTAACAAAATGAATCAAATTGGAATAAGGGGAAATGTTCTTAATTTATTTAGTGATTATCTAAAAAACCGAAAACAAAGGGTAACGATAGAAGGACACTTTAGTAGTGATACTCCAATCTCTTTCGGCGTTCCCCAGGGTAGCATTCTTGGTCCAACTCTGTTCCTGTTATATATTAATGATTTATGTAGTCTCAAACTAAGAAACTGTAAAATATTTACCTACGCTGACGATACGGCACTCATTTTTCATGCAAAATCTTGGGAAGAGGTGGGATACTATACAGAAACAGGTCTTCAGCAAACAGCAAATTGGCTATGTCAAAATTTACTAACTCTCAATATCTCAAAATCAAAATACATGACCTTTGGTAATACTAACGCTACTTTGAAATCTACACAAAATTTAAAAATTAAATTGCATACCTGCCAAGTAAGAAATAGGGACTGTAATTGTAACTACCTAGAGAAAACCAATTTAGTAAAATATCTTGGAATTTTGCTTGACGAAAAATTGACTTGGTGTCCACATATCGATGTTTTGTCTGGGAGAATAAGAAAGCTAATATATGTATTCAAATTACTAAGAAATGTTACTGATACTATCCTACTTAAAAACATCTACCTTGCTTTAGCTCAGTCGATTCTAACATACTGTATTACAGCGTGGGGTGGAGCACACAAAACCCATCTCATAAAACTAGAACGCGCTCAACGCGCACTTCTTAAAGTTATGTTTTTTAAACCATTTATGTATCCCACAAAAAATCTTTACATAGAAAGTGAGCTTTTGACTGTCAGACAGTTATTTATTAGAGAAACTGTTCTAATCCAACATCAAAAAACTATATTTGACAAACAAAAACTTAATAAAAGAAACATGAACAGAGTTTGTCCCACATCAATAAGCAAAACATATTTTATCAGAAAGTTCCAGTGTTATTTAGGTCCTATGCTGTATAACAAAATAAACTCGTTCCTCAAAATATATCAATTGAATAACTATTCATGTAAAAAAGTTTTAACATCATGGTTGAAGTTGCAAAATTACGAGGACACTGAAAAGTTATTTATAATTGTAAGGTAATAAAACTCAATCTTTAATATATATTTTACCAATGTAATAATGTGATATGTGTATAAATAGGTATACTTATGTAATAAAATTATAATACGATATGGGTGTATATAAACATATATATATATAAGTAATACTATAAAAATATTTATTTATTTACATTTTATATGGTGATAATTTTTAAGTAATATTAACATAATAGAATATATATATTATAACATATATACATATATATATATATATATATCTTTTAATTTACCAACTGAAATTATTAAAATTATTAATATTCTAACAAAAATAATAAATAAAAATAAAATGTTCTGAGGTTCATACGTTTTGTGGTATAACTAGTTGTTTACAATCAAAAAATTAATCATGGAGGTAGAATTTAATTATTTTCTTCGGCTTGAAACGACACTTCTAGTGTGTTTTACTATGTACCCGCAATATGGATGTACATATTTTTATTTTGTATATTACATCAATTACTTAGTTTATTAATAGTTGTATAATTAAGTGTACACGTTTTTTACTAATAATAATGCATTGTCATATAAGAAGACAATAACGCCTAAGATACAGGCTCGGCCTAGTTTAGGCGTTAGTGTGAGACAGTGTTATGTACTGCGTTTAACTCATACAAATAATTAAAAAAAAATAATTAAAAAAAAAATAAATGTAGGTGAAAATCTGGCATTAAACTTGAGTAACAACATTAAAATATCTGAACAAAATTCAACAATTCATGATCCTTTTTGGCATAACACTTCCGCAAATTCATTTGTATTATTAGAAACGAATGAGAAAGAGATAGAGGGATTATTGTTAGGTCTGAAAAATAAGTCATCTGTCGGTTGGGATCAGATATCATATAAAATTCTAAAAGACAATAAAGACTTCCTAATTCCCCCTTTGACTCATATATTTAATTTGTGCCTGAATCTAGGAGTTTTTCCGGGTGCTTTTAAAAAATCGGAAGTCTGTATAATATACAAGGGAGGTGATAAAAAAATAATTAGTAATTATCGTCCCATATCCATTTTGCCTTCTTTGTCCAAAATCTTAGAAAAAATAATTAATAATAGACTACCTAGAACACTATAACTTACTTTCTAATAACCAATATGGTTTCCGCAAGGGTAAGTCTACGGAAGATGCAGTCAATGATTTAACGCACTTTGTGTGCTCCAACTTAAACAAGGGTAATAAGGTCATCTCAATATTCTTAGACTTGGCTAAAGCCTTTGACACCCTCAAAATTTCAACCATTATCTCAAAACTTCAAAAACTTGGCGTGAGGGGATCTCAATTAAAACTCTTTGAGGATTACCTTACTGGAAGGTATCAGCGGGTTAGACTGGGTCATATCGTCAGTGATTATCTTCCCATAAATTACGGAGTTCATCAGGGGAGTATTTTAGGCCCAACTCTCTTTTTAATATATGTCGGAGCATAGTAAAAGATTATCGATTAATCGAATCGTTATCGTTGTCTATGGCGTTGGAGTGGGGTAGTATTCACTTCCGTTGTTTTGACAGTATCTACCCTCGACCCTTTATATGCGATCGACAGTCTAACTGAAGTCTTAGTCGTGCGCGGTCTCTCAAGAAGTGAACATCTAAGTAGTGCTAGTGATAGTGATAGTGTCAAGTGCAGTGTAGTGTGGAAGTGCTTTCCAACTAAGGTCACGTAAGTCCTTACAATTTAATTGCCACGTGGTTAAGTAAACACAATGTTAGGTTAGGTTAGCCTTAGGTTAGGTTAGCCTTGTGTTAGATTCGGTTTATGTGCGTTTAACCTTGGGTTTAAATAGAGAGCCTAGCAGTGGAGGCGAGTGTTGTAATTACTTAAAGGATATCCTTAAGCCTACACCTTGGTCACAAGTCTAAGGCACTGCTTAGGTTTCTCTCGTAATTGTAGGAGATCATATTTGATCATTTATCGGTTCAATAGGAGTATCTACGTTGCGTTTACCCAATATTCCATTCAATACCATCACCCCCTTTTAGTGTTCCCCAATATTCCCCATCTTCCTCCTTCCATTTCCTTTCACATCGTTTTAAAATCCCCGACATATATATTAACGATTTGCCTTCCCTGTCGCTCCCCAAAGGAAAGATAGTCTCTTATGCTGACGACACTGCACTACTATTTAGCGCAGAAACTTGGAGTGAGGTATTTGATGCTGCCCAGAATGGTTTTAATATAGTTAATCAATGGCTGAAGACCAACTACCACTCTTTAAATACTGAAAAAACTAAATAGATAGCGTATTCTATTCGAAATATAGCGAGACCCCCATCAAATTCTTTCATAACTTCTAATAACTGCAACAATTCATATCCGTGCTCATGCAAAACAATTGAATGCGTTATTTCATTTAAATACCTTGGTGTTATCATTGACCAACATTTGCATTTCCAACAGCATACTAGTACTTTAGCAAGTAAAATTCGTAAACTCATATACATTATTTAAAATTTAAGAAATATTGCGGAACCAATGTTAATGAAACGAATTTATCTTGCATTATGTCAGTCACTTATTACCTACTGTATATCAGCATGGGGTGGTGCTTCTAAAACAACAATAAAATCAGTTGAAATTGCCCAGCGAACTATACTAAAAATATCAACATTAAAGCCAATACGTTATCCCACTGCAGCATTGTATGAATTCTGTGAAGTGTTGACAGTTCGACAACTATTCTTGTTAAATATATTACTCAAACAGCACAATGAACTAAATTACGATCCATCTGTTTTGAATAAGCGAAGAAGTTGGTCAGTATGCGACAATGCATTTAAGTATAAGACTCGCTTCATTCACAAATTTTATTGTTACTTGGGACCACTGATATATAATATAATTAATAAAAAGCTAAATATATATTCTTATAATAAATTTACGTGTAAAAGAAAAGCTATTGATTACCTACAAAAATTATCATATGATGAAACAGAGAAACTTTATTTTATTGCAATGCTGTAATAAATATAGTCAGTTCAAATTTTAAACACATTTGCACATAATACATACACTTAATACACACACTTAAACACAAACACACACACACACACATACACAATTTATATTCAGTTTAAATCTTTTCTTAAATTTAAGTTTTACTTCTGTAATTTTATTCTTACTTAATGTATACTATGCATTAAAGTCCACAACTGGAGGGTAGGGCGCTGTATGCTGTAATACAGGTAAACCTAGTACGGCAGCAGAGTCTTACACAATATAATTATACCATAAGCAAAAATGTATACGTTACAATTAAATAGATTATCATTTAAGTTAAAATTAGTACCTAAGCAAAAATGTATGTATATATTTTTTGGAGCTAATAAATTTATTTTTTTTTTTTTTATTTTTTTAATGATTTATACCTCACTAAGACTGCTCGTCATAAAGTCGTTGATTTTGGAATACCAAAAAAGGTAAATAATTATAACAATAATAAATTGTATTACATGCTCCACCCACGCTAACTTAGTGTTTTAGTCGAGTTTATTGAAATGAAAGCGAACTCAGAGCCTTGTGAAGTCGACCAAGACGCGACATTAACGCGACAATGCTTGAAAAAGCCAGTTGGCGTATTACTTTTTTTAAAAGTGCACACCGCGTTGCCCCTCTATACAGTGTTATTTTGAAACCATTGGTCATATTATATATAGTATTTAGACCGTGATTTACAACTTTTCTCAAGGAACATAGATCAAAATAAAAAAAAAAATTTTACCTCGCATACAAGTGGTGTGATTTGTTAGCGCATCACACCACTTGTATGCGAGGTAAAATGTACATGTTTAGATGTGTATCACATTTACTACTACTAATGACATTGAAGTAGCGTTTTTTCTTGACCCTAGTCATGTTATAAAGTTAATGAGGAATCAATTGGAGCCCAAACGAGAATTTGTCGATGGCGAAGAAAATAAAGTAAAATGGAGTGTACTTGAACAACTAAATAAATTGCAAGAGGAAGAAGGTGTGCACTTAGCAAATAAACTGACAATGAAACACATTAATTTCAAAAATAATAAAATGAAGGTGAAGCTCGCCACTCAGATCTTTAGCAGAAGTGTTGCATCTGCTATTAAAACTTGCAGGGAAGATCTAAAATTAGATGTTTTTAACGACTCGCAAGCGACGGAGACATTCATCAAAAATATGAATGATATGTTCGACATATTAAACTCGCAAACAATGAAAGAGTTTGATTTTAAAAAACTTGATATTCAACTTTTTAAACGAACTTAAAGCATATATATTAAAATTAAAATTGAAGTATACGACCAAAAGAAAAATAAAGAAAGACGGAAGGGTTACGTATGTCATTACAATATATTATATATTACAATATATATTTAATACACGTCTGCGAAAATATTATTGAAACTGAAAAATGATTTTATTTTCCAACATACAAACTGAGCCAAGACCATCTCGAGATATTTTTTTTCCTGTATTAGGATGCATGGAGGATTTAATGATACTCCTTACGTAAGACAATTTAAAGGGAATTATAGAAAACTTTTAGCACATCTTGAAATTAGATGGTTAACTACAGGTAACTGCGTTCCTTTGGAGCAAATTGCAGTACTGAACTGTAGCTCAGCGACGCAAATAATTAATTCCATGACGCCATCTTACCGTCATGAAGAAAATGACGGTGTTTGCGATTCGTTACGATTCCTACAAGAAATTACCAAAGAAGATGACAATTTGGCTAAACGATTAGAGATAGAAGAATTAAATGATTACATTCATAAATTGGTGCATTTAAAAACTAGAGGAGGCTTACATTTTCCGTCGAAAGATTTGTATGATATTTGCTGCATATGTGAAATGATAATAAGAAAGATTTTGAAAGAAAATATTGTATTATACAATGAAAAGCAACACACATATATTCTCACAAAAGTACTTGATACATAGCGGAAAAGTATTTGACAATCCGATTTCATCATATTTCCAAATTAGAAGAAATTTCAAGGATTTTTGAGAGTAAAAGGCAATTGTATAAAAAATTAACGCAACATAAAGGATTTTGATAATTTTATTTAGTATTATATTTTTATTATTTTCTTAACACTTTCATTTCTCTTATCACTCCTATAAATAAGAACCTAATGAATACACACTCAGTTGGGAAAATTTGCTAAACATGGCAACACTCCATTCTCTCACACTTCTGTTATGCTTCAAATGTCAATTAATGGCGATCTGTCCGGCTACTATTTAAACGTCCTTGATAAGTTCTAAATAAAATAAAATTACATAGTGAATTTTAGTTTCGTTTTCGTTAGCATTTTGATACCTACCCTTATAAAGTACTTATATGTCGAAATCTAATGAACGTAACATACACACACTACTAAAAATATATATATGTACATAATATATGTTGTGCATATTATGCACATAATTTTGTCATATTACATATTAACTACATTCGTACTTGCTGTGACTTGTTACTGCTGCGTACCTCTATAAGAGAGAAACGCATTAGCGAGAAACTCGGGTTAGTGAGAAACCTCTATAAGCGAGAATGAGATTGTGCTCCCTTGAACTCCCGCTTATCCAGGTTTGACGGTATAATTTTTATAGAAATAAAAAAGAAAAATAATTCAGAGCTGATACAAATGTATATATTTTAAATAGAATTATATTTCTTTTTATATACAAAATTTATAGAAATTATAAATTAAAAACGCAGAGTATTTTTTACAAAAGTTTTCTTTATAATTTAAAGCACTGATACAGTAGAGGATTACTATATACGAGTATATACCTCGTATGGCTCATTATAGCCATTGTTAAATCAATAACTAATAACTAAACGTTTTAAAAATGGACCAATATGATTAGCTAATGAGTCCATTATCCCCCTTTCCCCGCTTCCCTTCAATATACGTTCGAACGGTCGAAAAGAAAACCGACACTGTGCACAGCTCTTAAACAAAATTGTAAATAAAAACGTGTGTGAACACCCCATGCCTCCAGTTTCTCCAATAACCAGTCTCTATCATCAAATCAGGTTAGTGGCAACTAGTTTCCAAACAGCCATCTAGATGTGATCTGTGTTCCCTACTGTAATGTAGGTAATTAGGGATTGTCTTTTATAAAAATGTATGACGGCTGTTAGCGGCAGGAGGGCGCTCCGTCATTAAAACAGCATTCCTAGTAGGGTTCATTCCCGGGAATTTTCGAGCCGAGAATTCCCGGGAAATCGTTGGGCTTTGTTCCCGAGAAATCAAGCTCGAGAAAAGTCGAGAACTCGAGAAATCATGTACCCAATTCCTATATAGAAATTAAATCGCCGTTTATTGTGTTGCGTGGCGGCGCGGGCCAAAGCGCAGCGGCACTCTCTCATGCAAGCGCTCTGTGGCTCGGTTTTACACGTTCAACTTTCGACTCTAGCCAAGTATAGTTTACGTAGTGAGCGTTTCACAGATTACGTGATAAATTGAAATTAAACAGGTAAGTCTTTTCACTTTTATTGACACATCATGGCCTTATTATTCATATTATTTTTATCAATAATATAATCTAAATATGATCTTAAATTTTACTAGGTACAAGTACCTATCTGTTCTTTTCTACTATGTTTTAGTGAAACTTTAAAATAACTAACGATACATTAATTAAACTACTTTTAACGAAAGGAAACTCAGTCAAACAGCGTGACGACAACCAGTATATTTTTCAGAATAATCATACAATATAGGCGTTGCGCTTTTTATGTGGAATTGTACAGTTACACCCACTACGCAACTAACATCAACAAAGAAACTAATTATTCTTAAATAATATCCAAAATACAATTTACTTATCAAGCAATGCTGATAAATTATAATTTTATAATTAGTTACATATTTCTAATAAATAAATCGTTAAAACATAATGTATACTATTATTATTAACTATTATGACTATCTGCATAATCCAACAGAGCAATTACTTGTTCTTAAGTGTTTTATTATATGTAATATACAAATCACCTATTGATCATTAATAATAACTCAATTAAATATTTATATGTTTCAATTAAATAAACAAAACTATGATAGATTAATTAATATGGAGTAGGTCAGATTAATTAATATTGAGTAGGTCGATTGGGTAACTTCTAATGAGTATTGCCAGTACTATTTAACACTACTCAGTTTAATCATATATCCCATTTTTGTAAAACAACAACACACAAGCTTAGTTTTTAATTATTCTGATATGTTTTTCTTAAATTTTAAATTTTTGAGACGAATATTGCCAGTTCTTATTATTAATTTAAATTGCGTTTGTTATAGATTTTACCGAAACGTCACACTATTGTTGAGATAATATATTCTATATATCTATGGTATCCTATATTTGAATTTTGTATTAGGAAATTTGAATTGTATTATGTCAAGATGAAAAAATAAAGATAGTGAATATTTAAAATTGTGTTATAATTATTATAAAGATATTTATGGTAGCAATATGGAGCGTGGGGCATAATTGCAATAATTTTAAAATCTACGGACCTCTGAAAGGAAGGAAAATATTGAAATAAATGAAAATGGGAGAAGTACATTACCCACAATTGAATAATCAAGGTAACTACCAAAATTGGAAATTTCGAGTGAAATTATTGTTGGAAGAAAAAGGCGTAGAGTATGTATTGAATGAGAATAAAGATGAAGGTAAGAAAAATAATTTCGAAAAAGATAATTCTAAGGCCAAAATTATAATAGTAAATTGCTTAAATGATAAATATTTAGTAGTTGTTAAAAAAGCAAAGATGGCGAGTGAAATGTTTCCTCTATTAGACAAAATTTTCGAAAGACTTAGCGTATTTAATAAATTACATTTAAAAAGAAAATTACTGAGCCTAAAGTGCAATATTAATGAAAGCTTACCAGAATATTTCTTTAAATTCGAAACAATAATTAATGAATTAGAATCAATTGGTACTTCTATTGATGAATCGGACAAAGTGTGCCATTTATTATTGAATATGCCTACAGAATATGAAAATGTTATTACGGCACTTGAAACTATGGATAAAGAGTTAGACATGGAATTTGTTAAAGCAAAGCTATTAGATGCAGAAATGAAAATTAAAGAAAATAATATAACACCTAATACAAGTGAAAGTAGTTTTATATCATGTTATAATTGTGGAAAAAGGGGACATAGATTTTTTGAATGTAGAAACAAAACACTATCAAGAAGTAGAAGACCATTTAGAGGCAAATATTTTAGAGGTTCCACGAGAGGGGGAAAAATTAATTATAGACAAAATAAGAGAGAAGAAGCATGTGAAATAAATGATAGAAATAATATGTTAATAGCTATAAATCAACAAGAAATATTAAATTCAGAAATACAAGTAAATAAAATAAATTTTATATTAGATTCAGGAGCAACACATAATTTTATTGAAGAAAAATATGAAAAATACATGAAAGAAATAACTATATTACCAGAAGAAGTTAAAATAAATATAGCGAACGGTGAAACATTATTAGCAAAAAAGAAAGGAATATTAGAAGTATGTTACAAGAATAGAACCGCGTCAATTGAAGGATTGATTGTTCCTAAAATAACACACAATTTGTTATCAGTCATTCGTTTAATGGATTTGGGTATGAAAGTAATATTTAATAATGGAAGAGTAAACATTTTTTCAAGAAAAGGTAATATTTATTATGGAGAAAGAAGCGGAAAATTATACAACATATAATTTGATATTGCGCAACAAGAACATTGTTATTTTATAGATGATTTATGGCACAAAAGATTATGTCATATCAATAGGAAAGCATGGCTTTGTTAAATTTGCCTGTTAGTAATAAAAAATGTGACATATGTATGAAAAATAAGTTTACAAGGCTTCCATTTTATAGAGTGGAAAAAACTCAATCTTGGAAAATTGGTGACTTGGTTCACTCTGACATTTCAGGTCCTACAAGGGTACCAACGAAAAGAGGCGAAAGGTATTTTCAGACAATAATTGATGACTATTCTCATTTCACACATACATATTTATTAAAACATAAGTCAGAAGCTTCTTCTAATTTAATTGAATATATAAATTTACTAGAAAAAAGAATAAGGTGCGATAATGGAGGAGAATACTCATCTAATGAATTTAAAAGGTATTGTTCTAATAAGGGTATAATAATACAGTATACATTACCATATAGCCCACAAATGAATGGCAAAGCTGAGAGGATGAACAGAACTATTTACTACAAAGCAAGAACAATAATGAATGAATCTAACTTACCTAGATATTTATGGGGACATGCTGTTTTGACAGCCACTTACTTAACAAATAGAACACCTTCAGCAGCAATAAATTATAGAGTACCTGCTCACATTTTTGGGAAAGATGCGAATTTAGACAACATTAAAATATTTGGATGTAAAGCATGGGCTGTAATATTACCTAGAAAAGACAAGTTTGATAATAGAGCACTACCAGGAAGAATGGTTGGATATGCACGTACTGGTTTCAAAATATGGATTCTAAAGACTGACGAAATAATTGTATCAAGAGACGTAAGATTCGATGAAGATAATATAAGGTATGAAGAAGATGAAAAATAAGAACCAAATTAATAAAAATATAGTTAAGAGAAATGTGGAATTTTTAGTTAAAAATAATAATAGAAAAAGTGATGAAGAAAACGTTAGAGAAAAAGTAAAAGAACAAGAACAGAAAAGTGGTGAGCAAATAGAAGTAGAAAATGAAGAAGAAACATATGATGACGCAAATGATATAAATGACAGGTAAGTAACTACAACTCGAAGAGGAAGGCAAATACATATGCCTGGATATCTACAAGAATATTATAATTATGAAGCATATTGTTTTGTAAGTAATGAACCTACAACTTATACAGAAGCTATACAAGGCAAAGAGTGGCAAGAAGCTATCGAAAATGAATACAACGATAAAATGAACACTTGGACAGAAGTTGATCCGCCTAAAAACATTCATTTGATAGATGCTAAATGGATTTTTAGAACCAAAGAAAATGGAGTCAAAAAGGCGAGATTAGTGGCTAGAGGATTCATGCTAAAACCGGATGGAACTGAAAATTATACACCAGTGGCACGTATTTCAACAGTGAGAATGGCATTACAGCATAACTTAACAATTAAACAATTGGATGTACCTACAGCTTATTTAAATGGCAAGTTGGAAACTAATGTATATATGAAAGCTCCGGAAGGGGTTAATTTAGATAAAAATAAGGTATTAAAACTAAATAAAGGTTTATATGGCCTCAGACAGAGCGGAAAAGTTTGGAATCAAAGAATTAATCAATATTTGATAGAAAAGGGATTTACGAGATCACACAATGACTATTGTTTATATATAAATGTAAAGTTATGTTTATGGTTAGTTTTATATGTGGATGATATACTAATAGTTGGAAGTTCGGAAAACATAGAAGTAACAGTAAAAGATTTAAAAGAGGAGTTTAACACAAAAATTATAGAACAAACGAACACATTTTTAGGCATTGAAATAAAGAGAAAAATAAAATGAAACTGACTCAGACAATATATACAGAAAAGTTATTAGATAGATTTGGAATGTCGGATTGTAAACCGATTAAAACACCAATGACAAAAGGAATAGTACCAGATGGAGAAATAATAAACAATGTACCATATAGACAAATCGTTGGAGGAATAATGTACTTAGCATTTACAACAAGACCTGATATAACATATGCAGTTTCATTTTTAAGCCTATATTTAGACAAACCAACAAAATGTTTATGGACACAAGCCAAAAGAATTTTAAGATATTTAAATGGTACAAAAACACATGGCTTAACTTATTATAAATATGAGGGGCAAGATAAATTAGAAACATATTCAGATGCAGATTGGGCTGGAGATCAATTAGACAGGAAGAGTGTCAGTGGATCAATAACATTGTACAACAACAAAATTATAAGCTGGTTCTCCAGAAAACAGCATTGCGTATCACTATCCACAACTGAAGCGGAGTATGTTTCAACAGTAATGAGTGCATGTGAATTATTAAATTTAAAAGGACTGTACATGGACATTAACAATGTGAGTGATAAGTGCAATTTAAATAATGTTTTGTATATGGACAACATTGGAGCAATTAGTTTGACTAAGTCTTATGAAAATAGCAAGAGGGCCAAGCATATTGACATAAAATTACATTTTATTAGAGATGTTGTTAGCAAGGAGAAATAAATATTAAATATGTAGACACTAAAAATAATTTAGCTGATATATTGACTAAAAGTTTATCCAATGAAAACTTTGCTAACATCATACATTTAGTATGATTAGTATGTTAATCATAAAGTTTAAACATAAAATAATAATATTGATTAATGTAACAATTTTTCATAAAATTTAAATAATTAAATTATATTCAAAATGAGGGAGAATGTTGAGATAATATATTCTATATATCTATGGTATCCTATATTTGAATTTTGTATTAGGAAATTGGAATTGTATTATGTCAAGAGGAAAAAATAAAGATGGTCAATATTTAAAATTGTGTTATAATTATTATAAAGATATTTATGGTAGCAATATGGAGCTTGGGGCATAATTGCAATAATTTTAATAACTATATCAGTGAAAATGGAAGCATCAAAAGTATGGAAATATTTTTAAAAAAATAAGGAATCTGCAAAAGCGCAATGCCTAGTGCCCAAAAACCATTGCTTGCAAAAATTCAAATACTAGCGGGTTGGTGAGACATTTAGCACATGTTCATAAAATCAATATTACTAAATGCGGGACCCAAGAAGAATCCGAATCTGAAGCATCTACGAGCTCAGCGGGCTCAGCAAAGCCTATCAACCGTAAATTAAAATTGACAGCAAATGTATCTTACGCCTAAAGATTGACTCATCAATTTGACCTCTTGATAAATGTTTGATTTAGTCTATGACTTTTGTATACAAATGTCACATTGATTGTCATCCGTCAGTGATTATTCTGCCAATTCCTATTCCTGTCGCTGTCAGCCGTTATCGTTATTCAAAACTAAATATCATCTTTGAAAATAATTTGACCAACGGGAAGTTCAAAAATAATATTATATGACTGAAACTTAATATTTTGTTTTTATTTTTACATTTTTTTAATTCACCAGACATGGGGTACAGACGGGCAAGCGCTTTACAATTCTCCACAATATTGGAACTTATGGAATGGTGAAATATATTTGTGTAGTAAAAATGTGCTTTAGGTAAATAAAATATAGTTGCTTATAGACTTCCTTTTCGAGTTACAGTCATGGTGATCTTGCCAAGCCGCAGCCGGGCGCTCAAGGGCGATTAAGGTCCGATCGCCTTTGGCAAGACTTGGCTAATCTATTGAGTTCCGTAGGTGGTGTCCAAAGGTCGCAGGACAAATGGAAGAGAGTATGTACCATTATAAATATGCTTTTTTATAATCTATTGATTACTAACAAATTACATTATATCTATAAGATCCAACTCACATTATATTAGGTGAAGAACAACAAACCTACTAAGTTATAGTTTAATTATTACACATAGATAAAAGAAGACATACATTTTTATATCACACTTATAAAGAATATTTTAGTCAGCCATCTTAATGAGATACGATCAAAATTCCCTTTAAGTTTTGTTTATCACTTAAAAGAAGAAATAATTCAATATAAATAAGATTGCAAACACATATCAACACAAAGTTTTTTGATGGTGCAGATTACTTTTGGAAAAACATTCCAAAATAATTATGTTAATTTAAGGTGCGGGCTGATTGGAAGTGTTAAACGAAGAAAAAAGCCGTAATAATGCTTCGACATGCTGGTGGGACGGGTGGTGGTCCCAAAAGCAATTTATTGTTAACACCCTTTGAACATAGGGTGTTGGCAATAATGGATGCTACAGCAGTGGGAGGTCTCCCAGATGCAGTGGAATCAGGATTTGATATTAGTCTGGTTTTATTGCTTTTGTAGTTAATTTATTTATTTATTTTTTTTACAATTATAATGAATTTTATTTTACAATTTGTAGGATCCCCAACCTTCCACCTCCGCAGCTGACCACACATCCATTGAGAGTGATCGAATTACAGCACAAGGTATACATAGAATCATAAAAAATATTTAGATCATAAGAAAAGTAAATATTGAATAAATTTTCTGCCTATATTTTTTGTCATAAATTTTTTACTATGTATTTGTAGGATCTTCATCAGTTGCGGCTCTCCGACTTGTGGTCAATACTGAATCCTCGACTTCAGCGAGTCAACCTTTAGCGCAGGAAGCTCCAGGTATACCGCCTCCCACACCGACTCCTTTATAACCCCAACCAGACTCTACTCCACGTCGGCGGCAAGTGAGGGTAAGACGAAGGGGGGCTTTAGCTCCATTCGACACAGCGGCCAGCGAATTCGCGGCCATAGAAGAGCGTCGTTTTGAGCTAGAGGAAAGGAGGGAGCAAACAGAGATTCAGAGGCTGAACTTAGAAGAGCTGCGGGCGAGGACAGAGGCTCAGAGAGTAGAGGTGAATCGCGAGCACGTTGCGGTTTTAAACCGCTTCGCCGATATTGTTCAAACATGTGTTGAGCTTTATCGGCAACAGCTCGATGAACAATAGTGCTTGCCATCTATCTCTATCTCAATCTTCGCGACACCAACGTGTGTTTGTTCAAATGTGATCGAGGCACATATGCGCAGCGCTGATGTCACAAAGGCGTCGTAAATTTTTTTTATATTGATATTGTTAAATAATGTTTAAATAAAAGTAAAACAAATATTAAGGATAGAGTATTATTTATTATCTAAGCAATAACACATAGGGCCGAAACACATAAGCGCGTTGCGGCGCCGCGCCGCTGAAATCGGCAGTGCGCTATAGCGGTGCGGCGCCGCAACGCACGACGTGAATTCCAGCGTTATGACGTCATACTTGTTGACAAGGATGCAGTTTGTTTCTAACACTCTTGCAAACAACACGTGTCAACCGAGAAGCAGTTTTAAAATTAAAATGTCTGACGTTGACGTCGATCTGTTTATATCTTCGGTTCAGGAACACCGTTGTTTGTGGGATACTAGTGACGAAACCTATAAAGACAAATTTATAAAACAAGAAGCATGGAAAAGCATTTGTGAGATCGTTTATGTTGATTACAAGGAAAAAAACTCAACCGAAAAATCAAAACTGGGTAAGTAGTAACATATAGTCTTAGGCAATGATATTTTAAACTAAAGATAAGTTACGTTCATAGTAATTTACGTTTTAAATCTGTTCCTGTGTTTAAATCATTACCTCCCAGCAATCCAAAACTGCACACATTTGCAAGTTTTACTGATTAGCAAACCAAAAGATATGAAATAAAACGCAATTGAAAGAGATAGCTATAATTTTAATGGTTGCACTTCAAACGTTTCTTGTGCATAGAGTAACATTTATAGTCGTAGAGTGGACACTTGATTCAAAACTATTCAAAAGTACATAGATAAGAAATAAAACATCTTACAAAAGTAAATCACATTTATTGAAAATTTTAACAGTGAAATAATTAATAATGAAAGAAAAGAAATAAAATACACATTTTTAACCGACTTCAAAAAAGGAAGAGGTTACTCAGTTCGACCGTATATATGCTTTTTTTATGTTTGTTCACAACATGTTAAATAGTTTGAATCAAATGTATTAAGGTATTATTTGTATTTTGAACTGAGTAGGTATACGAACATTCATATTTTGTTTAATTGCCAACTTAGGGCGCCAACATCACTGGAAAAGTAATTACAAAAATCATTCCGTATTAGATGTGGGCTTAAATTATTTTCATTTGCTGTGGGCAAATGCAACATTTGCAGATCAGAATCATCAAAGATAATGTCATCGGTCGCTTGTACTCCATCTCGATTCAAAACAAAGTTGTGCATTACACAACATGCCTTGATAATGTCTGTCGCAAATTCGTATTGCACATTCATAGATCGATGAAATATGCGCCATTTATTGGCTAGGATGCCAAAAGCGCACTCGACATATCTTCGGGCACGACTCAGTCGATAATTGTAAACTCTTTGTTGTACCGACAAATGTTTTCCTGAGTAAGGGCGCATGACGTTATTCGAAATTGAGAATGCTTCATCTCCTACAAAAACAAATGGAGTTTCATTTTGAGAACCTGGTAAAGGCTTTGGTACAGGAATAGGTAATTTGCGTGTCATAATCAAATCATAAAGTTTAGAGTTCTGGAAAACGGTGGAGTCACTTTCCTTGCCATACGCTCCTATATCGACAAAAATGAATCTATATCTAGAATCTACAAGAGCTAATAAAACTATTGAATTATAGCCCTTATAATTGTAAAACAGTGATCCACTGTGCGCAGGACATGTAATACGGACATGTTTACCATCAAGAGCTCCTATGCAGTTAGGAAAATTTGCTTTCTTGTCAAACTCAATAGCGACATCTTCTAGAACCTGTTTTGTTATAGGAGGTATATTTTGACTTGATAGATGTTTCCATATGGCGCGACAAACTGTCCTTACAATTTTTGCTATTGTACTTGCTCCTCGGAAGTAATTCGTATGCATGGTTTTAAAGTCACTGCCGGTTGCTAGAAATCTAAAATGAAATAATAATTAGTAGGCAAATAATAAAATAATACAAATGTAGGTATAATCAAACTCAAACCGCGCAGGTAATAGTGTTGCTAAAGGAATAGATTTTCAAAGATAGACAGGTAGTTTTTCAAAGAAGTACTCAATAAATATTTTACATTATGGTTGTTCTAGGCAAAGTCAATCAGTTTTTAACTTGCCTAAGTCAAGAAAAAGCAGAAAATTATTCTTTTTCGGCGGCCAGCCATTTATATGAAATTGGATGGACCGAAAGTACTTATGAAAGTTATATCAAATTTTATATGTAGTATAAATGGAATCTAGGGAATTTTAGTCTTTATTACTATTTTTCACTTGTGAAGTTTTTTGTTGCAGGTAATGATTTAGTCAAGAAGTGGAAGGCCATAAAAGATAATTTTGCTAAATATCAAAAAAAACTAAAAGATGCCAATCGATCAGGAGCTGGAGCTGCAAAAATTAAAGAATATCACTTGAATAAACAATTACAGTTTTTGAAAAAGGTTTCACAAAATGCAACTGATTCCAGTTTATGCGTAGCGGAAGGAGATATTGAGAATGAAATAACGGCATTGCCTCGTTATAAAAGTCAACCACGAAAACGAAAGGCAGATGATAAGGATGATATTGAAGAAGATTTATTGGCAATATTAAAAACACCGGAGAATAGACATTTGCATTTTTTCAAGGGGATTTTACCATCTCTACAATCGTTAAATGAGAATCAAACATTGATATTTCAAAGTCGGGTGCTTCAAATATTAACCGACATTCTTCAACCTTCAATTCATCAAAATACACATCACGGCTATAATCAAGAATATCAGCATCAGGGTTACAATCAAGGATATTCAACTATGAGATACGATAATACGGTTCAGAGTGGCTACCACACTTCTACTCCTGGAAGTTCGATTACTGAACAGAGGACTACCTCATCATCAAACCAACAACGTCCAATAAATTCACCATTTTTACTGGACGAAACGTCAGCTACTTCCTATGTTTCACAAGATGAGGAGTTTGATTTTTCTTAAATTGATCATTACATTTTTTAAGGCCTATTAAAGTATTCTTAAAGTAAGAAAATTGTATAATGCAAAAAGCTTAATTTGATTCTGTCTTGTTTCATTTGAACCTGGCTTTGTACCACTAGGTACCCCCAAACCATGAACACTAGTGATGCAAAATTTTTATCGACACCCCGCTAGTACCACAGGTGTATAAAGCCAGGGGTACAAATAAAACTAAACATTTGATTCCGAGTGCCATAAACATCAATAAAAAAAAATAAGAAACCTATTTGTTTTACCTTAAAGTTAAGCCCAGCATTTCCAAAGCAGTAACTGGTTTTCTTCCTTTATTTTTTTTCTTCTGTATATATTTTGATAACTCGCTTAATAGCTCTTCAAATGATGATATACTCATTCTAAAGTAGGCAACAAATTTTTTTTCGTCTATCTTTAATGCTTCGTATTTTTTAGAAAAGAACTCGCCATTTGGATTCATACCCTTACTTAATGGATGTATCCAGTATCTTCTTTGCCGTATTTTTAAGATAGAATAATGTCTTCTTAATAACAAATAAGCAATAAGTTTATTACGATCCATCGCAGAGAGACGTCTATCCACACTCAAAAATCACGAGAAAATGGTTGCCCTACCATAATGCCCTGTTTCGCGACGCCGCAACGCGGCAACGCAACTGCCGATTTTGGCGTTGCGGCGCCGCAAAAATAAGCAGTTTGCGTTATGTGTTTCGGCCCATAGCACAAAGAAAACTTATCATACATTACTCATCTAAAATGATGAAAAAGAAAAAAATTACTTCTTTGATATAAACATAAGCAAATGCAAAAGCTTTGTCAACATTGAAGTAATTCTGTATGGAGTAGTAACAACATTTACTAAACACTTTAATGTGAGTTTTAAATAAGTGGCAAATCTAATATAGGCTGTGGAATTTTATTATAGATGCGATCAAGCCCCGTGAAACAATTACTCACTTTGTGGAGACGATAGTATGGTGTTTCAAAGTTTATTTTTATTTCTAGTATTTATACTGCATGTGTCACTATGTTTAGAATGTAAAATAATGTTCTGCCTTTTGTATAAAATGTCACTAAATATATTGTGACGGTAATGTAACCTGACACTGCCTAAAGAATTCTGAAGAGACCGAAACAGGTGGAAATCTGAAGGTGCAAGGTCAGGACTATACGGCGGATGCATTAACACCTCCCAGCCAAACTCTCTTGATTTTTGCTGAGTGGCTAAAGATGTGTCAGGTCTAGCGGTATCATGATGAAAAGCCACTGCCCTTCTGTTGATTAATTCCGGCCGCTTTCTCTCAACTTCTTGCTTTAATCTCATCAGTTGTTCGCGGTAGAGTTCAGAATCGATGGTCCTGTCTGGTGGCAACAGCTCATAATGAATAATGCCCTTCATTCCCACCACACACACAGCATCACCTTCAGTCTGTGAAGCCTGACCGGCCTTTGACCACAACCATTTTCGCACGTTCTTGTCGTACGTGATCCACACACATTTCTTCACCAGTTATCAGCTTCTTTAAAAACGGTTCGGTTTCATTACGTCGTAATAAAGAATCACAAATGAGTACACAGTTCATTAGGTTTTATTCAGTGAGCTCGTGAGGTACCCAAATATCGAGCTTTTTTGTGTTCCCAGTTCTTCAGCTACGTCGTAACTACTGATATACCGATGGGACCAGAGCGAGGTGCATCTTTGACATCAAAATTTCCGGATTGAAAATGCTTAAACCAAATTTGTGCTACTCTCACAGACACTGCACTAGGTCCATAAATATCGCAATTTTTTTTCGTGGCTTGCGTTGCATTTTTACCTTTTTTGTAGTAATATTTTAAAATGTATCGAATTTCTTCATTAGCTTCACTCATCTTCACAGTACGAAAAACAAATAAAAATCACACATTTTCCTAATTTCAATTTGCAATTATCTTCTTTAAAATGTAAACTTTTAATGATACCAAAACCAGCCAGATACGAATAGTATAGCCAAAGAGATTTTATTACAAGTTCATACATACTATAATGCAAAAAGACTTTTTCCCCAACATATTATGATCAGTTAAAAGTAAAACAGTAAAATGATCAGTTAAAAGTAGAACAATTAAAAAAAATGTGATAACATCACAATCTGCTCAGTAACTTCATTTTTAATTTTTCAATAAGCGTTATTGAATATTGAATTGACATTTTGCTAAGGCCCCAGGTGTGAGTGCACTGAAAAAAAGCAGGCCTGGGTATGAAAGTATGCAGCAACAAAAACAAAACTTCAAAACTCCACCGATACAATCATTGCGTGAAATATTGGCGAGGCTGGCTGCAAAAGACGGCTTCACCATAAATGGAATCACAAAAAGTGTAGTCATTCGTGATTCACTTTCTAATACTAAAATACTATGAGGATAAGGGAAAAAAAAATAATAATTGAACTTTCAGATATTTGTTCTTCAGGTAACCGGCTAAGTG
The DNA here is from genome assembly GCA_905147385.1 of Limenitis camilla. Classification (NCBI taxonomy): domain Eukaryota; kingdom Metazoa; phylum Arthropoda; class Insecta; order Lepidoptera; family Nymphalidae; genus Limenitis; species Limenitis camilla. Next base: position 3,813,531 of record LR990253.1, on the reverse strand, counting down.
TGAGTATTGACGAGTGGACAAGCATACGTAACTAACGCTATTTTAGTGTTGTCATACTACAGAAACAACACATTATTATTATATATAATTTGGGGTTAGTCTGTATACCCGGTAAATGTGGGGCCGTTGAAGTAAGACAAATAGTGGAGGAACATTTTGGAGTGAAATTTGAGTGATGTTGTTGCCGTAACAAGCGATGGGCCAAACGTAATTTAAAAAAAATTGGCAGAGAAAGCCCCTGTGAAATGGTTGTATGTGTAAATCATGCCATCCATTTAGTTATTCTTGACACACACTATGCAAAAAACAGTCAGAAGTTACAGCTGCTGGGAATGCCTTGCAAACGATGACGAACACAGCAACTCCGAGGAAACCAGCAGGACTGATAACGATGATTAATCTTATATATCTAATGAAGAACCTAGACCGCAAATAATTGATGACATAAACAATGTAATGACTGAGACCCAATCGATTATAAGATTTTTCAGAAAGAGTCCTCTAAAATCAATCACAATGCAAAAACATGTAGTAGCCGAATTCGGAGTAGAACTAGTTTTGTTGCTCGATGTTAGAACTAGATGGAATTTAATGATGACAGTGATTGAACGTTTCTTGAAATTTAAAACTGCAATCAAAAAGGCATTGATAGATTTAGATAGCTTACAAAAATGGAATGAAGATAATATTACTGTGCTACAAAACTGCAGATGATATTAACACCAACAAAACTTGCAGTAAAGGCGTCGAGTAGGCAAGATGCCAATATATTGACTGCAGAGGCTATAATAGACGTATTGCTAAAAAATTAGAAAGTATTAATGATTCTTTGGCCCTCGAATTAGTAGATTCACTTAAGATGAAAATATCAGAGCGCCGTAATACGTCTCTAATATCACTGCTAAAATACTTGAACAGCCCTGACATTTTCATGCACAATAAAAGTAACTACTTCATTGATAACACATTTTACAACACGTAAGACATTTTTGATCGGTACGCTGAAAGAGAATATAATCGTTTATGCCCTGCCATCACAACTTTGACCGAAAATGAGTGGGGAGTGGTAGAAGAAGTAAGCTAATCTGAACCTGAAAGCTTCGAAATTCAATTAGAAAAAGCAACTAAAGGCATTTCAACAAATGAGGAGGCAAGTGCAGAGGCACTGTCAAAATCTATAGTAAAGAAAGAGTTCTTACTTTTTGAACAGACTAGGAAGAGGTCACCAAATTTAGAATCGATGTATAAAGCATTGCTTTTAGTTAAGCCTACTTCAAGTGGAAATGAAAAGTGTTTTCAATTTCAGGAAATATAGTTAATAAAATAAGAAACCGGCTGTCTGATATAGCTTTAGTTTTTCTAAAGTCATATTTCATAAGGAAAAATTTAATAAGGAGAATGAAGTAAGATACCAAGCTAAGCTAGTTGCTAAAGGTTGTATGCAGAAATATGGTGTAGATTATTTAGAGACTTTTTCACTAGTAGTTAGGCATACTACTTTAATATTAATGTTTGCTTTATCCTTACAGTTAGGATTAGATATTACTACTCATTTAGATGTTACTACGGCATTTCTTGACTATATATATGCAAAAGCCAGATTGTTTTTCTAATTCAGAAAATGATGATAAGGTGTTGAAATTAAAGCGAGCTATTTACGGACTGAAACAAGCATCTAAAGCTTGGAATAAAAAGGTACATGATTGTCTTGTTAATGTAGGGTACAGTCTAAAATAGAATCTTCTTTGTATACAAAAAACAAGAAAAATTTGAAAACTATTGTTACATTATATGTTGATGATTTTCTCATATTCTCAAATGATAAAGTTAAGACTGAGCACTTAAAAAGTATGTTAGGGTCAAAGTTTAAAATTAAAGACTTGGGACAGATTAAACAATGTCTTGGTATGAGTGTTTGTTTAGATAAAACTAAGAGTTGTATTAAACTTAGTCAGGAACATTATGTAAATAAGTTGTTAGATAGATATAATATGTTAGATTGTCAAACGGCTAATACTCCTTTAGAATGTGGAATTAATATTGAAAAGGGATAAAATTGTAATAGCGAGATACCAAATCAGAATCTTTTTGGAGGTCATAATAGCTGTATTGACTAAACCAGATATTTTATTTTCTGTTTCATATCTTAGTCAATTTAATAAATGTTATTATCAACAAACTTGGGCATATGCTACAAGAGTGTTGCGTTATTTAAAGAAAACTAAGCATTATGGGTTAACTTACAATAAAGACGGCAAATCTTGTTTAGAGGGTTATGTTGATGCAGATTGGGGAAATAATGTTGTTGATAGAAAGTCTTACTCAGGGTATTATTTTACGTTGTCAGGTTGTGTAATTTCATGGGAGTCTAAAAAGCAAAACTCAATGGCGTTATCAAGCACTGAAGCCACTCGGCTTATACTCATATGGGCTTAACAGAAGGTTGTAAAGAGACTTCGTATTTACGTAATTTATATAAGGAAATTACATCTAAGTCGGTTGTCATTCCAATATATAATGATGCGCTTAAGTTGTGCGCGAACAACGTATTTTATAAACCTACATAACACATAGACATTCGTTATCATTTATGTAGAGTGTGACAGTAATAATGTTGTAAAGTTAAATTATTTACAAACGTCTGACATGCCAGCTGATCTTTTTTTAACTAAGGCTTTAAACAGTGTCAAACATTATAATTTTATGAAAGTTTTAGGTGTTAAAGAAATTTAATGTTTTGTTTATTTATGTTTGACTATGATGTTTATTTTTGGTTAATGTGTTAAAAAGTTGATATTTAGTGGGGGTGTTGTAATTAAATATCAACTTATATATTATATACAAAACTCTATGTTATTTATATTATGTGTCTCTATGGTTTGTAATATTTAAATTATTAAAAATAAACCAATTAATTCGATTCATGTCATCTGAAGTAAAAGGTGGTTTTATTTTAACAACATTGTATTTTACTTTGCCTCATATCTAATTTAATAAAATCGGTCGCCGGATAATATAAAGCCGGAAAGCCGGAAAAACCGCTGGAATGAAACGTTGCTGGCTTTTAAAGGTCGTTGCAAATTCATTGTACACGTGCCCCAGAAACCCGCAAAATACGGTATCAATATATTACTCTTAATCGATGCTGAGAAATTCTATGTGAACAATGCATACATATACTTTGGACAAGGTACTGATGGTTTTGGACTTTCTGAAGCAGAGAAAAAACTCGCTGTGTGTGACACAGTCTGTGCTGACTCGTCAAGCCGATAGAAAACACGAACCGGAACACAACAGCTGATAACTGGTTTAGCTCTGTACTTCTGGCTGAACTTTTACTAAAAAAGGGTTTGACTTACTTAGGGACGTTGAAAAGAAAAACAAACGCGAAATCTCTCCCGAGTTTCAGCCACATAAAACCATGGCTATCAATAGTTCGATTTACGGATTTACAAAAGATCTTACTTTGCTCTCATATGTGCCTAAGAAAGACAAAGCTGTCGCCCTTATTTTGTCATGCCACCCGAGCGCAAGTATTGATTGAGAGACCAACAAGCCCATGATGATTGTGGACTATAATCACACTAAGGGTGGAGTAGACGAGGTGGACAAAAAATGTGCTATTTACTCTTGCTCTCGCAAAACACGACGCGACGTTGGTCACAAGCAATATTTTATCGTCTGCTAGATTTGGCTGAAGTCAACCCTTTCATGCTGTATGGTTAATGTCGAGGAGCAAAACTAAGAAGAGGTGACTTCATACGTAACCTTGCTCGTCAACTAGTATTATTATCTTTAAAACTAAGAGTTTACAACGACAGGTTACCTCGGAATCACCAATGACTATTCGGCGTGTTTTAGGACGGGATTTACTACCCTGGAGCTGTGCCGCGTTTGTTCAGCTATTTGTCTCCATAATGAAGCAGCTGGAGCTAAGGTTTGGCTGTTCTGATATTATAATGGGTAATTTGCACGAAAATCTTAAATTCTTGTCCTTTAAGTTTTAACAAAAATAAAACAAACATTTACCGGTAATCAAAATGCCGTTGCAGTCTATACTAATGTGGCTAAAAGTTACACGAATCGTTTCGGAACTATGTGTTAATTAAAAAATTCATGCTATATAATGCAAATTTAATTTAATTGAAATTAAAAATGAAATAACATGATAACGAAGAGAGAAAGTAAATCCGATTCTATAAGTTTTGAAATACTTCGCGTAAAAGAAAGAGTAAAATATCTTTCTGGTCCCGAAAGAGATGAGATTTTAAGACTCATATCACCCAGAGAGGTAATTCCTTTATCTTTTTTATAACAAGCTTGCAGGCCATTTGGAAATACTTTAAGCAAAGCTTTTTATGAATACGAAAGTGTAGTTATTATACAACTTTAATTTTTTACAGATAGAAGAAAGACAAAAACATGCATATGCATGTTGGCTGGCTGTAATACGAATCATTCGTACAAGGAACACAAATCCAACAAGAACAAGATTGCCTAGTTTTAGACTCACATCAAACTTCTCTGCTAGATGTTTCATAACGGGCTGCCTGTTATGTATATATATGTCTGTGGTTCGAAAGAAGAGAGCTTGTAAATTCTGTCAGATAAAAGTCAGTGCGTTTGTAGCAATTGCATTATGTATTTTAAATTAAAGAAACCGGAAAAAGAAAAAACATAAAAGGAGACGAAATAAAACGATATGGCTACTACAAGCAGAATGGAGATCATTGAGGGTAAATCAAAAACGGGTGAAAGGGACAAAGAAATTGAAAAATTGATGAAGATTACCAGCATTATTGTAACAAAATTAGGAACAGCGAAAACGGAATCAATAGAGCATGATATCAAAAACACAATTATTGATTTGGATGCATCAGACGAAATTGCTGGAGTGTTGATGACGGTTTTTACTTGCCTCAGAAAAGAGGAAAATGACAAAGCTGGTCATCAAAGATACAAGGCATATGTTGCAAAAATAGATGGTATAGAGGTATCAATACAGTCTATAATAGAAGATGTAAAAGCATCTAATATAGAACTAAATTTTTTGATTGCTACACCAATTGTAGAATTAATGACTCTATTCAAATCTATGTTTGATGAAGTAAGAACAGGAGTTACTCGATTCAGAGTGAGGTCATCGGTTGCAAAGCGAAGTATTAAGAGCGATTCGTCAGGGAAGCCTGTAGGATGGGATCCAAAGGATAAGGATTTGACCCAAAGCATATCGCAGTACGGTTTAATAAATCACCACATTCCTCTGCTTCAGGGGATCACTCTAGCGCCAGAAAGAAGAACTGGTGTGGTTAGAAGTTTAGGAATATTAAAAGAATTGCGTGATATTCTACTAATGACGACAGCTCGATCGACACAAACTATATTTCCCACTATTACTATTATACACTATGTGGAAGAAGAAACCGGTTGACTTCTCCTGGAGCTTCTCTGGTGCTCCCATGATGAAGTAGTATAACGGTCTCATCGAGATGGGGTTAAAGTTTCGAATGAAGTCAGAGGCGGATGTCTTAAAGACAGCGGAGGTGGTATTCCATGCTTCATTCGGGACGTACCTGGAAGATTTGTACATTTTGAGTCAGAATAGCAATTGCATTATTATTTGATAGAATGTACAAGCTCTCTTCTTTCGAACCACAGACATATATATACATAACATTTCTCCCCTCTTAAAAATGAATAGAGACATGAACATTTCTGGCGATTATGGGTGCCTTGAGTCTTTCGATATTCCTGCTACTGACTTATTAGCTAATGTTTCGCAACATGACGCAACACATAATTGTGAGGAGAATAATTTGGAGAGTCAAAACGAACAAATTGAGCACGACGATTTTTATTATGCTTCTGCTGATTTGGATGTGACACAAGAGGTGTGGAACAGATCCGGCAACACTCTTAGTCACGTTCGTCAAAGGAATACGTCTCTTAGGTGCAGATGCGATCCAAATGGCGATCTCATGCCACACATCATCTTCCCGATATGTTGGTCGTCATAAAAGAGGTCAACCCCCTCTACTGAAGTAGACTCTCGGTCGGGTCATACGATTCATCATTCCACGAGCAGCTGACATCCGAACCGCGACCGGCATCACGAAACGAGCTTTTCACATGATCTGTCCGCTAGTTTCCCCTAATGAAGATCAATAACTTTGGAAGCAACCAGGGTAAAGCACAAAGAAAGAGTTTCTTTAATTATTTGTAAACTTAATTGTGGATACAATCATCAACATAGTTAAGACATCTGTGGCACACATGCCAATAGCGTCTATAATAAAAGCGTCAATAAGGCGAACATAGAAAACAAGTAAGATTTAATAGCTGGTGATACTCATTCCTGCTACTGGTGTATTCCTATATTCGAATAATAATAGTTCTATATCTTTATTTATACTTAATTTTCTCTAGATATTATCTCCTAGTTTAAAGATCTCTCGTAAAATCATATGTTCATTGAAGAAACTGGTGAGTGTAAAAATAGCTGCTCTGTTTCCATCACCTTGTCGGCTATAGTGGCAAGGTGATCCAGGTCTTTGGACTCTGTAACCGCCAGGACCGCTCTCACTGCCTGAAGCAAATAAGTCTACCAAAAAATACGCAATGAGCCAGCTAGTAGCAGTAATGGCTGCTAACTCGCTAGTTGCCATGGCCTGAGGAGACTAGAACGTAGCAGGTGCCAGTACTGGTGTGGTGGACATTGCTCATTCTTTCTTGACGGGGTCACCAGTTTAGGGTAATAAGTATAGTCTTTGTACCCTACACTTTAGGGTAATAAGTGCTTTTTCTCTCTGTACCCTAATATAATATAAGATCTACAAATAATGCGACAGAGTCCGTAATGTAATTTTCATCAGTGATGAGCAGTAAAGAAATTAGCCCGGCAGCTTCCCCAGTAAGAGAAGTTATTAAATTCTGGAGCTAGCTAACAGTCGGCACGTCTGCACTGTGAACCTATACATACCTTGAAGATGTTATTGAAAAGTGGCCGCTGTCTGATACCACTGTCAAATCTCAGTAGCTCGAATTGGGAGGTTGACATGCGGTGATTTCAAAGACATACCTCATGTGACACATAGTAATAGAAACAAAATGGCAAATCAGGAATATCTATATAACATAAAGCAATTTCATGCGAAAACTTTAATTAATCTGCGTTTTGCATCGACAACAAGGCAAGTAAAAATGGAAAATTTCATTTAAAGGCAGAAAATAAAGCGGTCGAGGTAAAAGTCCAACTAATTTCAGGGGTGGCCGATACTCACTTCAAACTACTTTAAATGCAAAATCTGCATATCGATGGGTCGTACGTACATGGGCCAAGGCAACAATTTAAGCATATTCACTTTTTTGTGTTAAATGCTCCCTTTTACAAATACTATTTTTTTTAATAAAAAAATGCCAATCGGTTCGGGACTACGCAGGGGAATCCCGCATCTTTGTTTACCTTAACGGCCAATTAGTCAAAACATTTTGCGCTACATTTAATTTACAAAAAGTGTAGCTGGCTCCTAGTGGTGAAATTAGTTTATTTTAATATTGATGGCGATTCATAACTGAATGTTCATAATTTATCCGTGTTTGATATTGGATATTTGGTTGGTTGCTGCCACCTGCTAATTGTGGAATGAACATATAGCTATAAAGGCCTCAAATGAAATAGCTAGCTGTGTTTACGATATTATTAAACTTTAGACTCAAGAAGACTGTACTGACTTTAGACTTTGGTCAGATATTTACTGACCAGAAAGGAAATAGGATAACGTTTTTTATCTACCTCTATGCAGCTAAACAGCTTAGTATTAATATTAAACATAGTTTCCTTGTAAAAGGACATACGCAGAATGAGCGTGAGTCCAAATATGTCATGATTCAAGAGAGAGAGAGCGTCAAGACATGGATTTGACTGAGTGGATTTTATTAAGATGGGCTAATGTAAAAGGAGCTCCTTATAATTTTATAGATGTATCTCAAAATGATTGGTCGCATGGCTTTCGACATGAAAAAGATGCGAGCTAGTGATTGTTTTAACAAAAAAAATCAGAAGGACACAAAGTGTCTTGGTCTAAAATCAAATAATTTTGTGTCAATGAACATGAACCATTTATCCTTTGTGACAAGACGAAAAATGGCTGACAGATCGGAAATACCCTTAAAATTATGTTATAATCAGTTACTACCAATCCGTCCACCCAAAAAAAATATCTGATTGGCTTATGTCGCAAAAATATTATTCCACTAGTTAATCATGAGCACCTATTACAAATGATGATTATTACTAGCGATGATGACAACGAGTGATTTTGTTTAGTTTTTTAATAAATGTTCATTTTTTATTAAACATTTTTTAAATTTTTACTTTATTATTTTTTCCTCTTAGAGTGTGTACTAAGAATCTCAAATTATGTTTTATGCGCTAGTTCAGACACGGCGGGAACCGCGCGATTTCAGAATCGCATGGAAATCGCGCGGGTCTTATTTGTATGAGTTATAAAAGTAATCGTTCAGACATAACCGCAACCTAACCGCCAGAAAATAGAATCGCGCTGCTCCCGCGCGTTTCTATTACTATGGAGTCTTTACTTCGCGTTCAGTTGCGTTGCGGATACCGCGCGGTGAGCACGTCACTGCTCGTGAGTTCGCCATGGATCGTTTCGACACTGAAGTATTTATTGATGAGGTGGAGAAGAGACCTGCAATATGGGACATTCAGTGTGATAATTACTCAAATAAAATTATCAAGAACCGAGCTTGGCAAGAGTTGGTGGAGATATTTGGAAATTGCGAAGACACGGTGGAAAAAAAGAATATTTTAAGTAAGTAGGTTTATTCACCATAAAATAATTGACAGAATTATGTTATAATTATTGTTATGAAGCGTTTATTATACTCTCCGTATACTTTAGGTACTTAAATAAATATAAACAAACTTCGGCTGTTTTATGCAGACATTTCGAGCATTTTTTAAATGAAGGTCACAACGGTATTACCATATTTCGTTTGTTTACATTTAGTTATGTACCTAAACATTACAAGTACGGTATGTTAGTTGCAGCTATATCTTTGTGTCTTGCCATGGAACACGCCCATCGTTCACAAAGTAATGAGCGAATTTATCTCTGATATTCAAAGATGACGGTGTCCCTCTTCCCGCATGCAAGGTATTGAGATTAGTCATGGGTGCATTATATAAAGTATCTTTAAATTTTAGACCATCTCTAGTCCGCACATAGTTATGTAGAACACAAGAGGCTTTTATTATGTCTTCGGCAAAATCTATGTTTACATTTATAGGCCTATGAAAGATGCGCCATTTGTTCGCCAAAATATCAAAAGTGCACTCAATATTACGTCGGGCTCTCGATAACCTATAGTTAAAAATCCTTTTTTCATATGGTAAACATTTGCCTGAATATGGGCGCAATAAATCTTCTGCTAAGCCGAAGGCTTCATCTCCAACTATAACATAAGGCATTGGTGTTAGATCTACATTAGATATTGGTTTAGGTGTTGGTATGTTTAATGATTTTTCTGTCAGGCGTTTATAAAAAACCGAATTTTTAAATATAGCAGAATCACTGCTTTTGCCATAAGCCCCAATATCAACATAAGTAAAGCAATAGTTGGCGTCGCAAAGTGCTAAGAGCACCATGGAAAAGAAATGTTTATAGTTATGATACAAAGAACCCGAATCAACAGGCTTTATAACTCGGATATGCTTGCCGTCTATAGCACCAATGCAATTTGGAAAATTTGCATATCTCTCAAAGTCTCGTGCTATTGTCTTCCAGATATCTTCAGTCGCTTCGGGCATGACTATGTTTACCAACTTATTCCACAATGATTTACATACTTCGCGGACAATTCCAGTAATCGTCGATTTTCCAAGGCGATAATTGTAGCTTAGTTCTCCAAATGAACAACCCGTACCAAGATATCTGAAACAAGAAAATTATTAATTATTTTTAGGTACACAACTCCAAAAAAAATGGAAAAACATACGAGATTGCTACAATAAAGAATACAAAAAAGAAAAAACAACTCCTTCTGGTTCAGGTGCTCGTAAAGGAGCCCGATATATGTATTTTTCAAGATTATCTTTCCTGCAGAATAGTGTAAATAATAAAGACACTACAACTAATATTGAAGAACAGAATGAAAGGCAAAGTGAGGAGACAAGTCAACTAAACGCCAATGCAACCGAAGCCACTGAAATACGTCCCCCTAAACGTAAGAAAACACAAGTGCCAGAAGAAAAAATAGCTGTTTTAATAGAAAAAAGTATCGAGTCACGAAAACATTTTCAGAATGAACTTCAAGAAAATAGTATTACCAAGCAAGATGACGACAAACTCTTTTGTTTGTCGTTATATAAAGAACTCAAAAAAGTACCAGAAAATAGGCGTTTAGCAACCAAAATTGAGTTACTTCAAGTGATACAAAAAGGACAAAGCTTACCACCCCCTGTTCGCTACAATACTCAGCAGATCACACCTACGTATTGGCAAGGATAACAGTATACAAGCCCGCAAGGATATTTTACTACATCTGGATCATCTCCTCCTGTTCCGGCACCGTCACCGTCATCATCGCAATTTAGTTCTGGCTCTCAGTCCTCTACAGTTATAGAAAATATTTATGCTGATTTTGAAGAACAATAAATAAATCTTACCTTAAAGTTATTACGAGTTTCTCTTCCGGTGACACGCTTGGCCTCAAATGCGTTTCAGAGCATGAAATATCTTGCCTGATCAGTTCAATTAGTTCATCAAAAGATTTTATTGACATTTTCAAATAGTCAAAAAATTTGTTATCATACATTCTTAATTTGGGATATAACGTTACGAACTGACCATGTACTAGTCGGTCACGTAATATTGGATGCACCCAATACCGCCTTTTTCTTTTCTTTTTTTTAAGGAGCAACCACAGTAAACACACTTCTTCATCGACCTCCATTTTGAAACTGACGCTAACCCGCACGAAATCGCATACTAACCGCGCGTGTCTGAATAGCATCACAATTTTGCGGTTTCAAACCGCGCGATGCGTAAACGCACGATTCCCGCATGTCTGAACGCACACTATTAGTTTAGATTTTACATAAAAGTATAATTTGTTATTTCTTGTAATATTATTTTACTTAAGTTTAATGATCAACTTAGTTTCAGGTATTTATAATTAAAAAAAATATTGGTCATAAGTTTGTTGACTTCCAACGTGTACTTGGGAGGGTTTTAACACTAAGGTTTCATTAGTCTACTTAGATGAGACTTATATTCACTCCGGTCATACAGCTGAGAAATGTTGGCAGAATCATGATGAAGGTATTAGCTAATTAATTATTTCGTAATTTTAATGAGTAATATATTTTTCTAAACATTTAAATTACGTATTTATGGAAGCAATATAATACAAATTTTTATAAGAGTGATCTAAGAGTTGACTCTGTTCTGCTTTGGTTCATAGTTTAAAAGATTAATTTCAGATTGAGTACTAGAGCCCATTTCTAAAGGGCAAAGATTTATTATCGTTCATGCCGGAGGTAATGTGGAAAATACTTTTTTGGTGTTTACGTCACAAACAAAGAGTGACAACTACCACGATGATATGAATCATACGAATTTAAAAAAATGGTTGTTAAAAAAGTAGTCACCCTATTTGAAGGAGCCCAGTCTAAGAATGTAAATCGTACAACACGATCGTCAAAAAGACCCCAAATACAAGCAGAAGAAAAAAATGAAAAAATTGAGTGGTTAAGAATAAACAATATTGAGTATTCAGAAGAATATGCAAGACCACCACTATAACAACTTGTAAATAGAAACAAGTAATAGTAAGCTTAGTAATAACGTAAAACTAATGTAAGATATGACTACAAAAACAGTAAATACGGTGCCTCAAGGTTGCCTCAAGGTTCAATTTTGGGTCCTCTCTGGGAGAAAATTGTTCTCATTAATATAAATGACTTGCCAACAGTAGTAAAGCATAAATGTATCTTGTCTTCTTTGATTGGATGGCTTTCAGTTGCGCACTACGTCTGTGAAGCATAAATGTATTTTGTACGCTACTACACAACAGTCATTGTCAATAGTAAAGATAAAAGTAGCCTGGAAAATGAGGTCTCGGAAGCCCTTGCAAATATAACAAATTGGTTAAAAACAAATAATTAGAAAGTCAATATTTCTAAAGCAAAAATAATGCAATTTAGTAGTAATAGAAGTTCGAATCACAATTCTTGAGTTCCTGTTAGACGTAAACCTGTACTGGAAATTTTACTTAGGTAATATATGCACAAAAATCAATAAATTCATTTTTGCTTTACGGAATATTAGTAAAACTGTCTCGTTTCAAGCAACCCTACAAACATACTATGGCTATGTAGATTCAGTTATTCGCTATGACCTCATGCTTTGGGGTAACTCTGTTGACTTAGATCGGGTTTTTATCGCTCCTAAAGCGTGTATAAGAACAATATGTGGAGCTAAATATAGACAATCCATTGTTCAAAAAATTAAAAATTCTGCCAGTATCGTCTATGAAATCCAATCCAATTTTTTTTATAAAATATGATGACAGTAAAAGATAAAAATCTTCAACAAATTGCCCGCGATTTTAAACCAACTTCCAAATAATAAATTTAAAAAAAAACGCTGCATGACTGGTTACTGAAAAATTGTGTATATTCTATTGACGAGTTTTACGACATCACAAAGCGAAAACTATAATATTCTATTTCTGTGCTCATCTCAAAATTTTATATTAATTTATTTATTGAATATTTCGTATTAATTGTAGTTTAATAAAACTGATGAATAAATTTATTTTAATTGTCATGTAATCTGTTCAAGAATTGTTTATTTATTGTATGTACCATATTATATTTGTACGTCAGGATAGACTGGTAGAATATATATTTGTAACTATTATCACAAATAAACGATTATTATTATTATTAAAAGAACTGCATTATAATTGTTTACCACACTTTCTTCTTAGGTTCTTTTCAACAGAATCGTCTATTATTAGCTTAATCAGTAGCTGGTTTTAATAACCCTCTTCTTTCTCCTCTATATGCAAATTTTTGACTAATTTATTAAATTCAGAATATTCATTCTCTTTCAAGTACATCTATTCCATGTGGTGTTGAGAAATCTGGAACATTACTACACCGACACTGACATGTGAAAATGGCTACCACGGTTCTAAAACTCCACTCGGTACCAATAATTTCCCTCTCATCTTGCAAGGAAAATTGTATACGTTTTAAGAATTACATGAGGTTTACATATTGTTGAACTACTGCTAAGCGGTCCAGAAGCGTTAGGCGTTTAGCGTTATCGATATCACGTCCATCAGCGATTAGTAACTCTTTTATCATATCCGGCCAATTCAGATCATTTAAGGAATATTTTAAAAAATGCAATTAATTCAGAGCAATATTTCTACCGCTTATGACGCTGATCTTCTGACATTTCGCTAACCAGATGAACGTTATCCTTGTGGATGTGTAAGTGCCCGTGAGGTGTGTGCTCTACATGACCTTGTTGCATTATACATGATACAGATACACTTGATTCGGCACGTAAATATTTGTTGGAATCTTCAACATTAAATTGTGAAATATTTTCATGAATTGTTAATAGAAGAATCGAAACATTTTTTGCTTCTTCATATTTTACTAATTTTGCTTGCGCTTTGCTTGTTATAATTCCTGGCTCAATTTCAAGTCCTGTTGCTAAATGTTGTAATTGTTGTTTTGAAAGATAACCAGAAACCAAAACATGATATGTCTTATTAATAATATGACTTGGGTGTGTAATAATATTAGTAAATTCTCCATCATTAGTCAATAGCAAAAGCCCACTAGTATCATAGTCTAAACGACCCACCGGATAAATTCGCTCTGAAACACCTTCAACATTAAATTGTGAAATATTTAAACGTAAATTCTAACCTCGTTTTGGATAATTAAAATTATATACTATGGAAACACTAAAATCACAGCTATTAGCTGTCAATAATCATCCAGCAATCCTTTGCGATTTCTACAATATTCAAGAATGGATATAGCATAACAACGCCGACATCGCCATTCGCTTGATTATAGACGTAATACGTCACGTAGCTTGTCTTAAGAACTATTCCTAAATCTATCGCGTATTTGTTCACGTAACAGTACTCCTTCTTGAGTACCTAATCACTCGTTACATCGCTAGTCTTATAGACCTACACCTACTCGTTCGTTATCTCGAGACAGTTCACGAGGTCGTTTATATTTACGAAGTCGTTCACGCTCATGTTTGAAATATATTTCGCGGTCGCGCCGATCACGTATATCAACAAACGTCTCGTTTATATTCTCGCTCATATAGTGTTTGTAGGTCAGTCAAGAGACACCCAGCGCTCAGTAGCACGTTAGATAAGATATTATCACGATTAGATGCGATTGAGAATAATATTACGACGCCATCTCGGGAACGACCCAATAGTGTAACCACTAAGACGGCTGCGCAAGCAAATGTTGACGTGATTCAAATTTTGATCCATACATGATACTGACGTCTGGTGCGTGGTGGTAAACCGAGCTGTCAAATAAATGGGGTGACAGTGTTTGTCACGTGTTCCGCATTATTTAAAAAGTGACGCTAAAACGTGGAGTAATTTCAAATACGAGTTCAAACCTTTGTGCCCTAGATAGCTAGATAACGCAAATATTTTATTCGAACCCATGAACACACCTCCGACAAGTACTAGCCATATAATGAATACGTGCGACGGACTCTTATACGTTTACGAAAATTAAGGGATTAAGCAAAAAGCTAATGACCTTAATTGTTATTCGCGGTATTAATGACGCTCAAGTGCGTGCTGCGCATGTAACGCTGGGTTATCCACGGCAAACCTAGTTTCGTTATTCAATTTATTAGAAACCTGAAGATAAATTATTGTCATTATTGGCATATAGAGCCGTCAGAGCACAACTCAGGTCGAAGACGCCCCCAGTCACCTTCAGCCGCAGTTCAAGAAGTGGTCGAGGCGGTCGATTCCCCTGAAGAAACAGATGAGAGCCCCCGCAAGCGATCGCTGTTGGTAACCGACATGTGATTCAACTGGTGAAGGAAGACGAGGTGTGAGCTGCAATACGAAAACTTAGTGCCAATAAGACCAGGGTTCACTGCGGTACCGGGCTGTGTTCTAGTCTTTGCGCTTGAAGAGTCTTGAGCCGATTCCACGAACAGGGGAATACTCCCTGAGTATTCCCCTGTTCGTGGAATCGGCGTGTCTCTCATTGCACTCCGTATTTTAAAATTTATAATTTTGGAATACGGGTGTTTTCTGTTATTTATTTTGTTTAACTGAATTAGTGTTATCCTTAACGATAAGTCTTTTATTTTTATCATCAAATCGTGCCCAGGAACAAGGATATAGGACTTATTTTTAAGATTAGTTTCCTTCGCCTTCCAGCGTTAGTCGTCCAACCCTAGACTTTTACCAGGTTAGTGGTTTTATTTTGACCTATATGTCGGGGATTTTAAAACGATGTGAAAGGAAATGGAAGGAGGGAGATGGGGGAATATTGGGGAACACTAAAAGAGGGTGATGATATTGAATGGAATATTGGGTAAACGCAACGTAGATACTCCAATTGAACCGATAAATGATCAAATATGATCACTAACAATTACGAGAGAAACCTAAGCAGTGCCTTGGACTTGTGACCAAGGTGTAGGCTTAAGGACATCCTTTAAATGATCATAACACTCGCCTCCACTGCTCAGGCTCTCTGTTTAAACCCAAGGTTAAACGCACATAAACCGAATCTAACACAAGGCTAACCTAACCTAAGGCTAACCTAACCTAACATTGTGTTTACTTAACCACGTGGCAATTACATTGTAAGGACTTACGTGACCTTAGTTGGACAGCACTCCTAGCACTAACATAACACTGCACAACACTATCACTATTTAGACACTACTTCACTTCTTGACAGACCGCGCACGACTAAGACTTCAGTCAGACTGTCGATGGCATATAAAGGGTCGAGGGTCGAGACTGTCAAAACAACGGAAGTGACCACTACCCTACTCCAACGCCACAGATAGCGATAACGATTCGATTAATCGATAATCTTTTACTTATTCTCCGACATATATATTACCTAGATATTTGCTGTATAAAATTTTTCACGGAAAATTTTAAAACACGTGGTTTTTTATAAGACACGGGGCTGCCGCGTGTGTGTGTACGCTTGTAAAAAATTGCCATAAGTAAAAATTGGCTCGAGCAATATACATTTTTTTTTATTGTAAAAGACAATACGAATTCAAATATTTTCAGCTATTTACTGAAACTGACGTTGATAAATTGTTGAGACCTGCACAAATCCGCTGGCTGTCATTGGATGCAGTGGTAGATCGAGTTCTGCAACAATGGCAAGCTTTGAGACAATTTTTTCATAGCAAATGGTTAAATGACAGTGATTGCGCAGAAATTCATATATCCTTATACAATACTTTTTGACCTCCATTCCAAAAAGCATTAATTCTCGAGAAGTTCACCACTACAATAACATGATTTTTTCGAATAAGGCACATTTTCACCCCAATAGTCATGTCAATCGGCAGAACTGTAGATAACGGAGCGACACAAACCCACAAATCAAGCACCAAACTCCATTACACTCGCCAAAAGTGACGGTTTGGGCTGGACTATTCGTGGAATTTAGAGGGACTTTCTGGCTTACACCGTTTAACTTGGTTTCAACAGGATGGGGCCACGTGCCATACCTCAAACGATTCTATGGCAGCAGAGAGAAAAATTTGGCAAAAACATCTCAAAAAGAGATGACATAAACTGGCCCTTTTTTATGGGATACCATACCTCAAAAGTAAAGTTTTTGAGAGCAATACTGAGTCCATAGAAGAATTAAAAGAAAATATACGGGAAGAGATACTGTTCATTTCCGTAAACATTCTCGATTGCTGCGGTGCCAATGGAGGATCTCATTTGGATAATGACATATTCAAAATATTAAATCCCCTTTTGTAAGCTTACTTTAGAAATACACATCTATTTTCTTTTGTACCTATTGCGCTTTTAATGGTTGTTTGAAATGTTACGGGAATTCAGGTTTACTCTGTACTTTAAAAAGTTTAAGAAAAACTATTAAATTAATTAATATTTTTAATAAGAGAATAACACTATGTAGAATTTTGCCGGATTCTAATAGAGGTGGTCCGTACCCCCCGCTCCCGTCACGCTACGTCACCGGATCCCTCTCCGTTTTGCCTTTCAGCTTTTGCTATATGCTTATGCTATAACAAGGCACGGGGACGAGCTCTAAGAATGCAACTTGATGTAGCTCTATGCCGTGGCAACCCAAACAATGTCTCTACTAATGTACCAAGAAGCTTTAATATAATCTGTAACGAGATGTAGTTTCATCATCACGACCCTTCAATGGCCCACTGTTGAGCCGGGTCTCCTCCTCAGAATGAGGAGGGTATTAGGCCATAGTCCACCACGCTGGCCCAGTGCGGGTTGGCAGGTTTCCTCACGATGTTTTCCTTCACCGTTAAAGCAAGTGATATTTAATTGCTTAATAAAATGAATGTCTTGTTCCAAGAATTGTCTTGGACACTGAACAGGCTACTTATCTCTCACAAGCAACAGAAGATGCCACAAAATAAGATGAATGTCTTGTTCCAAGAATCGTCTTGGACACTTAACTGGCTACTTATCTCTCACAAGCAACAGAAGATGCCACAAAATTGAATGAATGTCTTGTTCCAAGAATTGTCTTGGACGGTGAACTGGCTACTTATCTCTCACAAGCAACAGAAGATGCCACAAAATAAGATGAATGTCTTGTTCCAAGAATTGTCTTGGACACTGAACAGGCTACTTATCTCTCACAAGCAACAGAAGATGCCACAAAATAAGATGAATGTCTTGTTCCAAGAATTGTCTTGGACACTGAACAGGCTACTTATCTCTCACAAGCAACAGAAGATGCCACAAAATAAGATGAATGTCTTGTTCCAAGAATTGTCTTGGACACTGAACAGGCTACTTATCTCTCACAAGCAACAGAAGATGCCACAAAATTGAATGAATGTCTTGTTCCAAGAATTGTCTTGGACACTGAACTGGCTACGTATCTCTCACAAGGAACAGAAGATGCCACAAAATAAGATGAATGTCTTGTTCCAAGAATTGTCTTGGACACTGAACAGGCTACTTATCTCTCACAAGCAACAGAAGATGCCACAAAATTGAATGAATGTCTTGTTCCAAGAATTGTCTTGGACACTGAACTGGCTACGTATCTCTCACAAGGAACAGAAGATGCCACAAAATAAGATGAATGTCTTGTTCCAAGAATTGTCTTGGACACTGAACTGGCTACTTATCTCTCACAAGGAACAGAAGATGCCACAAAATTGAATGAATGTCTTGTTCCAAGAATTGTCTTGGACACTTCACAGGCTACTTATCTCTCACAAGCAACAGAAGATGCCACAAAATTGAATGAATGTCTTGTTCCAAGAATTGTCTTGGACGGTGAACTGGCTACTTATCTCTCACAAGCAACAGAAGATGCCACAAAATAAGATGAATGTCTTGTTCCAAGAATTGTCTTGGACACTGAACAGGCTACTTATCTCTCACAAGCAACAGAAGATGCCACAAAATTGAATGAATGTCTTGTTCCAAGAATTGTCTTGGACACTGAACTGGCTACGTATCTCTCACAAGGAACAGAAGATGCCACAAAATAAGATGAATGTCTTGTTCCAAGAATTGTCTTGGACACTGAACTGGCTACTTATCTCTCACAAGCAACAGAAGATGCCACAAAATTGAATGAATGTCTTGTTCCAAGAATTGTCTTGGACACTTCACAGGCTACTTATCTCTCACAAGCAACAGAAGATGCCACAAAATTGAATGAATGTCTTGTTCCAAGAATTGTCTTGGACGGTGAACTGGCTACTTATCTCTCACAAGCAACAGAAGATGCCACAAAATAAGATGAATGTCTTGTTCCAAGAATTGTCTTGGACACTGAACAGGCTACTTATCTCTCACAAGCAACAGAAGATGCCACAAAATAAGATGAATGTCTTGTTCCAAGAATTGTCTTGGACACTGAACAGGCTACTTATCTCTCACAAGCAACAGAAGATGCCACAAAATAAGATGAATGTCTTGTTCCAAGAATTGTCTTGGACACTGAACAGGCTACTTATCTCTCACAAGCAACAGAAGATGCCACAAAATAAGATGAATGTCTTGTTCCAAGAATTGTCTTGGACACTGAACTGGCTACTTATCTCTCACAAGCAATAGAAGATGCCACAAAATAAGATGAATGTCTTGTTCCAAGAATTGTCTTGGACACTGAACAGGCTACTTATCTCTCACAAGCAACAGAAGATGCCACAAAATTGAATGAATGTCTTGTTCCAAGAATTGTCTTGGACACTGAACTGGCTACGTATCTCTCACAAGGAACAGAAGATGCCACAAAATAAGATGAATGTCTTGTTCCAAGAATTGTCTTGGACGCTGAACTGGCTACTTATCTCTCACAAGGAACAGAAGATACCATAAAATGGAATGTATGTCGAGATGTGCGCGGATTTGTAGCGTGGGATGTGTCTGTACCAATTCATTTCCCTAGCCTTGTTTAGAGTGTGTCAAATGAAGCGATTCTATTGCTTCTCTTCATTTTTGCTAAGCATCCTCGCACACCTCTGGTGGAAATTCGACATTGAAGTTGGCTTACATGCCACGCGACAGCTATAAGGGGTAGAATAAAATAAAGCAATTCTGTCGGGCGTTTATAGAAACACAATAATACAATATAAAGCAGAATAAACTAAACGTAATCAGACTATTATACAACCATTATAAACTAACATACAGATCTTTCCAATATAAGGGACCGTTCAAGTATTACGTAAGTTAAAGAGAGGGTGGGATGATATGTCTGCATGGTGATTATGTCAGGGTTAAAAAGATTGAATCATGAATATCCCTGCTCAAAATGAGAAGGGAAAAATGCATGCATCAATGTTTACGTAAGCACGGGGGGAAAGGTTAGGGCTTTGCCTGCTTTTGCTGACATGAAGGGTGGAGGGATAATTGCAAAAAAATCTGCTTACGTAACACTTGAACGGACCCTAAACAGTTTTAAAAAATAGTGCAATTGCTTGATATTCAATTATCGATAACTCTAATTGAAGTCTAACTTTATGAAGTTATATAAATACATACAGTATTTGTATTTATTAAAAAAAATTTGTATTTCTCGCTATATCACACTATTGTAAGCGTCAGTAGCTCAGTGGTTCGGGCGTTGGATTCACGATCAACAAGTCGTGGGTTCAAATCCCGGACATTGGACTACTGGCGTGGCTCACTTGCTTAGTTGGAGGAATAAGTAGTATGTTACTAGTATTCCCTTTACCCCTCTATATACTATTGTGGCGACCGCATTTCTAAACGTCGCGTCTCTCTGACGTAACTTTGTCTTTGACATCTGTCAAAGGAACGAAAAACCTGTCACGGCGTGTTGTATATTTATTACATACTGCGTAATAGATTTCCATGTAAATCTTAACAATAACGTGTTATAATATATATTATGTATGGAAAAACAACGTGTTTAATTATACACCAACCATCCTATAATGGTGACCCGGATTCGACGGATGTTGGGAACCGTCAGAGTGATATGACCCATCACGCAGATTGAGATGCTTATGACTTGCAGGACAGAGGACCCAATGTGGAAGTTCCCATAATACAGCACGTTTAGCAAAGGTTTGCTGATGCTGGTGCTGATCCAGGTAGCAGTTAAGTGTATCTGAGGTGTAAATAAACTAAGTTCAAGTAGTGCAGTGTTTCCACAGTGAATCAACTGGAGTAATAGTGTCCCTAAGCCCCTTCTGCCCTAGTGAAGTTACTTTCTATTGTTACAAATTAACAATTTTAAATAGGTATTTGGTATTTGTGTGTATTTTATAATAGTATTGATAATTTTTTTTTCTTTGTGTTAGGTCTACCAGGTAATTAATATTTACCTGTATAAATAATTATTTTATTTTCCTGTGAGTTTTGTACATAATATTATTTTACATTTTTCGTTTATAGGCATTCTTTCTAATATTTTATTTTTAAATATTAGTCTTAAGTTTATACATAATGTTAAAATTTTAACAAAATTCATAGCGAGTCAGTCACTGTAGGTTTGTGGTTGAATTTCTGTTTATTAATCTTTTAAAACGTTTAGTTTAGTTTAAGTGTGCATAGGTATAATATAGTATCTTTTATTGATTTCTATTAACTAGTAATATTTGTCTGTACATATTTTATTACTTGTGTGTACCTGTACATATTATATACCTAATTATATTTTCCTTCTTTACCAAAATGGCTGAACAGGATAAGTTTAATAAAATTAAGCAATTGCAAGATGAGCTGGCAATTTTACAGACAGGAGAACCTCAGCCGCCAGCAGTTAATGGCATTTCAGTAAAGTTGCCTGCATTTTGGAGGGAAAAGCCAATAGTATGGTTTGCAATGGTTGAGGGGCAGTTTGAGATTGCCAACATCAAACAAGATGGCACCAAATATGGCTATATATGCTCCATGCTGGACGAAAGAATGGCTGAGGAAGTCGAAGATATTTTAGCTAATCCTCCCGTGGAAAATAAATATGACCACTTGAAGAAAGAACTTATTTCTCGTTTTTCCTCTTCAAAGGAGCAGCGTGTGAGGAAGCTGTTGAGTGAGGTCCAGTTAGGGGATCGGAAACCTTCTGCTTTCCTTCGACATTTACGATCACTGGCAGGATCCTCTGCAGATGAGAATGGCATCCTCAGAGAGCTATGGATGAGAAGGTTGCCTGGGGAAGTCCAGAGGATTTTAATGGCACAGATGGATCTGCCATTAGATAAGGTTGCCGAAATAGCTGATGCCATTGTAGAGGCACCAACCCCCTCGTGTTCATCTGCTTCGGTGAATGCAACTGCTGCTCCCACCGAAATAGAAACACTCAAAACAGAAATAGCTGAATTAAGGAAAATGATGGCAAAGATGATGCGCTCACGATCCACATCAAGGTCGAGATCAATCTCTCGGGTTAGACAGCGCTCACAGTCTTGCTCTGGTCGATTGTGCTGGTATCACAAGAGATTTGGAGTAAAGGCTTCGAAATGCATCAGCCCATGTGAATGGAATGCCAACCAGGGAAACGTGGCAAGCAGTCAGTAGTGACAGCTGCTGACTGCAATCCTAGTACTTCATGCCGTTTGTTTGTCACAGATTCCAGAACCAACACAAAATTTTTAATTGATACAGGTTCGGACATATGTTGTTATCCTTTGAAACTCTTAAAAGTCCCTGCCATGCAAACTAATTTTGATGTACGAGCAGCAAATGGTACCCCAATAAAGACCTTCGGTACCATTAGTTTGTCTTTAAACCTGGGTTTGCGTAGGGAATTAAAGTGGAATTTTGTGGTTGCTGATGTCGGCACACCTATTATCGGGGCAGACTTCTTGGCTCATTACAAGCTGTTACCGGACTGTCATAACAGAAGACTGGTAGATGGTACCACAAATATTTCAGTCAAGGCTACCATAGCTGATATTTCTCAACCCAGCATAAAGACCATTATTTCAGGTGATTCACCCTTCCTGGTAATAGTGAAGGAATTTCCTGAAATAACGCGACCACCAGGTTATGACAGAGATATCAAGCACAATACTGTGCATCATATTATGACCACAGAAGGGCCACCTGTTGCATGCCGTCCTCGCAGACTTGCAGCTCAGAAATTACAAATTGCAAAAAGAGAATTTGAGGACATGGTTAGTTGCGGCACTGCTCGTCCCTCTAATAGTCCTTGGTCTTCACCACTTCATTTGGCTAAAAAAGGTCAAGAAGGCTGGAGACCATGTGGCGACTACCGGGCCTTGAATGCTCGCACTATCCCTGACCGATATCCAGTTCGTCATATAGGGGACTTTAGTCAGGACTTGGCTGGTTGCACAGTGTTCAGTACTGTGGACTTAGTCAAGGCATATCAGCAAATACCTGTACATCCCGAGGATATACCTAAAACTGCAATAATAACACCATTTGGATTATTCGAGTTCCCCTATATGACTTTTGGACTTCGGAATGCGGGACAGACCTTTCAAAGGTTCATAGATGAAGTAGTACGAGGTCTCCCCTTCTGCTTTCCATATGTGGACGACATTCTGGTGTTCTCCCGTACTCAAGAAGAGCACAGTGAACACCTGCGCACACTTTTTAAACGGTTATCCAAATTTGGAGTAGTAATCAACCCATCAAAATGTGTTTTAGGTTCAGACGAAGTGACATTTTTAGGTCATAAGATATCCAAGGATGGAACTTGCCCACCACCAGAAAGAATTGAAGCGTTGAGAAATTTCCCTTTGCCAAAAACGGTTGAAGGCCTCCGTCGCTTTCTAGGCATGGTCAATTTTTACCGGCGATTCCTGCCTAGAGCATCTGAATTACAAGCACCATTGATTAATATCCTAACAGATACGCAGCTCAAAGGCGCAAAACCCGTTCCTTGGACACCTGCATCTGAAGAAGCATTTCAAAAGTGTAAGGAACATTTACAAAATATTACACTTTTAGTACACCCTGACAATACTGCCAAACTCGGATTGTTTACGGATGCTTCCTCCACTCACGTAGGTGCTTGTCTCCAGCAGCGTGTCGGGGATGATTGGCAGCCTCTGGCCTTCTTCAGTAAGAAGCTCACCGAGCGAAAAGCAGAATGGCCTGCATATTATCGCGAATTGCTCGCCGTTTACGAGGCTGTTCAACATTTCCGTCATGTTTTGGAAGCCCAGCATGTTACAGTCTATACGGACCATAAACCGTTAGTCTACGCATTCTCTCAGCGCCGCGAAAAGTTACCTTCCCCACAGTTAAACCAATTAACTTTTATATCGCAGTACACGACTGACATTGTACATATTAGTGGGAAGGATAATGTGGTTGCTGATGCAATGTCGCGCGTAGAAGCTCTTCACTTGGAAGAGGATTTCGCTGCCTTAGCAAAAGAGCAGCAATCAGATTCAGAGCTGCAGGAAGTGCTGAAGGGCAGTTCATTAAAATTGATAAAAGTAGATGTCCCCGGCACGGATTCCACTATTTTCTGTGACGTTTCGACTGGGAAACCACGTCCATATTTGACCCCTTCGTTTCGGCGAGGATGTTTTAACAAATTGCACAACCTCAGCCACCCAGGCGCGCGGAGCTCCGCGAGATTGGTAGCTGAGCGTTTTATTTGGCCGGGCATACAAAAAGATTGCCGTGAGTGGGCTCGTGTTTGCACTGCTTGCCAAAGAAGTAAAATTAGTCGGCATATATCATCTCCTGTAGGAGAGTTTGCCATACCAACGAAACGTTTCCGTCATGTCCATATCGACATCATTGGACCTCTTCCGTCTAGCAAAGGCCATCAATATTGCCTGACTGCTGTGGACAGATTCACCAGATGGCCAGAGGCCTGGCCAATGGTCGGTATAACTGCTGAAGAAACGGCAGAAACATTTTTTAGAGAATGGATTGCACGCTACGGTGTACCTCAACTAGTTACAACAGATCAGGGGCGACAGTTTGAGTCGTGTCTCTTCCGATCATTAATGCAGCTCTGCTCAATCAAACGCGTTCGTACCACGAGTTATCACCCGTGCGCGAACGGCTTGGTAGAACGGATGCACCGCACTCTTAAGGCTGCTCTTATATGCCATGATACTTCATGGACCAAAGCCCTACCTGTAGTTTTACTGGGAATGCGTTCGGCATTAAAGGAAGACATTCATGCTTCCGCAGCCGAGTTAGTTTATGGGGAACCTTTATGCCTTCCAGGCGATTTTCTCTCCGCAGTACCTAATTGTGATCCTAGCGAAGACCAGTCAACATTTACAGCACAGCTAAGGCGGTTTATGGCACAATTGAGACCTACACCAGTGTCCAGGCATGGAAACAAAACTTCGTTTGTTTTCAAAGACCTGGAATATACAAACTATATCTGGTTAAGAGACGACACAGTACGGCCATCCCTCAGCCCACCTTACAAAGGTCCTTATAAGGTGGTTAAAAGAAATGATAAAACCTTCATCATTATCGTAGGTAACAGGGAGGTTGTTGTTAGTGTTGACAGAATAAAACCAGCATTTATCGATACACCCTTACCATTTTCTCGAGATTCCGAAGCGGGCTTACCAGATGCAATAGGTAACGGTAATAAACCTGATACCATTGCAACTGATGATCCAAAAACAAAAATGCCATACACAACCCGCTCCGGTAGGAAGGTAAAATTTAAAATTCCAGTCGATTGTTGAGCTTATCTTTTTATATTTATATGTTTTCTTTATATTTACATCTATTCCTATTTGTATTTATATATGTATCAAGTCTTAGATATTATAGTATAGTTTATTTTTCTCCGTGGGGGGGTACTGTGGCGACCGCATTTCTAAACGTCGCGTCTCTCTGACGTAACTTTGTCTTTGACATCTGTCAAAGGAACGAAAAACCTGTCACGGCGTGTTGTATATTTATTACATACTGCGTAATAGATTTCCATGTAAATCTTAACAATAACGTGTTATAATATATATTATGTATGGAAAAACAACGTGTTTAATTATACACCAACCATCCTATACTATTATAATAAAAGAAACAAATTGTAAAAAGGGTAAAAAAAAAAAAATTGTAAAAAAGGTTCATGGCTGTAACGATTTGAACAAACTTTATATTAATCAAAAAATTCCATTTTAATACATAAAAAAAAAATTATCTATCTTGTAGATCTTTGAAGTAATATCATTAATGTTTTTGGAGTGAGTAAAAAAATTAAAAAAAAATAAGGGGAAGGATATTTTAGGTAAGATAGATAAATAATATGTATAAAAAAATAAAGATTATTTGAGTTTTAAAGAATGCTTTAAAATCCCAAATCTACCTCAAAACAACACGATTTTTTCTACAGTGGAATGTCAAGCAATTGTACTTAGTGTATAAAAATAGGAGTTGATATATGTGATAGAAACGTATATATATATATACTATAATGTATGACTCACAATCAAAGCTTGAAAACCGTTCAAGTATTAGGCAAGCATTGAATAGCGGCGGGGGGTTCTTGGCGGAGTGGGGAAGTTGATAATTGCAAAAAAAATCTGCTTTTGTAATACTTGAACGGCAAAATGTGTCTGAGGCATAAGAGTTCCAACACATTGTCAAGGGTAGCTTTACCTACAAATTTTCGATGATGAAGACCTTTTTTTTCGTGATGATGATGAGCACACGGCCGCTACATACGGTAGAGATGCCCCTGACCTTCGTGATAGTATATAATATTTCTATATAAATTAAATAATACAAAAAATCTTGTCATTTAACTAAATTGTGCAATTGTTAGAAGGGACAAATATATGACTGACTTAGGACACTTTTTCGTGACATTTGTATGAAGAAACGTCCATATCATGTTATTGAAATTAACTAATATTAAAAGGCACTGCAATGATATTGCTATACAAATATATACCTTACCCACTTATTAATAACCCATCAGCAATATGCGATAACACATTTTTTTTTGTTCTTTTTTTTTTTGAACAACGAAAGTACTTACACGTTCATTAAAATACAATTACTTATGACGGTTTGGAGTCTCCACCAGAGATGTGCGAGGATGAACCCTTGCTACACATCCTCGCACATCTCTGGTGGAAACGATTTAGATTCCGTGAGGGCCATGTCATGGCGGACATAAAGGAAATGTCAAGATCAGAAGGATCACGTCGTTCACACACTATCTACAGTTACAACAATAGATGAGACGTTAAAGATAGCCCAAGACGTGGATCATACTCATAGGATTGAACTCCAACGATAGGAAACAAAGAAGATGCTTTGATGATCCTGAAATAAGAGATGAAACTCCCATAAGAGAAAAGGCGTCGTAGTGGATGCAAAAAACATTGTTAATTAAGAACAAATCCTAACGAAACGTGAAGTGACAAGCGTTATGTTTCATCAAAAGAAGATGATACAAATTAAAGCGCGACATAGAAACCAAAACAGCGCTAAAGATTCCTAGATGCCTTTCAGCGTGGATTAAGGAGAAACTTCACACCTTTGTTGATACAAAGCTGCCGACTATTGGAGAATGAGTCGGAAGTGTCCACATCGTCCTGACGGCAGGAAAAGCCTGAGTTGTGCCGAAGCGAGCAACCTTGCGTCTACGAGTTTGATCTATAACAATTTTATAATGGTTGAAGGCAAATCTGCAGCGCTTCAAAACTTTCGTCGCCCACTAGCGGAAATTCAAGCGGAATTAGAAGAAACAAAAAGCCGTGAAAGCGCTAAAGATTCCTAGATGCCTTCAAGCATGGATTAAGGAGGAACTTCACACCTTTGTTGTTGGCAGCGAGACTTACAAAGCTGCCGACTATTGGAGAATGAGTCGGAAGCGTTCATATCGTCCTGACGGCAGGAAAAGCTTGAGCCGTATCGAAGGGAGCAACCAATAGTCTACGAGTCTACGGAATCAGAAGGAACAGAAAAAAGCCAAAAAAAGCGCTAAAGATTCCTAGATGCCTTCAAGCATGGATTAAGGAACTTCACAGCTTTGTTGATGGCAGTGAGATCTACAAAGATGCCGACTATTGGAGAATGAGTCGGAAGCGTTCACATCGTCTTGACGACAGGAAAAGCCTG
This sequence comes from Limenitis camilla, assembly GCA_905147385.1. Classification (NCBI taxonomy): domain Eukaryota; kingdom Metazoa; phylum Arthropoda; class Insecta; order Lepidoptera; family Nymphalidae; genus Limenitis; species Limenitis camilla. The sequence continues at coordinate 3,785,715 of LR990253.1, read as the reverse complement.
ATCCAGCGAAATGAAAAGAAACAGAAAACCATGAGAATGTAATGCCCCTAATGCTAGAAATAGGCAACACCCTAATAATTGTCTATTGTAAAATATCTGTAATGTTTTGTGCCTTCGCATTAGTCCCGACATCGTTTCATCGGCCGCAAATGACGTCACAGAAGCAACAACTCCTAAACTCACAACATAAAGGAAAATAGTCTGTCTGTGTAAGTACTTTCATTAAATTTTTAATTATATACAATGAAATTATTGGCACTTTATAGTAATATTTACATTTAATATTATAACCTACTTGTTAAAATGGCGGCTTCACTTAACAACAAATTATACACATAACCCATCCTCAGATTATCTATTGTTGAAAACCGCATGACAATCTATTCACTATACAATTATTTATATTAAATTTTACATTGTGATGTTAAAAAAATATAATATATAATACAAATCATTGTCGGTCCAAAACATTAAACTACAAACTGACTTAACAAGAAAATATAAAAATATAAAAGTTTTGGACCAACGCAACTAATACCTCATAAATAAAACTTTAAAAAACTAATATATTAAAATGTCAATTATAAAAATAATTAATTTACCAAAATTAAGTCAAAATTCGTGATAACCTAATTTTTTTTTTCAATTTTAATTTTTTTCTATTTCTATTTACATATTTATAAAACGCTAAAAAGGTTTCACATTATCTTGAACATTTCATCGTTGTCATGGCAACACTATAACGTATGTAGCTTGCAATCTATTATCATTTATTTATTTCTAATTTATCGTTGTTGTTGTTTTTTCAAAACTCAAAAATTTATATCATTTGAAAGAAAAACATCTCAATGTTGAATATTTTCGAATCTTTCAAAATCAGTTTTGTAAAAAAAGCGATTTTTGAATAAAGATTTTTTTTACGATTTTTTTTATTTTCAAAATCTAGTAAGCGATTTTTGAAAAAAAAAATTTTTTACGAGATTTTTTTATTTTCAAAATCTTGTAAGAAGCGATTTTTGGAAGAAAAATTTTTTGGCAGAAACGTTATATAATAAAAGAAGTTTCACAACTTTCATCCAAATTAAAAGGGGTCATTCCAACCATTGACCCCTCTTTGTCTATGAGTGTACATTTGTATGTATACCTTTGTGCTGAATGTTTGCAGGAATATTTCTCCGTGTATGAGGGTTTGAATAATATAGGTTTGACCTTGAATGCGCAGAGGTCACTATTAACGAGAGCAGCGCGTTTCAGTTCCTGCGCGTCTGCTACGTCACGCTCACAATGCGCAACCATCCCCCCACTATTTTTTCTCAGACCTTAAGTTAGCTGCCGGCAGGTTGTGACGTCACAACATTTGATCGCCAAGATAACGTGAATAGATTATTTGATAAATTTGTTTACATTTCTATTAATATATGTCTACCTTCACTAAATTATATTATGATTAGTTATTAATTATTTATGACTCACCAAACTATTTTCTAAATTTAAACCTAGTGTTGCCAGATAAAAAAAATTATGTTATAGTTACACCTGGCTACACTGCTAGAAACTATTGTATCTTATAAGTTAAGCCCTCTCAAATTCTTTAGTCTCTGCTCCAGTTCCTCAACGCAGTCGTCCCGAGGCCAGGGTTCAGTTTTCTTCCTCTCACCCCCCGGAGCCATTTGGAAGTTACTCCCATTTTTACCTGGACTTTCTGAACTGGAAATAAAAAAGGTATATGTTTGATGAAGTTTAGTTTTCACATCTATAATAAGATTATTAATTATACAAGGAAATGATGTAAGTACCTGGTGTACGAGGTACTGGCAGCGAACTCATCGCTGCAGCTGTAGAGCCAGACTCCATCTCCTTCTGCATGGTCGTGCACCTGGAACTCCTTGTTGAAATGCCGAGGGGGTGTTGTGAAATCCACGTTTAGAGGTTGACCTGGATTTAATAATATAATTGATAGATAAAGTATAGAAAGCGGGCGGGAGAAGAACAGCTATATTAGAACTATACTTAAATGGCGTTGACCATACCTGGATGTATCCTCTCATCCTGTCTGACTTCCCCATACTCCTTGGCCATATTTGCTAGAGTAGAGTCCAAGTTGTTAGACCAAGGTTTCGCCGTAAGGGACTCTGACGATGGCGGGTACCAGGCTTGTGATGGTTTCTCTGTTTTCTCTTTGGGTTTTGATTTAACTGGCACTCCTGTCAATAGAAAAATCAAAAATTAATTTTCCAATTTTTTTTTGCATGAGACATTAGACTAGTAGGTGTACTTACCAACAGCTTCAGCCACTTTTGGTTCATCCACTCCTAGACTGTTTAGTTCAGCCAGCATCTGCTCCTCACCATCAAAGAAGTAGTCCTCCTTCCTTCCTTGAGCTGGAAGGACTGATGGAGGCGAAGGCAGTTTAGGACCTGGAACTAAATAAGTTTAAAAAAATTAGCCTAAATTCCACTTTTCAACTATTTAGCCATTCGTATGACGAGCTGATATAATTAAACCGCCATCTTGGGTAGTCTGCCATGTTGGATTTAGCATGACGTCACTTAACCAACCGTGCATTGTAGTCCAATCTCAACGGATAAGCAAAATTTGATTTTTATCGGTTGAGGATAACTGGTTATAGACTTACTTCTTTCTTCCTTCTCCTTCCCAGGAGTGCCACCAGTGTTACCAGAATCGGAGAGGAGATCGTTCAACTCCTGTTCTAGGTCCGCAGTATCCAGGTCGTCTATACTTCCACTTAATGCTTTTTCTACTTCATTGTAACTATCCATTACCTAAAAAAATTTGACATATTGAATTTATACAATGTGATGGCAAAAAAATGGCTTTCCTGACAAATATGAGGGTTTAGTTTAGTTTATATAAGTATTAGTTAAGTATTGGTTTATTTAGTACCTCTTTAAGTTCATCCATAGTGTCGTGCACCGCGTCCTCCTCTAAGCCTCCATCTTTCATATTACGTTTCATGGCTTGAGTGCTTTTTCTGAAAAAAAAAACTCACTTTATAGTGTTTAACACTTGAATGTGTTACTCGGGAGGTCTGAGTTTAATCCCCCCCACACACACACACCTCTGACTTTTCTGAGTTATGTGTGTTTTAAGCAATTAAATATCACTTGCTTTAACGGTGAAGGAAGACATCGTGAGGAAACCTGCACTCCTGAGAGTTCTCTAAAGTTCTCAAAGGTGTGTAAAGTCTGACACCTGCTCGGAATCAGTGTGGTGGATGGTGATGGCTATGGCCTAACACCCTCCTCACTCTGAGGATGAGATCCAGCTCTGCAGTGAGCCATTAACGAGTTGTGATGGTGATGATGATGATGATATAACTTAAATATAGGTCCCAAAGTCAAAGTTTAAATTCTACTTTTAGTATAAATACCAGTTCTACTAATAAAGTTCGTTCACTCATTCATACCAATCTTTATTATTATATTTTAAATGAGTATTTCTTTTTAAAAATTGTTTTGTATTAACTAAATCTAAATTTTTGTAAGGTTTTGGTTTATTTAGATTTTTTATAACTTGTTTAGAATACTATTCTTACCATTATCTCCCGAACTACTAGAACAATATTCATTGACTAAATATTGAATCGAATCAAGCGTTACTTTGCGGAAATTCATGATTTAAAAGGAATCAAAAGGTAACCTTGCTATAATCCGCGGCAATCTGGACAACCAGACTTGTATGGCACAACCCAGACGAGCACCCTGCCCACATAAAAGTGAGACGAGCGAACCCGAACCAAGACACACCACACAAGTAGGTCGCTCGACGATCTAACAACCAGACTCGTACGGCACAATCCGGAAGAGCACACCGTTGACAGAAAAGTGTAACGCGCGAACTCGAACCAGTACACACCACACAAGTAGATCGCGATCGACAATCGACGTACGTTTCGCTCCGTAACCGAAGCATCTTCAGGACGTGTTGACTCTACAAGCGTCACTTGCTAACTTAGTTAGTGCTTCGGTTTTGGTTGTTCAGATTGCCGCGGAATATAGCAAGGTAACCTTTCGATTCCTTTTACATTGACTAAATATTTATTTGTATTTAAATTTTTTTGGTTGAAGAATCTTTCTCTTCGCTTTTTGTATAATAAAAGAAAATTTAATAATACCTGAAGCTAGAAAACGGAAAATTCTCTTCAAATAAATAACAATCTAAAATAAATAATCATGAGCAGAAACGAGGAGTAAAGTGTAGATTTAATTATTACGTTGGCGAAATTAATCTGAGTAGCATTTGACTAACGGAAAGCCGTGATACTGTGCTGCGTATATTTGTTACCTGTAAGTATCAACAACGACATTGTTGATATCTGTATTGCGAGCCTGTTGCAGCAACTCCTTCACATTCTCCAGAGCCGCTTCACACTTCTCCAGCCTCTGTTGGGCTTTTAGCTTTCTTCTGAGGTAGTTCTTTGCCTGTAACCATGTTGTTTCGTCTACTAATAACTTTTAGAAACTCTACACTTAAAATTTCAATGGAAATTTCATTTATCATCTCTAGCGGGAAGACTCAATTCGGCAGTTTTTCATTCAAACATTGGCACTGAAGTAAAACGTTTATACATTAATTTTAAAAAAGATTTATATTAACAAGCGACTGCTGAGTTTGTTCCGATTCTTCTCAACATACAAGGACAACCAACTGCTTTCCGAGCTGAGTTATAGCTACCGGCTTGTAAGTATAAGTTTGACCTTGAATGCGTAGAAGTACTATTAGGGGCGAGAGCAGCGCATCACACGCAAATATGGTTCTTATGCGATGATCCAGTTCCCGTACGTCTGCTACGTCGCCTCGACTTTTCCTCGACCTAAAGTTAGATGCCGGCTACTATACGTGTGCGCACGATGACAGCGCCCCTAGTTACCGCAATTATTCTGGACTTAAGATCTGTCAAATTATGGCAACTGGATGGTTTTGGATCGTTTTTCTTTGTAATTAGATAAAAATATAGAAAGTTTGTGCATATTAAGTGACTTTCTTGGTTGAACTGAAATAAGTTTAACATACGGGTTTAAATCAATCCAACACAATATAACTTTCCAACCACATATTGTGCAAAAAGGAAAAAAAATAGTATTAGCACAGACATTGAAGAGCTTAGAATCAACGCTTAGAGCTGTGATCATAAGACAAACGTCTGTGACACAAACTCCTTACATATATACTATCAACAGCTATCCATTTATTTCTTTGCTCAATATCCATCTTGATGCTGGAAACGAATAAAACTTGCACGACCTATTTTTCTCATTGTGTCTACACTCTATAATTAATAACGTTAGTATGGAATTGTATGAAAATACAGCAATTTGACACATGACAGGCCAGAAACATTGCACATTTCTGCCACATCGCGCGCTGCGATCGATTTGACGGCCCCCACCACCCACTATGCACATAGCGTGTAGCTTCAGGCTAACTAACAATTTAGAGTTTAACATATAAACTTACAGCAACTTTATTCCCCAGCTTGACAGCAGCTCTGGCTTCTCCCGCCGCGACTGAAACGTCGCGCGACAGTCGCGTTGCATCCAGTGACAGTCGCGTCTCTGCGCTCATCAGCTTCACCAGCGCCTCGTCCATTTCTGATACTGGTGTCACTTTCTTGTTGGGTTCCGCTGAAACAAAAATTACACAAAATACTAGTCGTCCTCAAATTATGGCATGACCAAGGAAAGTAGTCAATTCAAACCAGCGACATAGTTTGTTAGTTGTGTTCAAAAACGTTTGCGGGGAAGGTAGAAGTTAAAGAATTTGATAAAATAAAAACGAGCTATTGAAAACACCTGAATACAACAGATTGCCTTAGTAACCAACAGATTGCACTGCCAGCTTTTTCCCCAAAACTGGTAGTCTTCAGGATCCCCAATCATCTCCTTTGCGTCCATTATCACCAGAAGCAACGCAACTATTTAATGAATTATCCTTTAAAAATGACTGCCAAACTCCCGACAACAAAAGTTGATGACTCAATACAGTATTCTCATGTTGGTTATAATGATGCTATCAGTAGAACCAGTAGTGATTGGGAAAAACCAGTATCATTAATAAACACATTAAGAGTTGTGACGCCGTCTATGGGCGAGTTGGTGCACTTAATTTTATTTTAGCTTCGGAACTGCAAGAGCAAAGTTGTATATCCCGCACTTTAAAAAGTCGATTATTGGGCGTTGGAGCTGAGGCATCGCTCTCCAGCATTTCCCGTGATTCAGTGATGAAGAGCCACCTGCCAACTGGTGCAGCGCAATTGGGGTGACGGAAGACCGAGAGACGAGAAGCAACAGAAAGAATAGAGCACGTCTTCCAATTTACATTTAGAAGCTTGTCGGGCACCACCACATATAATTAATATTATACAGTCCACTTTAAACCAATTTCCGCATCAAAGACAAATCTGTAAAACTTTAGATAAAAATATGAAAAAGATCTCTACGAAACTGATATAATAATGGTCCATCCAAAAATAACAGAAGGCAGAAGGTAGACAAAAATAGGGAAGAAATAGAAACCATGGTGAACCATGCTTTCAAACATTAGTGAAGAACAAAGAAAATACATTTATTTTTGTTAAAGCTAGAATAAAAATTTTGACGCTAAGCCATTCAAAGATTAAATATGGAACAGTCCAAAATAAATTTTAATGATAAGATTTCAAAAGCGACAGAATTTATAATAATGTGGTTTCGATGGCCACGTAGCATGGAATTACCATACTTAGATTGCTACTTTATAAGTGTAAGATAAACGATATTAAACTAATTTGAGCTCAAGAAAGTGGCATGGTATCGAGAAATAATAAAACATTTGAAATGGCCGAAACAATAATATAAGAAGGTAAAAATAATGTGTTTTGAGATTCAAAGTGCTACGAAGATTTTGCACCTGAACAAGGAATCTGCTTTCAAAATTTCACAAAACCCACAGAACGAATAAAAGAGGCGTAACATATTGAGTTGAAGCACTTCTTTATACTTTTGCACGAAAACATTATCTTTTTGAATTCTTTTATCACAGGAGCACAAGTGATAATGTTGTCAATAAATTTTGCCAACGTTGGTTATCCCCTCTCATAAGAGCCGAGTAACCCAGCACCCCCTTGGTGGTAGGGGATCTGTTCCCCGACTGGCTTGCGACCACCAGCATGCGAATCCACAAATGGGCCACACTTACCCCCTCCCTCTCCCATCCCATTAATGCTGTGGGTCTAGTGGACTCTGGGCAAAAAAAAGAAAAGAGCGTTATGGCATTTGATTCATCATCAAAAGAATATAAAAAAGGGGCATTACTTGTCGAAGGGTTCGGTTTAGATTACATACATTATTGATAATTATAACCAAGAATCGTGAGAATAGGTGTCGAAGTTTGTAAAATAAGTAACATATAAGTAACTTAGTAGAATAATAGATGCATAACCTATAGATGAAGCTAAACTAGCCGCGTAGTTCATATGTTGCGTAATACGGGCGCAAAGCGTGGTGAAATGAGAGGCACGGATGGCGAGGCGAGTGCGCTCAGTCGCCACACGCACGTTTTACGTTAATTTTGTCTCCTGCTCTTCCTTGTTCGCGTATCGCTTTACATCCGTTTTTTTTTTTGAAAAAAATAAGCACCACTTTCAAGAACGTGGAGCATTAAAAACGAAAAATTGATTCCGAGTCGTCTGTTTAAATAAGAGTGGGCTTGGAAATACTTTTTTACGGAATACAACGGTAAGCCAATATGTCTTATATGCACCTTGGCCGCAGCCATTATATTTTTGGAGCACCAGAGTAGCGCCAGGTAGGCGTGACCTTTAATCACTGCAACCTACCTTCGATTTACCAATTACCAAAAACCTCAGATGTTTTTTTCCAATAATTTACCAAAGTGAGCTTATGTAATAACCTTTGGCCTGGTATGTGCACCGAGGATTTTTCATACCGAGATCTGGATAACGCATCAAAAACGGGGTACTCCAGCGCACGTCCATCAAAGAAGTGAAAAGATCAGCTGTATGATTTTGCAAATTTTTATCTGACAGTTCCAGTGAACTTAATGTGATTTGTTTGTAACTAACATTCATCATAAATTAAGCAGAAATGGCTTTCAATTGGGCTAGCGAGGGTAAAGGCTCACGTTGGCTTAGTTAGGAACGAGGAAACTGTAGAGTTTGTGGGCTGCTCTTATCAACCAGACAACTAAGCATCTGATCTGACTAAGCAGTTATCCGAGCTGGTGGTAGCTTCAATCTAACAGACCGATCAATTTTGACGTGAATTTGAGTTTGACTAAAGCAACTATGGAGCAAGACTATCTGAGAAAAATCCAAAAGGCCTTTCCTCGTACCGCCCCATAGCGCTAAGGTTATGGAGCATATGATAAAAAATAGACTGGAATAGTTTCTGGATAGTCAAAAGATATTAGCAAAATCTCACTTTGGATTTCGTAGAGCATAACAACTGAAATTGAGAAGTGGCTGGAGGGCTTACCACAGGGACCTGTCCTAAGTCCCATTTTATATAACATATATATTTATGATCTGGAGCTCACCGTAAATTCCTTCTGTACACCACTACAATATGCTGATGACCTTGTATTGTATGCATCAAGCAAAATTGTTAAACAATGTTCAATTAACAAATAATATTTATTTTTGGATAATCTTACTTTATCTGTTCCAAAAAGCCGTACGGTAACATTCACTCGCAGTAATAGGCTACCCAGCATACCTATCATTCCTAATAAACAAGAAATCCGGAGTCCATAGTATTAAATATCCTAAGATCTGTTTCAGGTGATCCCATTAGGTGAACAGGTAAAAATTAATATACAATACAATATCATAAAGGTGGGCTTAGAAATAGTTAAAAACCTACACACTAAAAAGTTGGTTATCTATATAAAAAGATACAAGTTTTCTCTAAAGAAAAACTCTATTTTGACCGAAAATGACTAATAAACAATGAAACTGGATAAATGAAGTCTTCATTCAAGATGATAGGCCACCGGCATTAAAAAAAGACATCTATAGAAAAAAATAAAAATTCACGGTCGTTGTTATATAGAAAATATTTTAGCCCAACAAAACTAAAGGGAGTCGACTAGTATTAAATATTTTACAATACTTACCAAGCTTAACAACATCCCCAGTCTTTACACACATGCCCTGAGCGACCAAGTAGCCAAGTAGCACTTCGAATACTTCTCTATTGGAGTACCCGCTTGTCCTCATCAGCTCTTCTATAGTGCCAATGTGTTCAGCATCCGGGGGAAAGTTATTTAATAAGTCTGTTGCTTGCTCCTGAAAAAGCCAATAAATATGTTTAAGCACCAGTAGTCTAAGAGCGATGTAAGGTCTCTGATACTACTTTGGACACACAGACCTCCAAGTAGTTTTTGCTAAGTTGGCAATTTTTTTGCAGTAGGTATGTTTTTATAAAACAACTCTAAAAAACCAGATAGAACTTTGTGTAGCTGATGAGATGTGTGGGTAAGAGTGAGTACTTGCCGATGACATTTTTTATTTTAATTTTTACATTGCTCTTTATTGTAGAAATTAAACTGTATCTGTATATATTATTTATTAGAATGTAAGCAAAAAATTTTTTTTTAGTTTTGATGTTGAATACTAACGAATACTGTGTTGTTGTAGATTGATATTAACATGGTGGAGTCCTCTGATTATAAAGGAAGTCTCTTAAAATAAAATCTACAATTCACCATTCAAACTTCACAAGTGTGTTTTGTCCTTACTACGTGACATTGGCAAAATACCCTGTGCGGTGTGTATGTCTATTGTGCACAACTAGAAGCCATTAAAAGAAGAAGGAAGGAAGGAAGGAAGGAAGGAAGAAAAAAAAATTATGACACTGTAAATATTAGGACTATTAAAAAATTATTCATACCTTAACAGCACTTTCTAGCACAAACCGTTGAGTAGAATCAATGCTAGCTTTGGGCATGCCATTGGAATCTATCGCCTGCCTCTCAGAAATGAGTGAGGTGACTGCTGTGAGGGCAAACGCAGCTGGTTTGAATGCCAGACGAGCACCCCATTTCACCCAACCTTCAGGGCCATTGTAGAGGATTTGTTGATACTTTGATAGAGGTGAAAGTTCACCAGAACTGAAATGAGAGTTTAATAAATTTTAAATACCTACTACACAATTTTGATGCCACATTAACACATCATAACCCTTAGTGTTATGATGTGAGGCGAGTGAGGTAGGATGATCAATCAAAACATAAGACACCAAAGGCAATTATCCTGGCATGTTTAATAAGAAATAGATTTTCTTTTTGTGACCTTGACGTGTTCATTCATATTAATAGCAGCTGTACTTCACTTTTCAGAATATGTTGATTTCAATTCGATTTAGTTTGCTGGGAAAGTCACAGTATTTTTTTTTCTAATATTCTATATATAATAGCTCTATATTAATCCTTTGATTAATATAGAGCTATTGGATTAAAGGATTAATATAGGCCACAATTAATTTGTATACTACTAAGACTATGATAGGTAAAAAATATAATACAATTTTTTATTATATGTACAGTAGAACCTCAATTATCCAAACCCTCAATTATTCGAACTCTGATTCAGTTTATCCAAATGCTAGCACAAATTTGTTGCAAATTTATTGTGAAATTTTATAATGGAAAAATAACATTGGACTTCTTTTAGGTACTTTATATCAGATAATCGAGGTTCTACTGTAATTAAATTATAGATTGAGTTCTTTGTAAAAAAATTGTGTTAGGTTTCTTGGATAAATAATAACTTAAATAAACATAAATGGCAGCCTTAGTGCTAAACAACTGATCTCTTCCAGGCAACAAGTCTGATAAAGGAAATAAAATACTCATTAGATAGAGTGTACTATTTAAGGATTACTACACATATGTGTAAAATATAACTTAATCAGTTCACTGACTTCTCTCTCAGAACAATATCAAATGCTCCATTGTTTGTCAGAAACTCAGAAATACATGACCATATGAGGAACAATACTGACACAAACAGCTTAGCTACAGCCCTGAGCGAATCACAACCACAAAAAGGCTTAAACGCCATCATATGGCCATTATGATGGGATCTCGCTAACTAAAGGCAAGATAGAAATATGAGATAGATTCTTCGCTGGAGGAATGGTTCTCACTCATAACTCAAACGCAGTGATGCAAGTATATCTCAAGATCGGCACTTGCCCTTCAACCCACAGTCCCTGTGTGTTGAAGGACTACCATGGGCTTTGGAGACTACACAAAATCTCAAGGTTCTGCATTAAAAGAAATAGGCACTAAACCAAGTTGCCCGGGTGTAGAAACACCGTTGTAGCCTTTAAGGGTTAATTAAGGTAACTAAGATCTACTGTGTTAGTAAAAACTTACAACTACACTAGTGTAATTAGCACACTAGTATCTTCATGTATTACTTATCTATATCTTAGAATTAAACAGTTAATCATTGGTTTACTTATTAACACTTACAGACTCGATCTGCACGAATTAATAATTCAATTTCCTTATGATCTTATTCACTTTAAATTATATCAAAATAATTTAATTTTATTTAGTAAGTTATAGATAAATTTTTAACGCAAACAAGTTACATAATCTAATTGCGAATGTAGATTGTTTACAATATCGGCCTGTTGTAATTAATAATATTGAGCAATATTATATAGTTTATTTATCTGCAAGTTAAAATAACATTACACGTTTGGTAATATTATACAAATCCCCTGCCGCTGTGATATCATCTAGTAAGAGGTGAGTAATTCACCACCCTTTAATGGTAGAGGATTTGTTTCCGACTGGTTTGCAACCAACAGCATGGGAATCCAACCACCAAGTGTCTTTGACAATTCCAGTCGCACTGCATGTGAGCCTACCCCTTCCATCTCATTAATACTATGGTTCGGGTGAACTTTGGACTCCTGTTCAGAGTCCACTGAAACTACAGCATTATTTCTTCCCTCCCCAACCTAACTCAACTTTCAAGGTGGTAATGCATCGGCAAAACAAGAAATACTTTCTAGTTTTGCTGATGTCCATGGGCGACGGTGACCACTTTCCATTAGGTGGACTGTCTGCTTGTTTGTTGTTTATCTGTGATAAAAAAAAGGAAAAAAATAGACCTTAGGAAAATAGCGAAAAAATATTTTTTTAAGCACTAATAAGTGTTAAATTGAAATCTGTTTATATGTTAATTTAGTTTTATTGCATAAGCCATAAGTTAATTTAGTTTACGTTAATATAAGACCTGTCTCACAATAAACTCCCAAATAACTTCATTAGAATAGTGGCCTACTGCAAAAAAAAATATATATAGTTTTGGATGGTAAGTACTATAAATATATATATATATATATTTTTAGATAGTACTTACCATCCAAAAAGCATTACTAAATCTTTGCAAAAAATTCATGGTTTTCAAGATTATGTTTTCTTAGATTATTACTACTCAATACAAGAACTACGACTGCCACCTATCCCTGATGGAGGTATGTAATAACAACAACAACGTAACTCTACAGTGGATCAAAGGTCAAGGGGAAAATCCTGCAAATCGGCAACACTATTAAATATTTACTCTATGGAATAAATCACAATGATTTCTAGTGACATTTGACTATTGTAAACAAAATTTATTGTAGAAATTTAAAATGTTATATTTCGGAAACTATTGATTTCTGCAGTTCGAGATCTTGTGAGTGAGTCTAGTAGGCCTAGATCTATCGCCAATAAAATTTTGGAGCGAAACCATTACATCAACGCTTGAAAAGTTCAGAAGTAATTTTTCTTTCTCCCCCCATAATTCCCAAAATATGCGTCAGCGGCAAAAAAAAATTGTGTGATCGATAGAGTGGACCCCCATCTACCCCAATTACCACCCCTCGCCCCCCTTCGTTACGTCAGCACTTAGAAAGTCCTTCCATACTTATACTACTCAATAAATAAATAAAGGAATACTCACCGAAACATCTCTTCTATAACTATGTCAATACAGACAGCAGTCCTACCCCTCCTCTGGAAGGCGAACCGTACATCAGCCGCAGACACGATAGGATCCACTTTGAACCGACACCACTGCCGCACCATATCCGACCAGAATTTCATCTTCATCTCCCAGGATTCTGGATTCGCGGACTTTAAACGAAAAGGCGCAAATAGAGCGTTCATGCGTACATCGTCTGACCAGCATGGAGGAAGCTTGTCCTCGGGCAGGCCACAGTCTGCGAGCCCCATTGTAAGTAATCTGTTGTTGTCTTTGTTTGGTATTAATTTTGTTCGCTAGAAGCACGGTGAAGAATATTTTTAACCACTGACGTCTGGTTTGGTAATAGAACCACAGACTATAAAGAAACAATGCTACCAACTCTCAGAAATATTTTTCCCTTAAAGCTTTGTTGAAATGTGTATAATGTGGTAACACTCTCAATCTCACTATCTTACTAATATTATAAATTCCTGCGGGATAATAATAAAATATTTTTAAATCTTTTCCTCCTCAAATCAGCTGTTTTATATAATGCTTGTTATTCAATCACATAAAAACAGCTGAATGGAATTGAATATTTGATACAATTTTTTTTATAACTTTGATTAATGCTTGTTGCTTTTTATTATACAAAAACGTAGCAGGCATAAATATTTTCATAGTCACTTAATAACTTATTGGCAATATTTACCGCACAGTCTCCTCCGTGTTTTTTCATTACACGTGTCACTGGCAGAATGTTTTCTGTATAAGCACTTATCATATCCATACATTAAAAATAAAGATATAAATTAACACAAAAGTTATGAAAAAAAGGAAAGATTATTAACACACAACAAAAACCTTTGCCTTTCGGAAAAAATAAAAATTGAAAAATATCTATGGAAAAGCATGTGAATATGACAGTTCTATTTACCCACGTCACTGTCAAATGACAATGTTGACAAAATAAAAATTAAGTTTTTTTTAAAAGATAAGGATTTACAGTAATTATTTTATTTATCAAGATTTATAAATAAATATTATGTAATTTCTTACGTTATTATTTAATTGTATTTTAGTTTTATTGATGTCTGCCATTTGAGGAAGGCCTTCACCTATATCAACCGCAGTTTCCCTAATTACATAGATTAATTAAATTAATTATCTACATGCTCGTTCTCAATACATTCTCTATCCTCATTCACGTAGCGTTTATAGTATTTATGTCATTATTGTCTATGAACATTATTCGCTATTTTACTGGTAGTGTTAGAAAAATGGCTTTAGTCGCTCCAGCTCTATTTGTGAATCACGGTGGTGGACCTATGCCTTTGTTGGGCGACGAGGACTCCATAGGACTGACCCGCTTCCTTCGAGATGAGGTAAAGAAACATGTTAATTTCAAGGAAATTAAAGCTATTATACTTGTAACTGCTCATTGGGAGGAGAATCAAGTAACTATTTCATCAGCAGAACACCATGATTTGTACTTCGATTATTATGGATTCCCACCAGAGACGTACAAGTATCGTTACGATGCTCCAGGTGATCCTGAGTTAGCTAAAAGAATACATGGTGTATTGATGAAGGCTGGTATTAAATCTAACTTGGATCCAAAACGTGGATGGGACCATGGAGTGTTTGTACCGATGATGTTAATAAACCCTTCAGCTGATATTCCTATAGTACAAGTATCTGTTCTATCAAATCAAGACCCGGAAGAGCATTATAAGATTGGAGAAGCTTTAAATGAATTTAGAAAAGAAGGGGTAGCTATAATTGGATCTGGTATGTCGTATCATAATATGAGGGAGTTTAGATCCAGTCGTCATGGTGGTGCAGTGGTGAACAAGGAATTTGATGATTTTTTAAACAAAGCATGTACATCGGAGAACGATAAGAGGAAAGCTGAGTTGCGTACATGGGATACGCAGCCCGGGGCTCGTGAGGCTCATCCTCCGAGAGCAGCAGAGCATTTAATGCCGTTGATAGTTATTGCGGGAGCAGGAGGAAAGGGTCCCGGTGAAAGGATTTTTAATTGGGACTTGACTGGTAGTTTTAGATTAAGTGGTTTCATTTGGAAAGATGAATGATGTTTATTATGAAAAATTAGATTTAACCAAGATTTGTCTATGGAAGAGAGTAGTCAAACAAAAATCATATTTCATTGATCCTGATTTGTTGTTTTTTACCTAATCACTTGTTTTTAAGAATTTAATATTAATAGTCTGTATTGTTTCTTCTAATGCTTTTTAATAAATGACCTTTGCTGTAAAGCATAAAATACTTATTTATAAAAAAAAAACTGCTACTGTTATGTTATCTGTCAGCGAGATATTTTTTAGGAATATTAAATTTAAAAAAATATATTTGCAGATGATTTTTTTTATTTAAAAGATTTTATTATAGGTGTAATTTTTTCACAAATTAATTTTAATTAAAAAAAAAATATTTTGGTGTACTTTTTAAGTTGGTAACCCTTATTGGCATAATTTCAGGGGATGAGTTTTTATAAGCAATTCGAATATACAAAGGGACCATTAGATTAATATAATTTTGCTATAAATAAATTATACTATTGTTATTATATTAAATAAATTAATTATTAAAAATTGTCTTTTATTGAGCTTGTCAATTTATTTTCAGAATTATTACATTGACTTTTTGACTCCAATTTTAATTTAAAAAAAAAATGTGTTAATCATGATGTTGGCAACATTGATCTGAGTATCATTTCTCTTACGAAGATGGCACTAACCGAATCTGTTGTGCCAACAAAAAGGTAAGAGCTTAAATACAATGATATGACAGAAATCACTATAATTACATCACCAGCAATCAATCAGTTATGCTGTAACTCTTTCTAAAGTATAATAAAACAATTTAATATAATAAAATTATATATTTCATTTAAACGAAAGGACCGAAGAAAATTTTCAAAAACATGACACTGAAAAAAAAAAACATTAATTAAATACTTAACTATCTAATGTCAAAAAAGACCTAAGTTGAGGTTATTTTATTGAATTACAAAATACTTAACAATATACTAGACACTACTACAATTTAATTATTTACAGCGCCATCTATTATCAAGTATAGTAAACAAATAACAACAATATTGTTTTACCAGTTTTGAATCGGGAGCGAGGGTTGTCAGGTACGAGGTCGTAGCACGCACGCACGGTCTACTAGTAAGAGGAGCTGCGCGACCTCTTCCGCACCCGGTACCGTCTGTCGCAGCGGCGGCAGCGCTTGAACCTGCCCGACCGGGACCGGCAGCGATATGTCGAACTGTTCGTACAATTCGAATTATCTCTACTAGATATAGACTACCTGATCAGGTGTGACAGTCACTTGAACTACTATTATTATTTAGAATTTTTTTTTTCACTTCTCAAAATGTAAAAAATCGTCGAAAACTTAATTTACATTATTTACACTGTGATATTTTTCTTAAAAAAAATGTTTTTTTTTCTACAAGGCTGTACGGTATAATACCTTTGCCTTTTCTATAATGGAATAAAAACAGTGGAAAAAAACTATTTGCACCACATATGGTTTAAGTATATGTTAGTGTTCTGTCTTTGTAACTCAACATTCATTAATAATTTTATTCGGCCTAACAGTTACCCTAGAAAGCGATCACAGCGCCATCTACCAAGTTCACTAGTGAATCTCTCTCGGGTCGACCAGAAAAAAAAATTATAAAATCAGTCGAATTGTTTAGTTGTTAGTAGCAGTTTTGACTGAATAATTATGTAATTTAATTTTAAAATTAAATAAAAAAAAGAATTTAAACAACAGATTGGTGATGGCAAGATAACTAACCGCGATCGTCGTCGTCGACAGCTCCTGCGTCTCCTGGATCTGGTTCTGACGCGATACCTCTTGTCTCCGCATCTGCAACGCTTAAACCTGCCTTTCCTTGTCCGGCAACGCCTTTAATATCATTCACATAGTATAATAACTGTATGTTTGTCTATCAACATATATACTTATCAAATGATTATTAAATAATGTTATAATAGATCCCGCCTTTTTGGTTTTCTGACAAGTTTTACTTTTTTCCTCTATTTTTATTCCATAATGGAAAATGCAAAGGTATTACACCGTACAGCATTGTCTTTAGTAGTATTATATTTTTCTCTAAAGGATGAATCAATAACTGTCAGAAAATGCTATTTAAAAAAATAAAAATATAACCCCAACATTTAACTCCCTAATAACTTCTAGTTCAGATTTTTCTTCTTAATTTAGGGGAAAACCACTAAGTTGGCATCAGTGGTTTTATAATGTACAGAAAAATAATTATGTAACCATAGACAAATACAATATTTTCATTTAAATATCTATACCATCTACTATATAAGAGAAATAAATACTTATTCTTTCTTGTTCAAAACAACTTACGTTTTTCGTATTCTAAAAAAAAAATAAGTGATTATTATTTTATATAAAACAATAAATAGATTTTTTTTTATTTCTAATTAAAATCTAAATGAGACATACTTGCGACTTGGTGCCATTGTGCCTGAAAAAAAAAGATTTTAGATAATTATATGGGAAAACGTGGTTTCAGCCTTACTATAAAATTAATAAAGAATTAACCTTCTAAAGACAAGGCTGTACGGTGTAAAACCTTTGTCTTTTTCATTATGAAATAAAAAAATCCATCTAATTGAAATTATATCCATAAATCCCCAGTTTTTTTTATTAAATATTAAATAATTTTATAATAAATCTAAATACTTACGTGTTTTTAAATTAACTGTTTAATTTCACAATAAAATCATTTAGAAAATATTTTATATAATAATTAATAATTTGTATACAAATCAAAATCACATTTTACATTCATCTGTCATTTTGTGAAGTCTTCCTTTTTTGAAATTCTTGTCACTCAACTTTTTTGTAGAAAATAGATTCTATAGATCTTAATGTGTTTAAACTATAAACTTAAATGTGTACAAGATTTTTTTTATATTTTATTTATCGTATTAGCTGTTTTCGCAATTTGTTTACTTAACAAAATATTAAAAAAAAATTATCCTTTTCTATGGTACCATAAAACAGATTAAATTTACCTGTTATGTTGAAATGTTTTACACCAATACTATTTTATTTCTGCTCGAGCAGAGAAATAAAAAATGCCATATTTTTAGATTTATTATTTAAAAAAATAGAGAAAAGAATTATTAAACCTTGGCATAATAACTAAATTTAAAAAAAAATTAAAATATATTAGTGACACTTTAGAAAAATAAAAAATTCGTACAAGCAACATTTAAGCATAAAACAATAACATTAAGGTTGACTTTTACGACGAGTGCTAAACGTACAGACGCCATGGAAACGACTGTGTGACTATACTATGTAATAATTCTATGAAAAGAAATTAATTCGAAGTTTAATTTTATGTGGAGCAATTCCCCTCTTCAACAGCTGTCTACACGCCATACATATATTCCAAGATGTTTCTTCCAGAATATCACTAGTCCCGAGACTTATTTGTAACCCAGCTTTGCAGATCTAAGTGTACAGACGTGATGAAAACGACTCTGTGACGTTATATGTAATATATGCAGTACTTTCACCTTCAACAGCTCTCACACGCCGATATCATTTAGATGATATCAATATCATGACACCCGAGTGACTTATTTGAAACTCAACTTTGCAAGACAAACTTGGGTCGTACACATTGATTGAATTAACTAAATATGACTTCATATTTTCTACTTCCTTATATAGTATTACTTTTAATAGAAAACATAATTTACAACAAACTAATAAAGCTGTTTACCTGTAATTGTAAAAACTAATATAAGCTATAAATAAAACAACATATAGATTCTGAAAGCTAAATATATTACAATATCACATAACATTACTTACACAACAATTGCTTGACCAAAAATGTAAAAATCTCAACATATTCTTTTTACATGATTTAAAAAAAAACACCATTATTTATCTGACCTGAGTTTAAAAAATTAAATTATATCAAACTAACTCTATAGCATTATCAATTTACATGAAATTGTAGTAATCAGACTGACAAAAAATGAGTGTTGCCAATTAATAATATGAAACTATAAATATATTTTTTAAATTTAATTATTAATAAATAAATTTAATGCATTAAAAATTTTTTTTAAGAATGATTACAGATTATTTATACATGACACAAAGTGAGTGTTGCCAATAAAAATATATTTACACAGATTAATTACATTTTTGGTGAAGCGTGAAATTCCCTATTGTTTAAAGTTAATCTTATACCCCTTGGACTCTGAGTCCTGTTCCAGCTGGAAGTTTGCCGTGGAAAGACCGAACGGCTTCAGTATCATATTGCCCAAGTCCTTTAATTTCCCGAGCATTTCTGTTTTGAGTTTTTCATTCTTCTCCTCAATTAATGGAGGCAAGCGAGTGAGTGCGTTTTGAGCCTCTTTCTGTGTTGGATCTAGTTCTAGTATTTTCTTATAATCTGCGAGAGATTCATCTAATTTATCTGTGGCTTCGTAGGATTGTGCTCGTCTGTAATATAAAATATTTATTTATGAGCACACTCCCAAAGACTTAAACACTCACACAGCTTGACATACACTTCATCCCCTATTTCAGCCTCTTCAAGCTTTTCCCAGGACAGGACAAGATGGCGTACCATCTTAAAGCAAAAGTCACGAATGGAGGTCACGTCCCTCAGACATGAGGAAAACGATTGAAGGAGGGAGGAAGCTTTTCCCATGGACATCAACTATATATGGAGAATTGCCAACTGTACTTCCTAAAAAACCTGTGCATTTGTCGTTTGAAGACCCACATACTAATCGGGAAAACCTCTGGTGACAAATTATTGTACAGCCTACACGTGCGTGGGGGGAATGATCTTGACGCACGCACATTGCTGGTATGCCAAGCATCCAAGTGGTGTGGATTGAACCTTTCCCAGCGGCGAAGAGAGATGACGGAAACGTGTCGGGGGCACTAACTCAATCAAACAGAGATCCAACGTCTCTCTAGTTCGTCGTTGCACGGAGTCAAGAGGGAGCAACTTTTTTTTTTTGTATATAAATATTAATTACTATTATAAACATTTTCTCTTCAATTCGTCTTATCAAAATACAGCATTTTTAAATTTTGATTATACCCACTCCTCACTCTGAGGAGACCCAGCTTGCCGTGGGTTGTGATGATGATGATTTGAAAAATAATGTTATTAGGGTTATGTAAATTTGAAGGAAAAAAGCAACCCTTATAGGATCACTTTGTTATCCGTCTGTCTGTCAAGATCCTCTGCACATTTTAGTAACTAAAGGTGTAAAAAGTTACCGCTTACATTGATGATTTAACTCTCATACAGGCTTCAAAATTTCCGAGGTAGTTCCCGGTGACTTAGAAATATAGGAAGAAATACGAAAAAATCTGGAAATGTGGACGAACCTGGACTTTATATAGCAATAGCCGGTGTCCTGGTGTACTGTCTCGCTCTGTTTAATCATCCCGATTCGCGTAAAAGATCACAAGAATAGTAAAAGAACAGAACATTAATGGAATTAATGGATGAAACGCTAATAACCCGATAGTTAAAGTCCCAGAATCAAACTCACTCCATTTTTCACAAACGCCACCCATTTGTAAAAACAAAGAGGGTCTCAATCTCATACAATTTGCTTTTATGGATGTTTGAAATCATTATAGATAACTATTTTTGTTGGTGTGGGTAGTTCAAGACCTTGTTTGTCATAAGAGCTTGGATTTAGAAACAGTATTACTGTTTAATTTCCATATTTTACAAATAAGTATTAAAAAAGTCCGATTAAAGTAAAGATGGAAAGGATTTTAAAATCTGACGATTTGGGTGTGGCGGATCGCAGACGATCTATCACCACACTGCAACACCACAATGCATTCATGCATTTGACATATGTATGTATTACTTAATATCTCCTCTGAATATCTGACGGCACTTGAATATTTTTTTTGTACCCTTCTAGATGGCCACCCCCAGCACTGAAGTCAGATGAACATACTGTCATATGAGTGACAAGTCGTACCATTTAAAAATCTCTATCTGGTCTAAATATCCGACATCTGGCTTATTGCTTCCATGTAATTTTATTTTTACAATTTTTGAGTACCGTACTCTCTATCTCTCTGACTTATGTGATGCAGACGGTGACAGGGGCGGCTAGTTAAGTTAATATTGGTAGGTGTACATACCTGTGATAAGCCTTCAAGTATTTGTCATCCAATTCAATAGCCTTAGAGCAGTCCTTGATTGCCTTCTTGTACCTCTCCTGCTTCATCTTTGCAGCACTCCTGTTGCAGTATAATATTGCTCGCTGTTGGGAGAATTGTAGTGGACAGATCCTTAATGCTGAAACATTAACAAAATCTAGGTAAATTAAAAAAAAAACGCTTAGTTCATGACATTAATGAATACCTTTTTTTGGTGCATAAAAAATCGTTATATGTAAATATTAATACAGCATGTTTCAATTAATGCGCATCTGCTATTTGTCAAAATAGCATACTCCACAGATGGAACTTCCAATACAGGCACGCAGCACGCTCAAAATGTGCCCCCACTACTTTTTCTCAAACGAAAACTTATGTGTAATTTTTTATGATTCAAAACTGGACTTTGAACTAAAATATTTTGAAAATCATTACACATTTAAGTGAGTCAAAATTTGAATAAAACTCAAATTACTCAAAACCAAAGATTCTAAAGATCATAATTTTCTGAAAAAGTGACTCAAAACTAAATAGAAATTAAATGACTAATTACATTTACGCAGTTAAAATTGAAATACCTTCAGTATATTTCTCAATACTTCTATCAAATTCACCAACTTTAAATGCAAAATTTCCAGCCACTTTTAATTCCTCAGCAATTGCCTGCCGCTCAGACTTCTGATCATCTGTTAGGTCTACCTCCGCATCTTTAAGTGATACTTCATCTATAGAGTCTGTATCACTGTCTTTGTCACTATCTTCAAATTTCTCTGTTTTATCTGGATCTTCATCATTGAGAGGAACATCAGCTGAAAAGATTTATATGTTATTAACAAAATAACAGTTTTTTGTATCGAAATAAATAAATAGTAGCACATTAGTAATCAAACTACTTAAAACCTGTGAGAATATACACAAGTAAAATATTATTTTGTCATTATGATTAATTATATGTACAATACAAAACAACATGTAATAGGCGTGGTAATTAGCAGGCAACTAAATATTGTTAACTAACCCCACTCACTCTCCTTAGCTCCATCACCGCTCGCAGCCCCCGGGTCCTCCGCCCGAGTGTCTGGATTCACAACGAATTCATCTTCCGTACGAAGAGAAAGCTCCAGATTTTTAGTTAAATCATTTATCACTTCCTCGTTCGAAACATTTTCTGTACTTTTCAACCTTTCAGACATTTTATGTTGAATCACTTATTGGTGTATTCAATGAATATGTTGCAAATTAATTTTTTAATTAACACAAGGCAATGTTAATAATTTAATAATAATTAATTTTTTATTTAAATTTTTTGTAATGATTTTTGTTTGTGAATCAGGTGAATCGAGTTTCTTTGACAAATGCGTTTAGTTTTTTGTTTATTACAAATAAGAAATTTTTTCTCATTATCTTTTAAAACTATTTTATATATAAGCAAAACGTATTAACAGTTATGTAAAATATAACAATTATATATTTCTGAAATTTTTAAATTTAATTTACATGATTCATTATTAATAAAATCATGTATCATATCGATTAATATTAAATATACAGAAATTTGTAAAGCAATAACGAAACGCATTGGCTACAGATGACAGTCATAAATACGTTTCGTTTCTACTCTTGTTACTCTAACAATAAAAATATAGAATTTTTCAAATAGATTAATACAAATATATTTAGTATTAAAATATAAACTATTTATATATTTAAATTTAGAAGAATATTTCTATGATAGTATATATGTTTAATTAAAATAAAAAAAGTTAATTATGATAAGTTGATAACATTACGTGGAACGGAACAACCTAACCTATTGTTGATAGTTCGTAATTTCAGGGTCAGGTAAAAATATTCAAATGCTATCTTATGTAGATAGATTATCATAAATTTGACCGTCACAGACGCGTATGAATTATTTATTCATACATCTCATAGATACAGTTAAGTTACCATTTAGGGAAGATGTTTTATAGAAATATCCTAAAAACTTTCTCCAAATCAAGAACATCCTATTTACGGACGTATAATGGTGTTTCTTCGACTTTCGGTAATTACAGAAGCGTAATACCTCTGTCGACGACTAGATTGGCTTTAAAAGATGAAAAGTAAGTGTGTACATTTTTTTGTAACTGACTTATAATATAAAATATATGAAGTAATATATTATTAATTTTATATAATAAGTCTAAATTAAGTTAAAAGTTCAATTAAATAACTCGAGTAAATACTCATAATTCCAGAACTACCAAAAATTTGAGAAATTTGTTTATTTTGTATATGTCCTGTCTTACTAATGTTAAAGTTTATGTTTGGATGTTTGTTACTCAGTCATGCAAAAACAGCTGAATGGATTTTGACGAAATTTGATGCACTTATACCTTATAAATATATGTCACAATGTTACTTACCATACTCCTCCGAAATTTTGATAAATCTAATAATAAGAAGTCAGAACGGCTCATGTATGTTGGTGTGTTAGCTGGGTTTAAGTTAGCCTAACCTTAGGTTTAAACAGAGCGTATCGGCTGTTGAGGTGAGTGTTCATATATGTGGCAGGACTGCCCTTAATACTACATATTTAGTCACAAGTCCAATATATACTCTCTCGTTCTACTTTCTCCAAATTGTATATAAAAAAAAGATGAAAATGTCTAATTAATAATAAAATTACAAATTAAAACCTAGTATTATCGGAAACCAGAAGCCCAAAAAAGGTTTTTTATAATGTAATTTTTATTTTGTTTAGAGAAAGATAAAATATAACATTTCTAATCTACAGTAATATATTGTTAACAACTTGTTATTAATTTCAAGAGCAGATTGAGTAATTATAAAGTGAAGTACAGATAAAGAGATAAACTATTGATGAGATTGTCGTAGTCAGACATATAGATAATAGTATCTTTTATCATTCATACTTTGTTATGAACCTGCGGCTTGCAAACTAAATGCAGATTAAACAACCCCTTGATATTGCATCGTAACACATTGACTTAGGGATTGCAATCGGAAAAACGGGGCCGGAAATTCGGAGGATCTGGTACTTTTATAGCATCACGGGAACCTGCACAATTTACCGGATCTGGTGTTCGTAATATTTGGGTCTGTCATTTTGTAAGACTTATTAATTTGCAAACACTTTAATCATAGTGGTCTGTAAAAAAAGATTAAAAATTAAAACTAAAATTTTTAATCCCAAAGTAGTCCAGGATCAAAAATTTAATTTTTAATCCCAAAATTCGAGTAAAAAACAAAAAATTTTTTTTAAAAAATTTGTGTGACAGGTGAAGTAGTGTTGCCATATACAATTTGTATTATTAGAATATGGTCGTTTACCTGTGATGCGATTTCAAAAATTTTACTTTTTTTTTCACTGATAGAAAACTACACTTTGATGACACAAAATATCTTCTAGAACGAAAAATTAATTTTTTGTCTAATATTTGAGATAATTTTTAATTTTTTTTAAAAATCTATATTTAATTTTTAATTTTCAGGATACAAAATATATTTTTTTTTAATTAGAATGTTAATCCAATTATTTTTTTAAATGCATTATTTGTAACCCTTAGCAAGCACATACATGACCTCTATGATATAAATTAGGCTTATATATAATGCATCCCATGAGGGCCTGGGTTAGAATACAATTCCCCTCTGCTGCTGGGAGAGCAAAACCCAAAAAAACCCAGCACCCCTTGGTGGTAAGGAATCTTTTCCCCAAGCAAAACCGGTCAAGTGTCTTTGATGTGTTCCGGTCGAATGCATGTGGACCAAACTTACTCTTACTAACTTAGAGGGATCTCTCCTATCCCATCAAAGCTGCGGGTACAGTAGACTATGGGTTCTTGCTCAAGATCCATTGAAACTGCAGCATTCTTCTGTTGGCTTAACTCAACTTTTAAGGTAGCAACGCATCGGCAAAACAAGAGACACCTTGTTTTGCCGATGTCCATGGGAGACGGTGGACACTTTACAATAATGGATCTGATCGTTTGTCCCCTGTTAATCTATTTTGAACCTAACAGGTTAGAATACTATTCTCCTCTGCCACTGGGAGAGCATTTCGTAAGAGGCGAATAACCCAGTACCCCCTTGGTGGTAGGGGTTCCCGACTTGCTTGTGACCACCAGCATGTGAATCTGACTGCCAAGTGTCATAGACGTTCCGGTCGAACCATATGTGGGCCAGACCCTCTCTCTCCCATCCCATTAATGCTGCGGATATCGTGGAC
This sequence comes from Limenitis camilla, assembly GCA_905147385.1. NCBI lineage: Eukaryota > Metazoa > Arthropoda > Insecta > Lepidoptera > Nymphalidae > Limenitis > Limenitis camilla. The sequence continues at coordinate 3,760,243 of LR990253.1, read as the reverse complement.
TCTTGGCTCTTGCTTATCGACAATAAAAAAACCTAAAAGTGAAAATAATGTTGAATTGATCAAACGTCGGATCCGGTATCAAGTCCAGATCCGATAAGAATCCGGTTGAAACCGGCCGCATTGCAATCTCTACTCCTCCAATGGATACTTTTTTACCATTATTTTTTTGCATTCCAGGGTAAAAGTAACCTTCCACCTCTTCGATGGACGGAAAATAGAAGCGGAGGGCAAGGTGGGGGACTCGCTGCTAGACGTGGTTGTGAACAACGACCTGGATATTGAGGGGTTTGGAGCTTGCGAAGGCACTGTCACCTGTTCCACCTGCCATGTAGTGTTGAAACAGGAGGACTATGATAGGTAGGCATGTTTCTATATTTTATTACTATCCTGTAGGAACTACCCCTTGTATGTAAGTTATCCAGGTTACAGAGTATCTGTGTGCCAAATTTTATTGAAATTGATTCAGCCGTTTTTATGTGATTGACTTGTGAAAAGCCATATCTACATTAAAAAAATTGATTTCAGAATTCTGTCACTCTTATTATGTTCAGGAGCTCCTCAGCAGGAGACACCTTATGCTTTGCCATCTGTCGCCAAGTTTCTGTATATCATGGCGCTTGGGGTAGCTGATAGTTGGTAACAACACAGTGGTTAGATCATTTGGGCGGGTATCAAGCCGGGTTTTGTATCTATTCCCGTTACTTCTAGCTCCTCCTTGACAGTTCTTACGTTCAGGGTTGTCATCAAAATCATTAAACATTTGTTTGTTTTTAGTTTTAACACACACAACCCTATAATCTTGATGTTTTACAATTATTATTTTAATTCTATTTCTAGACACGACTATCTCGTGGGCGTATATATCAAAGAGATAGCAAAAGCCACAGATTATATTTAAATGTATTCGTACAGAAATATAAAGATTATTTTAATGGTGGAGTTCGGATCCGTAACGGATCCACAGTTGTACTTGACATTAAAAATATCTGAGAACCTTTGATCAGTATTTCATTATCTACAGTTTCAATTGGAGTGTCTGTTTGTAATATTAAAATAACCGCTTTTTACTAAGTGCATATACCAAAGTGTGTCTGTTTGTTCCGGCTTATGTCTGAAATGGCAGGACCGATTTGACGGGACTTTTACTGGCAGATAGCTGATGTAACAAGGAGTAATTAAGGCTATTTAACATCTCGCCACGACCCATAGGAGCGGAGCAACATGCGAACCAAGTTGCGAGCGTCATCTAGTCTACAATAATATGATGATGACCACTTTCGACCGAAATTAATAATTAATTATACAAAGATTTTGGATCGATATTGGTTATTAGTTAGTGGGTACGTATCAGAAAAGTTAATATGATGTTACATCTCATTCCAGATTACCAGGAGAAGCAGACGATGAAGAGCGAGACATGTTGGACCTGGCGTACGGACTGACTGACACCTCCCGCCTGGGCTGCCAGGTCACCCTGACCAAAGAGCTGGACGGGCTGGAGGTGAAGGTGCCCGAGAGCGTCAACGACGCGCGGAGTTGATACTTATTGTACACTTAGACTTGACAATTGTTATGGATTTGCAAATGGCGGACGGTGTTGTGCTAATAGAAGATTTATATCATGTTAGTTAATGTGTATTAAAGTTAAGTTTAGAAGAACCTTTACTTATCTTCTTTAATGACAGTTGACATAAGACTTAATCACTTTTTTAGTGTGGCAACTCTTCTTCGTATGTCCCCTACTCCCTACCAAGGGGCAGAGTGGCCTTATTTCGCTCCAAGTTAAGCCAACTGACTTGGCTTCAGCAATCACTGAACGCAGTCCATGTGGATTCCAGTCCATAGCTTGTTTCGGAATGTGATCCAAGTCTCTGCGCAGTGTGTGACCAACCCAGCCCCATTTACGACGTCGTATCTTCAAATCTACAGGATCTTCCAGAGATCTATGTTGGCTATAGTGTCTGGAAGATCTTCAGGATTTGTCGCAGATAGTGATTAATAAAAACTTGTAGCTTCTTAGTAAATGACTTACTAATTTTCCATTGACATTTAGCAAATAAAAAAAAACTTTTTTATTATGGCAACACCAAGACATTATAGACACAATTAAGAGGAGTTAGTTAAGTAACAATTAGTCCTAAATTAATGAGTGCGCTAGTTATGGACATACACGTCAAGTAAGAAATCCCTAACGCGCGATACATACTGAGTGCGTGTTAAATGAGTACGATCGGATCAAATAAAGTATTTTAAATAATCGTAAATGCTTTTGAGACGTACGTGTCCCATATATGACTCACAACTCCTTTATAACCCTCTCAAAGCATTCACGCTATATATATATGTATAAAAGGAGAATCTGACTGACTTAATGACTGACATATCAACGCAGGGCTAAACTATAAGGGTGAGAAACTTGAAATTTTGCAAAGGGGTTCCTTTTATAACGTAGGAGAGCACTAAGAAAGAGATTTATTAAAATTCACCCCCAAAGGGGGTAAAAGGGGGGGTGCAAAATTAGTACGAAAATTCTCTGATTTTCAAAGTTATTTCAACAAAATGTTGTATTTTTATAAAGTAGGGGAGCACTAAGAAAGGGAATTTTAAAAAATTCACCCCCTAAGGGGGTAAAATGGGGGTGCAAAGTTAGTATGAAACATTGTCGTTTTTGAAGTTATTTGAATGAAAATTCAATATGAAGGTTCTTCATTGAAAATCATGAAACATGTGTAAAATATTTTTTCGAAAATCATACCTAAGGGGGTAAAAGAGGGGTAAAGGTAGTATGACTAAGACAGAAGTCCATATACTCTATTCTAATATAACTAAATACCTCAATATCGCAAACGAAGTTGCGGGTAAAAGCTAGTAATCTATAGAAGTATATAAAAGGAGAAGCTGACTGACTGACATATCAACGCAGGGCTAAACTATAAGGGTGAGAAACTTGACATTTTGCGCAGGGGTTCCTTTTAGGGGAGGACTAAGAAAGGATTTATTAAAATTCACCCCCAAAGGGGTAAAACGGGGGTGCAAAGTTGGTATGTTATTCAAATGAAATTCAGCATGAAGGTTCTAAATTGAAAGTCACGAAAAAAGTGTAAAATATTTTTTCGAAAATCATCCAAATCGCTACTAACTAACGTCCGCCATTTTGATATATCTTATGTAAGTAGTTACAATGACAGAATATATAGATAGGAACTCTATATTATATTTAATGAGTTAGGCTCTGGTGGTTTTATACGTAAGTATTGTTATAGACAATTTTTTTTTATTAATAATATGTCAATTTAAAATTAGAATATACCTTTGTGAGCAGCTGAAGTTAATTTATTATCTGTAATATATGCAGATTAAAATCTATTTAGTTGTATTGTAATTACCCTGATTTTTATATTAATATATTACAAAATGTAGCGAATAAAATTTTTTTGTATATTAGTAATAAATTGTTATTGCAATATTATAGACTTTTATTTAACACTTTAGGTAAGAAGTGTTACCAACTCTCAAAAATATTTCTCCCTAAAACATAAGTTAAAAACCCCTAAACCATAATAAATAATCATTAATGAAAATCTCACTTCAACAGTATTATTAAAAAATATAGGTCAAGAAATAAATACATTTTTGGGGAAGAACCCCTAAGTTGACCATAGTGACCTGATGGTAAGTACCTTGTTGTCACCATGAAGATAGAGTGTAGAGTGGGAATGAAGAGAAGTACACGTTCAATGAGACCTGAACCTACGAGTCCACTGAAAGGGAGGTCGGACGAGCCGATCGCGTTTATGACACTTGGCGGATCGGATTTACATGCTAAGCAAACCAGTCGGGGAACAGATCCCCTACCACCAATGGTTATATGTTGGCTGTAAAACATTGTACTTTTACCTGTCATTTCAAAGAGTAAATTACAGTTTGTCTATGCCCCTTCTCTCTCTGGTTTTGGCTGTGTAGAACGAACGTTTTTTAAGTGTGACTTCAATTTTACACACTGTCACGTAAAGTCTAGTTGTAATTAGATATCAAAAGCAAGAGATAAATAACTTGTGGTTTTATTCACTCTATAAAATCAGTTAGCTTATTGTAGTCAAGAACTTGAAGAATGCAGTACTCTTCCAGATATTCAGAAATTAATCAGGATGAGGGGGTTGAAATCAGGTACAGGATTTAAAGACAATTATAGGTACCGATATTTGTCTTTAAATAAAAGTATGAATTTGTTGCATAATTTTAATTTGTTATATTCTATATGAAACCCAACTAAAAAAAAAAAACCAAAAAAAATCAAATCCATACTTTGACATATATACAGAAAATCTTTTATATTTTTTTAGTCAGGTTTAATATAATTATCGTTAGCTACTTAAAATATATACAAATAAACTATATATTAATAAAGAAGCCGGCGCCATTTTGAACGCAGAATTTCCCTCCAAATTTAGAATTTGACAGCTGTCAGTTGTGTCGTTTATAGTGAGCTCAAAATTATTAGCCATAGAGTTATAGGGATGTAAATATAATATTTTATCTGTGTACAACATCTGTGTGTTATTGTGGAACAGAATATCCAGCTGATGGTTGAACGGTCCGTACATTCTAAACATGGCGTCCGTGATTGTGTTGCGTTTTTTATAATTCATTAAACTATCACTATTTTGATTGCGTTTTCCAAATACCTGATCGAGGCGCGTAAACACAGTTGTTATTTCGTCTCGTCTCATATTTTTTATGTGTTTAGAAGCGTAGATGTGTCCTAAGTGTGACCAGGATATAAAGCATTGCTCGCCGTTTTCCTCAGGACATATTGGGCTTATTTCTACATTCTTTGTTGTCCATGGCGCAATGATTTGATTATCTGTGGACAAAATATTTTTTTTTAATTTGTAAGACATTTACCCTCGCTTGACTGACGTAAAAAAAAACACATTTAAAATTAAAAGTCATGGTCCTTTGAGCCGGATAACTTTACTTACTTTCATACATAGAAGCAGTTTTCATACTAATGAACGCGACGTCCGTCCGCCCTTCCACAAGAGCTTGTAACGCCGCAACTTCCCCTCCCAAAACACTATCGCCATCTTTATAGCAATTTACACTAAACTGATCTCTTACAGATTCAGTGACATTTAACTTCTCCGCTCCCGGCGCACATATTTCACTAAAAAACTCGGCTATGACGCCTTTACAGGATATTTTTTCCTGATTTTTCAAATAATTAAATACTGCATGCCACGCCATTCCGTCGTATTTTGGGAAATAAGCTCTTTTCCCCCTTAAATCTTCCATATTTTTTAGAGAATCGTGTTTTCTTGTGTACGCCATGACGGTGGACATTTTTGTTTCTATTAGTGGTGTCACTTCGTAAAGCAAAGGTTGTAGATCGTAATCCCTGAAAAATAATTTAAATATAATTGTAGTCTTTTAAAGCTTTGTAAAACGGTAACACTCACGTATTGTTATGGTACCTTGGTACTATAGTTTCAACCACTTTCAATGACTAATTACCACATAAGTGTTTTATAATAAAATTAAACTGGCGTTGCTGGAACTGAAAGTTTCCACTCTATTCCATATTCCACCACAATTTTCTTCAAATACTACGCTTCTTTAGGGTAGGATAGGGGATATGTGGGGCCTTGACTTAACACTACTAGGGGGGCTTACCCCATTAACTAAATCCGGTGCCAATTAATCAAAATCATCATCATCACGACCCGTCAGTTGAAGTCTCAACATCTCAAACAGAAATTACTTAAACAGTGTTGCCAATTCAACTAATCTTATTTTCTTAAAATAATGGTAGACATACATGATACGTGTTTTTATAAATTTCTCTTGATTTAGGATCTGGAAGGGGAATGAGGGGAGCTAATGAATCCAAACTATTACTGACCTGACAGCTTCCACTATCCAGTCACTGCCGGCAACAGTGACGTCACTCTCTCCAAATTTAATAGTATTGAAACATTCTCGAGTACTGGAGCGCATGTAGCACTGCAATGGCGGATTGATTCCAAACACAGCGCCGGCTTCGCTCAACCATTCACATTTGTTTTTCTCTAACATGGACGTTGTACAGACTGTTATGTGCCTGAAAAAAATTACCCATACCCATATCAGCAAAAGTACCTGCACCAACAGCCCTAACCCCTCTTCTTACGTAAACGTTCTGCTCAGAATGTCCACGTTTCGATGTGCCTGTTTATTTTTTATCGCTGACGTAATCACCACGTAGACCCTCCCCTATCCCTATATCATCAAAAATAAGCAAAGCAAGGACCTCCCACCTCCCTTTATTCCTTACGTAATACTTGAACGAACCCATATATTACAACCATTTTTTGTATTTAAAAAAAAAATTTTTTTTTTAGGCGTTCGCCCAAATACCCCAAAATTCAATTCATATCTCAATCATGTCTGTCAAGATCATGATTGCAACAGTCTACCCTAGTAAAAAAAAGTATTACCTCGGTGGATCACATCCACTCTGACTATAAGCTTCTCTAAACCCTTCAGCTGAGGCCAAATAATCTAAAGGCGCCTTTGCAGGGAACATGGGGGCGGGGACTTGTCTCAATTCCAACAAGAACGAGAGCGCTTCTTTCCAGTGGCCGGCAAAGAAGTCACTCTCACTCAAAGAACTGAATAATTTGCTCACTGCTGCTGCAGCTTTCCTATAAACAAAAAAAACAAAATACATTAGCTTAAATTTCACTTTTGTACCATTCCCCAAGTTTTAGCTTAATCGGATAATCGGTAATGGCTGAAATAACTAATCTGCCAATTTGGACCAACCACCATATTGAATTTTGTATTTTTTTTAATAATAACTCATTTGGTAGGCATAGATGAGAGTATACAAAAAAAACTGATCTGCAAGTTTGGGTGTAAGGAGTGGCAACACTGTTTTGAGATAATCTGTGTAAAACTAAAAATATATCGATTCTTAAAGTTAATGGTACATTCAAAGCCATATAATAAAAAAAAAAATAAAAAAGTTAATGGTGTATTTATTTAATAAATGATTAACCAACAAACATGACATTAGGGCCATCCGCCGTATTGGTTTTTATAGTGTAGTCGTTTTTTTAGTATTTTTTCTAATAATCACTCGTTTGGTACCCATACGATGGAAGTACACAAAAAAAATAACTGGTGTGCCATTTTAATCCATCCGCCATATTGGATTTAGATTGAAATCACTTTGCAAATCAGTTGTGGTATAATATAGAGGGGATTGTGTAGTATTTATGTAATTTTTATTAAAACTTAATCAGCTATTAGTTGGAATCTCCAATATTAATGTGGTATTTTGACGTATTAGTATAGCAACACTAGATACAGGTAGAGGTGTGAAATTTTAAATCACACTTTCTGTATGTAAAACCCACCAGTAGCCGAGATTAGTTATTAATTTTGGACGTAAGACGTGTGTTTCTTGGAGTGTGATAGTAAAAATACAACTCATCAAATCGGTTCCAGCATTATTCAGCATCTAGGCTCGGCTAAAGTATCACTGGCAGCTATCTTAACGTTTGAGTAAAAGTAGTTGGGATAGTAGCGCTTCGTGCTGCGTACTCCTATAGGTAGTTCAATCCATGACGTCTACTATGACCGCAGTTAAAGTTAGAAGTATACTTAGATGCGTTAGACATGTTACCGTTTAGCAATGATGACAGGCCAAGGTCGGTTTACCCACACGCAGGGCTCCGCTTGCTCCAGGGACTGAGTGCTGCCATCTTTACACAGGTACGCGAAGGAGGAACTTGAAGGTGTATTGCGTTTGGAAGTTGAATTTATCTGAAACATTATACTAAAACATTTGAATTACATTTTTATATACTTCGACACAAGAATTTCGATAACGCTGCTTACTCGGTCATGTTTTTTGACACAAGACATACGATTTACTGCAACTAATCATGATGGGCAAAATTGCGGGTAAACGTGGAGTTGGCCGACGGAAAAAACCTGGCTTCGGAATATTCCACCTCGCTAGAGACGAGGAGAAATTCTCTATGCTGATGCTCCAGTGATTGGAGAGGAACGAAAAGAAGAAGAAGAATTATACTTCGACAATATATTAGAGGAGAATTTAGTAGTAACGTTGGCAATACTGTTGGTTGACTGAAGTGTTTCTTTTATAAGGATAAAAAGTAGCCTATGTTACTTGGGCCCATAACCTAAGAAATTAAGTTTTCTTATATGTATTGATTATATATACTCACTCCAAAGTAAGCTCTGACGTCATCCAAGTCCCCCCACATAGCGTCTCCCGCGCCCTCGCTCAAGCACTGCAGGTTACCGATGGGCCCCCAGTATTTATCATCCATCCCACATGTGGGGCTAGCGCACGCAGCGCACAAGGACTTGTACTTGTTTTCTGTTAAAAATCATTAAAAATGTTATGACGTCACTATCCATAAAAACAATAACAGTGACTTAGTTTTATAGGTATAATTAATCTTTAATAATTAGACACTTTTTAACATTGAATACTGTGACGTCACAATCCATAACAGCAATGTTGCCACGTTTTAAAGTATTTGTTGACCAGAGATGAGGGAGATGTTATGTATGCATTACACTCATTTATTAAATAACAAATACTTCTTTTTTATTTTTTATTTTCTTATACTACCTACCTTTTTATTTATTTTCTCCTCAGCTATAAGGTTGCCTGGAGAATGAAGAAGAGATCGCTTCAAGCGATATGGCCTGTTATATATCTTTTACTTAAATTCTATATATATTTAATTCATTCACTCATCTTTCCCTACTCATTCTAGCTCATCATTGACGGAGACGCAGCCTAACAATATTGTAAATATTCGTATATACTTACTTAAATCTCTATCTCTGTCAGGATACGGCACCCAAGGACCAGCTTTACACGCTTTGTGGAAGAATGACGCCAATGACTTCAATCTGTTTTCCGGTAATGTCAGATTTGGGTCACAATTTCGTGGCAATACCAGCGACTCCAAATACTGAAAATTACAAAAACTTCATAATTATATAAACATCTTTTTTTATCTTAATAATATTATAAAGCCTATTTTATTAATTTAAAAAAAGCATAATGTTGCCATAACTATACAAATTATGTACACAAACAAACGTTATTAAAACAATATTTTTGTCTTCAATTCAGATCGTGATTTCAAATTAAAATAGTAAAAAATAACTAACAGTAACGCCATCTGTTACAACTCGTAAGAACTATGTGAGTAAGCCGTCGCCTCTATGAAAATTATGGTTTTAATAAAATGAGTTTATTCGAAACAACATAAGTTGTATGTGATACGATATTACTACCCGTGAGGGGACGGGTTAGAATACTATTCTTGGTGGTAGGGGATCTGTTCCCCGACTGGCTTGCGATCCAGCATGCGAATTCGACCGCCAAGTGTCATAGACGCACTCATGTGGGCCCGACTTACCCCCTCTCTCACTCATCCCATTAATTCTTCACTCCCCCTCCCCACTCTATCTTCGAAGATGCAACGCATCGACAAAACAAGAGGGTATTTCTTCCATGGGCGATGATGGCCACTGGCCATCCACCATAAAAAAAGATATTCCTGTAGTATGATCTTGCTGAACTTTTGATGGTGAACGTTACGCGTTGGCCCTAAATTTCAATTTAAGGGCCAAATTAATTATGTAACTTCCGTTAGCTGCTTCGCACTCAACTGGTTCCGCGTCGCTCAACGTGCTATAAAGAGAGAGCTATGTTGGGTGTTTCTTTACGTAATCGAATCAGAAATGAGAAGATCCGTAGAAGAACCAGAGTCACCAAGATAGCCCAGCGGAGGAGACCAAGGAGAACGGAGACCATAGATATGACAACGAAGCGCCGGAAGGCGTCAATTCTTCAAAAAAATGGTATTTATACTATTTCGAGTGTAGTTTTAGACAACATATAAAACCTATCTAATCCTAATCCAGAAGAATTGAGCCAGTCTGACTGTCAGTCTGTGAAGTGGTGTCACACTGTGCATATAAAAGCATTGAGATTAATAGTGTAGTGTTGTTTGGTGGCGAGGTGCCAGGCCTCTTAGATTGCATGTTAGTATCATTTGAATAAATTACCCCGGATAAAGTGTCAGATAAGGGTCGGATAGTGAAGAGATCTACTCCAGGGTGACACAGCGTGGTGTTCCTGAGCACTCCTTCCAACGAGGACTGTTGCTCTGGCACTATGTTGCGGTTCACCACTGCTACAATGCTACGCTCGTAGGACCCTGAAAAAAGCATTAAATGTAAAAACACAGCCAAGTTCCAGAAAATCAACACATGTTTCATGATGTGAAAGTTTCAAATACAAAAACAGTCAATTATAGTAGGGAGGCCATGATGCTAAATGGGGCAGAGTGGTCGTGGTCTTCATGACAGGTTGCCTCTTGCATTCGTGGAGTGGACCATTTAGTGCAGCTTTAACTTGGTCGGTCCAGCGCCCACAGTTTACCACAGGAGTGTCCTCTCGACGTGTAATATGTCCAAAGAAAGTGAGAATACGAGCTTGAACGATGAAAGAAAGACGTTGTTTTATGTCCAGTTCTTCGAGGATTGAGGCATTGGTTCGGAATTGAGGCCAGGTTATGCGAAGCAGTCTCCAACACCATATTTCTAAAGCGTCTATCTTCTTTTAGGGATCGAGCGTCTAAGAGATATATAACATTTAGTAGATTAGATGATCATCATCATCACGACCCTTCAATGGCCCACTGTTGAGCCGGGCCTCCTCCTCAGAATGAGGAGGGTATTAGGCCATAGTCCACCACGCTGGCCCAGTGCGGGTTGGCAGACTTCACAAACCTTTGAGAACTTTACGGAGCTCTCAGGTTTCCTCACGATGTTTTCCTTCACCGTTAAAGCAAGTGATATTTAATTGCTTAAAGCACACATAACTCAGAGTCAGAGGTGTGTGCGTGTGGGGGGGATCGAACCTCGGACCTCCCGAGTAAGACTTGAAGTCTCAACCACTGGGCCATCACTGCTGTATGTCGGAGAATAGTAAAAGGTTATCGATTACATCGAATCATCATCGCTATCTGTGGCGTTGGAGTAGGGTAGTAGTCACATCCGTTGTTTTGACAGTCTCGACCCTCGACACTTTATATGCCATCGACAGTCTGACTGAAGTCTTAGTCGTGCGCGGTCTCTCAAGAAGTGAAGTAGTGTCTAAATAGTGAATTGTGTTAGTGCTAGGAGTGCTGTCCGATCAAGGTCACGTGAGTACCTTACAAAGTAATTACCTCGTCTTGTGTTAGGTTAGGTTTATGTGCGTTTAACCTTGGGTTTAAACAGAGAGCCTAGCAGTGGAGGTGAGTGTTATGATCATTTAAAGGATATCCTTAAGCCTACACCTTGGTCACAAGTCCAAGGCACTGCTGAGGTTTCTCTCGTAATTGTTAGTGATCATATTTGATCATTTATCGGTTCAATAGGAGTATCTACGTTGCGTTTACCCAATATTCCACTCATTACCATCACCCCCTTTTAGTGTTCCCCAATATTCCTAATCTTCCTCCTTCCATTTCCTTTCACATCATTTAAAATCCCCGACATGTATATAGATTAGATGATATTAAGAATAAAAGGCTGTATAACGTATCCCATTTCAATTTTCATCATCGTCAGATATTGATTGTTAAGATGGTCCGACTTGTCACTGATATGACGGTATGTTCACCTACCGATTTCAGTGGTGGGGGTGGCCATCTAGAAGGGTAGAAAAAAATTGAATGCGTGGTTTTGTGATTATCTGTGATGATGTCATAACGTCGGAAAACAGTGTGGTGATGGTGCGAGCTCGTGTAATAAATGATAGTGGTTCTTCTTTGACTACTTACGTTTCCTTATCCTCATCTCATTGGTAACGAGGACATCTATGTTGGCCCACTGTGCCGCTATCAGGTCCTCGGGGCTGAACACCCCGAAGTCTACAGTACCCTTGCTGATGCGCCGCAAGCAGTCCAACCTGGAGAAGCAGACGAGAATTTCAATAAACAAAATCCACCAATCCGCCATGATGGAATAAATGACGTCACGATTCAGTAAGATATCATTTTGTCTGCACTGTATTATAATCATTATTAGGAACTTATTAATTTCATACTAACTTTGCACCCCCTTTTACCCCCTTTAGGGGTATTTTCGAAAAAATATTTTACACGTGTTTCATAACTTTCGAATTTCATTCGAATAACTTCAAAAACGGCAAAGTTTCATACTAACTTTGCACCCCTGTTTTACCCCCTTAGGGGGTGAATTTTCAAAAATCCTTTCTTAGTGCTTCCCTACGTTATAAAAGGAACCCCTGTTCAAAATTTCAAGTTTGTTGTTTGTTATTAAGTCAGTCAGCTTCTCCTTTTGTATATATAGATATATGAAAGAATGACGTCACGAGTTCCAGTGCTTCCATCCTGACTTCATCATCAGATCATCTTGTTGAATGTACATGTATGTTACTCAATCACACAAAAACGGCTGAACAGATTGCGATGATGCACACAGATACATTATAACCTGAATTAACACATAGGCTACTTTTTATCCCGGAAAAATACATTCCTGCGGGATAATAATAAAATGTTTTAATCAAAATACTTTAATGCAGTAAAGAAAGTACATAAGAAAGAGATTAAATTAACAGAAATATGTAATGGCGGCCTTATCACTCAAAGTGATCTCTTCCAGGCAACCACGTTTAACGCAATAAATTATTATTACATACATACAAACATCAAAGTAATAGATTTGTGAGTGTTTATTGAACACCTACATATTTTTATACAGCAATAAAAAGAAAATGTTTTTTTGTTTAATCAGGGGGAAGTAGGGGCAAGTTGAGTACTTTTAAAAGTTATTAATTAATATTTAAGTGTTTTAGAAAATGAAAATCTCGGTTACTAGTTAATGTGGTCACAGAAACCGGCTCGTTCACCATATTGTATAATGATTGCAACATTTTGGTTGACTAGCACATAGTGATGTAACGTCAGGAAATTGCTAGCTGAAGGGCTTAGTATAGCAAAATCATCGCGACGCTCTCGCATCACTGAGGTGTATTTAAACATCGTTATAGTCTCATCTTTACTGCAGCAAATCCGACTACCAGGGAAAACTCTTTTCATTGTTCGGGTTAATATATAGTCTATGACACTTACACATAATGTGGCTTCTATTGGTAAAAGAGTTATCAAAATCGGTTCAGTAGTTTATCCCCTATAGCCTCACAAACTTTACATATTTATAATATTTATTTAGTCTGCGTGGTATTTAGTACTCTAATGATAACAGAGAGAGAGAGAGAAAGAGAAAGAGAGAGAGAGTGAGTGTTAAACCTTCTTTATAAATCACACACTCACTAATGGTGAGGACAGTGTAAACTTTATTTTATAATATTTGGTGAGGGCAACACCACAATAAACAAAATGAGATAATAAGATCGAGAATCAAAAAATTAAGGTACAAATATATGAATATCCGGATATCCGGATACTCGTTAAATTTTTAACACTATAAAACTTGTCTTTTGTATCCGGATAATACATATAATTCGGATATCAATAAATGCACAGAAAATAAGACAAAACAACTACTTGAACCAAATATCCAGATATGTTTTCCAGATTTTTTTTTTTTTTACTAGTATTCCCGTTACCCCTCCTAGTAAGCTAATAAATAGCTTGTGTCAGGAGTGGGCCACGCCAGTAGTCCAATGTCCGGGATTTGAACCCACGACTTGTTGATCGTGAATCCAACGCCCGAACCACTGAGCTACTGACGCTTCAAATTTTAAAATTTTAAGTGTGGCCTTTTTATAAAATCAAATTTGTATGAATGCACTTGAACGTAACAGAGCCCATCCAAAAACAAAACACATTTTTTATTTAATAAATAAGTATCCAAAAAATAGGTGTGCTTAAATTCTGTGTCTGTGTATCCGTATATCCGGATAACGATTATTGACGCTATCCGAATTATGTATCTTTATAAAAAATATTTAAGTTGTACTTACTGATCTGCTCCCAAAACGCATTCTACTCCTGACTTCTCTTCATCTAGTAATGGACAAAATTTTTCTGCTCGCTTCAGTGGACCACGCTCTGCTACAATACACAGCCTTACTGTAATAACCAAAAATAAATAATTAACAATAGTATTCAAATATACCGACGTGTAGATAATATATAACCTTTAGTGCGATAGATTAGAGTCAGTCTCTCTGGTGTTCTCTCTAATGTACATGGAAGTTAGGATTATAGTGTCGTGGTTAAGGTCACCCTTCTTGAGGTCCACGTAAGTTAGCTTATCAAGGGGGAGTGTTGTGTTGGTCGCAAGTGCTAGGCGCTGCCCGGCTTGCTATGTACACGTATTGCTGTACAATAATGGGTATCATTCCTCTCTCAATCTATGACATAACTATCCGCATAATAATTTTTATTATCTCTACATAATATATAACAGTCGTTTCCATGGCGTCTGTACTTTTAAACCTTTTAAATTACTCGCGATGTAATAATAAATATTACTAGTTGTTTATATATTTTTTAGATATTTTCCTCAAATTAATTACAATGTGAAAAACATTTATGTCCATTTATTTCTAAGAAATATATTTACGACATTTTTAATGTTTTCCCGTTTGCGAGATCAATTAAAATTACTTGTTATTAGCAACACCGTTTATAAATTACTATTAGCGGATAGTTCATTTTATCTCATTGCGAGTAGACAATATATAACATTCGTTCCAATAGAATTGAGTTTTTCTGGCAAGTGGTATCGCACTTGAGTAATGTACTTTATTATTTTAATATTTGGTGGCTAGGTTGTGCTGTGAAGATGTCTTTAAACTAGCTCCTGGGTCTCCAGTTACAGGCACTGCTCGCCTTCATATGACATATGAATAAATTTACTCAAATAACTCTAATAGACTCGAAAGCCTTGCGTCTAATGTCTCAAGAATTACACAACTAATAATAACTTTATGTGTCATCTGATGGTTATTACTTCACTATTAGGCTGCGTTTCCACCAGAGATTAGCGAGTAAATGAAGCGATTCTATTGGTTCATAACAAACACATGAGGGTTACAATAACAAATTCGATAGAGAAAGTTTACAAAGCGTCGCCTAGCAACCAATGACAGGTAAAAGAAGTTTTTATTTTATTCCAAATCTGATCGCTGTTCCGATTAAGCCGATTGTCAAACGGAGCTCGCCTGGTCATCATTTTGTGTGCAGTGGTGTGGTGTTACGATGTTGAGTCTATATTACGATGGTTTGGAGTAAGTTAATATTGGTTAGTACGTGTTCCTTTTCTGGTCATGTTTAAAAAGTTCGCGAAATTGTAGACGATTTTTTTTTTTTTTTTAAAGTACCAGTTTAGTCCAATGTCCGAGATTGGAACCCACGACCACTGAGCTACTGACGCTTCATCATATTCATCTAACTTCGTTCAACTTCGCGAGTAGTGTAGAGGAGGTTTAAATATAATATTGTTGAAGTTACGCGAGTGATTTCAGTGTCATGTCGCGATTACATATTAGTTAGTCAGTGCACAGCAGTCAAGTAAATAAGTCGTAATATGTGAAGACTAATTGCAAGCAATGCGTGTTGCCATGGTTACGAGATTGTTATGAATATTGTGAGGCAGCAAAACGTAACTGTTGTAGAGTCGGTGTCGGAGCGAAACGTACGTTGAGTACTGTGTGGTGAAATTGGCAACTCGGGCCCAAGTCACACTATACAAATTCACGTGTTGTCCATGGAAAATTTCGACAGACAGACATACATACCCGAAGTTTTTTTTTTTAAATGTAGCCTCCTACCTTTGGGACGCTACGGCATGACTCCTCTCCCATAAGTAGAGACTGTTCTAAAGAGACTGGTGTTACATTGCTATATTATAAGTATTCTACCAAATATAGTTATAAACAAATACAAAGTTAACATAATTTACTAGTACCAATACAAAATACAAAACTTTATCAATTATACCATATAGTTAGAATCGTTCAAGTAACTTAAGTACATTTGAAACAATTGAAAGAGACATAACTGTTTATTTTAAAATATTTTAACCACATTACACCAGGGGCCTTAGACAAGTTGACTATCTATAATTGTTAATTCTGTAATTGATTCTATAATTGATCACGTGATCAAATAAAAATGACATATGTAGAATAAGCGTTTGCACTTAATGGGTGCGTTCCACTAAACACTCACGAGTACGCTGACCATGCTCACGACCACGGTTTTTATCGTTGCAGTTATTCGCGAGCGTTATGATCGTTAATACAAGTGAAATATGTCGCGCCAGTTTTATGGTAAAAATATCTAAGCGCATCCTCTCCTCTGATTATGGAGCTAGACAGTTTTGAGCCTTTTATGCATATTGATTACTTATTTATGGATATAAAAATAATTGTATAAAGATGTATTTTCTTATCTGAGCACATATAACACTATTTATGTATTCATATATAACATATCTGTCGCATCCGACGTCACGGTCTCTGGCTGGCACATAATATCAGTGTCGGAGTACGACCCGACTAATGCTGAGTGCCACCCAAATTGGAACATGAGGCAAGTTTTTATTAGTTTAGTAGTTTAGTTATTACGCTAATTTGTAGTGTATAAATTATTACTTTTTTTTTTTTTAATTGTACTTAGTGTAGAAATATTTAGTTGTAATTTAGTGTATATTGTTTTTAATTTTTTGTTTTGTAAATAATATTGTCCCTAATTTGTTTAACGTTGCCTTGTTCCAATAAAGAACTTTCTTTCTTTCTTGAAATGGGTTGTTGAGAGTTTTGAGCGTTAACAAAAATAATTCAAATGATGAGTTATAAAGCAATAGTTTCAAGAGTTAAGGTTATTATTATTTGTAAGTAAAGAGCAAACTTCAATAATTAATAGTTAAATTAATTTATATACATATTTTTTATTGATTTTTTTTACATTTTTAATTAAATTTACATCCACTAATAAATCTCTATCAGTATCAAATAAAGTTATTTACATGTTAGTTTTTTAGGCGTTGTGGACGCTTAGTGGAAAGCACCAAATATGACATGGCTTGTCAACACTTATCGCTTGAAATTGTAGAAAGAGAAGAAACATAACGTTTGCAACTTGGCTAGGGCCTCAGTAGAGGTCAGTCAGGATCAAACAAAAATTATATATTTTTTTTTCTCAATACTATTGTCATGAAAATGATAATATTTTCATTCAAATATATTTTTAGTCTGTTTTGTTTATATTCTACATATTACGTCATGCTTTGTTTGAGTTGAAGGTTTAATATACAAACTTGATAGGTTTGGAAAGGTCACAGATAATAAATTATATTTTATTCTGGTATTACATGAGCAAAATATTTGTAAACCGGTTTTTAAATATTTTGCAATTATGCCGATATAATCCTTGAAGAAATAGAAGGAGAAGGGAGAGAACGTTATGATCTCTTACAATTACGACACGAATCTAACCGTGCCTTGGACTTGTGGCCAAGGTGTAGGTTTAAGGATATTCTTTATACAATTGTCACAAAACACTCGTCTCAACTGCCCAGGTTTTCTGTTTAAACCTAAGGTTAGACTAACCTAAGCCTAACTTACGCGCCGACATAAGGTAAGGTAAGTAGGCTAGGCAGTGCGTGGAGTTGGGGGCAGTGACGTCATAGCGTAGTTTTACGGTCCGACGCTTTAAAATCATTCGGTACAAAACTTTACGGTGAATAACAAATTAGGCATCTGAACTAGAGATAAAACGGATATCCGGTAACTATCTGGAATAAACACGACAAAAATGTTTGTTTTATTAATTATTTTAGTACTCAAAATTATCAGTAGTGGCAAATATTGGTAAGAGGCGACCCCCTTTGGCTTCGTATACCAGACCAGCTTTTGAAAAAGCATTTCGATACAGCTTTCGATACTCTTTAAGAAAAGTCAATATTCTAAGCAATTGGATTTTGTTTTTTCTTGATCGCAGGATGATGACGATAAAACAGATCGCGTCGTGTAACGCGATAAAACCGAATATCTGGTATCCGTATATCCGGATACCAGGACTAGTAGCTTGCCGGAATATACGGTATCCGGCCAAAACATCTTCATTAATCATTATATGTGTTGTCAAATGATATGTTCTCTCCAACCAACAAGCTCGCTTTCATATTCATACTGTAACCTAATTTTTTATATGTATTTATTTTAAAGAAATTATTTATAGTAGAAAGGTGTTTTTATCCTGCACCTGGGTCGCAAGCCCCAGACAAAGCTCGCCCTTCCTTCTAGATTTTTATTTTATTTATTTAAAAATTGAATTGAATCAGGCGTTACTTTGCGGAAATTCATGGTTTAAAAGGAATCAAAATGTTACCTTGCTATAATCCGCGGCAATCTGAACTACCAGACTCGTATGGTACAACCCAGAAGAGCACCCTGCCCACATAAAAGTGTAACGCGCGAACCCGAACCAGCACACACCATACAAGTAGATCGCGATCGACAATCGACTTACGTTTCACTCCGTAACCGAAGCTTCTTCAGGACGTGTTGACTCTACAAGCGTCACTTGCTAAGTGACAATTTTGTTGAAAAAAACAGCCTTTTATACCTTAACTCAATACTCGATATTCGACACGCAATACTCGATACTTAACTCGGTACTCGTGTTTTATTCTTACAACTAAAGATATCGAGTAGAGTGGATTTAGATACGTTTATTTGTTCGTTCAGCAGCTCAAATGTTTTTTTATTTATTTATTTATTGCTCTGAATCATACAGTAGTCAACCATTTGTTTTTCTTAAAACTATTAATTACAATTATTTAATTTTAAGGAAGCATACTGTTAATTATGATGTTGGCAAGACTTATAATTTGAGTAGCATCCTGTTGTAGTAAGCAGTGATGGCCTAGTGGTTGAGACTTCAAGTCTTACTCGGGAGGTCCGAGGTTCGATCCTGGGCACACACCTCTGACTCTGAGTTATGTGTGTTTTAAGCATTTAAATATCACTTGCTTTAACGGTGAAGGAAACCTGCACTCCTGAGAGTTCCCTAAAAGTTCTCAAAGGTGTGTGAAGTCTACCAACCCGCACTGGGCCAGCGTGGTGGACTATGGCCTGATACCCTCCTCATTCTGAGGAGGAGACCCGGCTTAGCAGTGGGCCATTGAAGGGTCGTGATGATGATTAGCATCCTGTTACTTGAATGTTGGCCAACTGATAAACACAAATCAAGGCAGTGGGGATTGCAAAATAAATACGCTGAAGCTCTGAGTCTAAAGTAACACCCAAGAGGATATTATATTATAGTCAAGCTGTCATACTGTTAGTCTGCGTATAGACTACTACAACATTCTTCTTCTCTTCTTATTTTTTCTCATAAAGATAAAACTTGCAGTATGGATCACATACTACTAGTATTCCCTTTACCCCTCCTAGTAAGCTTGTGTCAGGAGTGGGTGGAGTCCAAAAATCTCTTGCCGTTCTAAATAAATTATCGTTTCGTTTTACGTCAGGGTAGTTTTTTTTTATAAAGGTGAAATAAATTGCAGTGGCTTCCTGTTATATTAAAGCGAAACTTGCATATCTTATCCCTTTTATATAACGTTCTTTTTAATCCTCTCTCCCCGCACTACCTTCGTGAAAGATTTAGATATATGGCTGAAGACAGTGATGGACGGCTAAGATCTTCTGGCAATCTTACCCTTGCTGCACCCGTATGTTCCTCACGAACATACGCTAGGTCTTTCACCTTATTATCAGTGACCCTCTGGAATGAGTTGCTAGTTGACATACGTAAATCTCCCTCCCTCCCTCCCTAAGTTAAAGAAATTTTATCGATCTGCTATATTCAAGTAATATTGGTGACATCACTACAACCAACATATTAAAATGTTGAAATATGTATGTATGCATGTATGTATGCCATCGATAGTCTGACTGAAGTCTTAGTCGTGCGCGGTCTCTCAAGAAGTGAAGTAGTGTCTAAATAGTGATAGTGTTGTGCAGTGTTGTGTTAGTGCTAGGAGTGCTGTCCGATCAAGGTCACGTGAGTACTTTACAATGTAATTATCTCGTCTTGTGTTAGGTGTGTGTGTGTGTGTGTGTGTGTGTGTGTGTGTGTGTGTGTGTGTGTGCGCGTGCGTGCGTGCTTGCGTGCGTGCGTGCGTGCGTATAACATATATATAATATGGTTTTTCTATGTTTAATGTTATATATTTCTTTTTGTTTTGTATTTCAAATGTACACAAACGTTTTTGTGTAGTATTCACTGATCCTACCCTAATTAATTTTGTTATTCCTTTCAATCAGTTCAAGGTTGACTGAAAGAGATTCCTAATTGGAATAAGTCCGCCATTGTACTCGTCTTAGTTTAGTTTTATTTTCAGTGTATTTTCTGTGTTTTATTTGTGTACAATAAAGAGCAATAAAAAAAAAGGTGCAAACGAGCAGATGGTCCACCTGATGGTAAGTGGCCACCATCGCCCATGGACATCGGAAAAACAATAAACACTCGCTTTGTCGATGCGTTGCATCCCCGAAGATAGAGTGGGAAGGGGGAATGAAGAAGAAAAATGATGCGGATTCAGAGTCCACTAGACCCACAGCATGAATGGGATGGGAGACGGAGCGTAAGCCAGTCGGGGAACAGATCCCCTACCACCAAAGGGTGTTGAACCCTCGGCTCTTACGAGATGCTCTCCCAGCGGCAGAGGGGAATAGTAGTAACGAAACTAATGAAGTAAAAATTTACTTCGTTAGTTTCGTTAAAATATTTTAGATTAAGATGTGACGTTTTATGGATAAATTTATTTATACTCTGTATGTTGTAAAAATGGCCGCCAGAATTTTCGTATTTATTATATATCTAGGAGGAATAATAATTGTTTTCGTTAGTGATAAGCATCTAATAAAACTAGTTTTATACAGAAATTATTATATAAATTAAAGTGATTCAGAGGTTAACCTTCATACGTCATCGGAAATCTAGAAATTGCGAATAATTTCTAGGAAAAAGAGAACCTGGGCAGTGGAGGCGAGTGTTTCAATTGAATAAAGGATATCCTTAGGTCACAAGTCCAAGACACCGCTAAGGTTCGTCTCGTAATTGTAAGAGATCATATTTGATTATTTATCGGTTGGGTTCGTTGCTACGTTACCGCCCCCCCCCCCCCCCTTCCATCTCCCCTTCCGTTTTATAGCGAATGAACGGCATAGCGGTTAAGTTCAAGGTCGGTTAATTTTTTACTACTACGTATTAAGACAAATTATAAGTAATTAATAGAATGCCTGGAACTTGTGACCCGGATTCTGGTTTAAGGTCGTCTATAGCGTGATCAAGACATTCTTCTTTTGGAAAAACAAACAAAGCGCATAACTCACATCCCACTGGCAACACTTAAGAAAATTTGTTTGCTTGATCACGCTAATCTCAGGAACTACTGGTCCGATTTGAGAAATTCTTTCAGTGTTATATAGCCGATTTATCGAGGAAAGCTATAGGCTATATATCATCACGCTAAGACCAATAGGAGCGGAGCTACACGCGGACGAAGTCGCGCGGGTCGACTAGTTAACGATAACAAGGAAAATCAGATAATTTCCTAACTAAATTACATGTTTTGTTTGAATATTAATAAGTATTAATTACTTATTGTTCTCCGGTTATATATAGATATTATTGTCTGTTTGTTTGTACGTCACGACTTAGATATTTTCATTTCTACATTGTAGATGTCAAGAGAAAAGATATATTTCTCAATAGAAGAAATGAGGAAGAGGTTAAGCATTGATGGCCCAGTATTGAGACTTCAATGTCTTACTCGGGAGGTCCGAGTTCGATCCCCCCCACACGCACACACTTCTGACTTCTCTGAGTTATGTGTGTTTTAAGCAATTAAATATCACTTGCTTTAACGGTGAAGGAAAACATCGCGAGGAAACCTGCACTCCTGAGAGTTCTCCTGAGAATTTTGCAACAAATTTAACGCGTATACAATGAAGTTGTTCTCGATTCTAGTGTGACGACATTTTTAAGATAAATTTAAAGATAATTCGCTCGTTGAAGATTGTGATGGAGAGTTGAGCCCGGCACTGCTCGGCTTCCTGTATTATTGTAGTCCTTGAGTGTTATTATTCGGTGAAGCTGCATTGTAGCTTACACCTGTTTTCTGTCATAATGGTGCAATCGCTTCATGCTAATTTCAGGGGGCACAAATGGTATTAGGCCCCAATTGAATCTAAGTAGAAACTGTCATGTCGTAGCAATAAATATATCAATATTCCTATTAAAGTATTGAAAACTTCCGCAGGCCGTCTTTAGCAATAATCTCAATTAAAATATCAATATTTCCTCTATGTGGAACGCTAAGTGCTTATCTAATTCAGTGGCGTAACTAAGGGGGGGCGGCTCGCACCCAAAGTGGGTGACACCTGATCATAAACAACAATAGTGTCACCTATAAAAATTCATTAAGACATGTCAGATACATACCCGCAACTAATAAAATAATATATATGTCGGGGTGGGGTAGGGTAGAATAAAAATAAAGAGGACTTGTTGTCACTTCCGTCGCGTCATTTTAATATTCAACGATTTTTAACAGTCTCAAACGAGTAAAAGATTATCGATTAATCGGGACGCCATATTTCCGTTTTGTTGATTTACTACCATTGTCTAGTCCCATTATATTCCCCGACTGACGCAGTACACTGTAGTCTCTCGACAAGTCTCTTTGAGTGAACATTACCTGGAGTTGAAGTGTAACAAATAGTGTGTCGCTATATCACTGCCTGGGTTCCTGTCCAAAAACTACAGAATCGTAAGATTCGATTATTAATTTATCCAAATTGGCCTTCTCTTCTGTTATGCAGCGAAATCCTACTAATATTATAAACGTGAAAGTTTATAATAATGCGACCCTGCTAGTCGAAGAAAAAACAACAACATTTTGGGGGAATCCCCGATCGACCGATAGAATAAACTGTGGGGTGATACTAACAGTCTAATATCCCCCACAGTGGCAAAAATCTTCAGATTTTACCGTGTTTATTTTACCTATAATAAAATGAGATTAGGTACATTATTTCGTAGCGGCTTTGGAGTAGACTAAATCGCAGGTCCCTTTTATGCGTGGGGTTCGTAACAATTGCTATTGCTGCCGGTACATAAGTATAGGTTTGACCTTGAATGCGCCGACGTCACTATTAGGGCCATTCTATGTTTGTATGTCTTATTTATATGTTGTATCTTATATACTATCACTCTCTCTCTTTTTTTCCTTTAATTTTTATATTTATCTGTTCAGAATGATCTCTTTTCACTTTCTTTCTTTCGATTATCTCTTTTCTCTCTCTCCTTTACCTATTCAAT
The DNA here is from genome assembly GCA_905147385.1 of Limenitis camilla. Classification (NCBI taxonomy): domain Eukaryota; kingdom Metazoa; phylum Arthropoda; class Insecta; order Lepidoptera; family Nymphalidae; genus Limenitis; species Limenitis camilla. Next base: position 3,736,826 of record LR990253.1, on the reverse strand, counting down.
TTTATTTTTTCTCTGTCCTCCCTCTTTTATTATTTGTCGCTTTTCTTTTCTTTTTATAACTTTTTGTCACTCTCTCTCTCTCTCTTTTTACTACACAATTACAGAATGACACATTAAGGACATCAATCACCTATATTATTGCTTTAAATACCCAAAGCGAAGCGAGGGCAGGCCGCTCGTAACTAAATAAAATTATACGAAAGGGAAAACTTAATTTATTTTTTTATGACAGTAAGGCTGCGTTTCCATCAGAGATGAGCGAGGATGTGTCGTGAGGGATGTGTTTGTTAAGAACCAAATCTATTGATTTTTAACAAACACATTCCTCGCTACGTATCTTCCCACATCTCTGGTAGAAACGCAGCCTTAAGGGGCAGACGATTAGACGGTCCACGTGATGGTAAGTGGCCACCATTGACATCGGCAAAACAAGAGTGTGTCTTGATATGCGTTGAGATTCCGAAGATAGAGTGAGGAGGAAGAATGAAGAGAAGAATGCTACGGTTTCAGTGGACCCTGAATGAGTAGTCAGAGTTCACTACAACCGCAGCATTAATGGTATGGGATCCTTCCCATCCCCAGGCGACAAAAACGCATCAGACATATGGCAGTAGTATTCAGCAGAATTCAGAATAACCAGAAAAACGTGGCACTATAAAACGTGTGAAAAGGCCTTTATTGAATGAGGTCGTGCGCCTTATTGCATCAAAAAAGGGGTACGGATGTTCACGTAACAGCACATAATTTTAACTTAGTTACATAGCACATAATTAACTAGCTATTTCCTTACTCAGAACGCAAAATAATTGGGACTTTACATAATATGTATGTAATAACTGAACATTAGACTAACCAACTTGATTCAATGACTCCAAAGTCCCCCTTAGAAATGAGAAGAAGAAAAAAAATGGAGAAAGACACTTACTGATTTTCATTTGAAAAAAAAGCATTAAATATATAGATAATAAAGGGGGAACTGAAGGCTGATGGAGGTCATGACCCCGCTTAAAATGCCGATAGTTATATGAAACAGAACTAAAATATTTCGACACTTGCCCTTTCTACCGAATCGGTCTTAACCACGTGACCACCCATCACCAACAACTCAAAGGTTATTTTAATGATAGATAAGGTACAAACAAGCAGATGGTCCACCTGATGGAAAATGGCTACCATCGCCCATGGACATCGCCAAAACTAGAGAGTATCTCTTGTTTTGCCGCCTCGAAGGTAGAGTGAGGAGGACTCTGAGCAAGAGCCTGGTGTTCATTGGAACCTCAGCGTAAGTGGGATGGGAGAGGGGGAAGGTAGATGTGACCCACATGCAGCTCGACTTGAACGCGTTAAAGACACTTGGCGGTCGGATTCAGAAACAGATACCTTTACCACCTATGGGGGCACTTGGTGACTCGCCTCTTACGAGATGCTCTCCCACCGGGGAATTGTATTCCCCTCAAAGGAAGGAAAGAAAAAAGAAAGATTAAAGGAATATTAGATAGGCAGAACCACTTGAAGCTCGAGAGTCAAAGCCCAATCCGAAATGTCATTACAAGGTCAAGGTTATTGACGCAACACTTAATGTTTAGTTATCTAGTGATAGCCAACAGGCGAACAGTGCCTAGAACTTGAGACCCGAAAATATCTCTAAATACATAACACTGAAGTCACACAAAATACCCCCCTCATCTAATAAAGCTTACATGGTACAGTTAGGGTAGTCAAGACACTGCAAACTGGACTAAGTTTAAGATGGGGGAATTTTTTGTACCTGTAAAGCAAATACTCAACCTGGGCAAAACCACATCCACTATATTATTCATTTTCCTCATACAGTAATTTAGTACGTTTGTCCGTTGTGGAGCTGTCAGTGACGGTCAGCCCCAAGGTCGACTGGCCGGACTCGTCTGCACCTTTATTACATCTTTTTACATTCGAATATTTACTAAACCTCTTTGTTTCTGTTTTAATATACTTAAGTTTAAAGTTACATTAAATAATTGCGCGTTGCAAGAAATTAATACCAGTCTCAAAAACAATTTATAAAATCTATTTTCTTCAGTATTGACATTGACAAACTTAACTTTGCCGTCGGAAAATTGTTGGTCCCATACATCGATGTAAGTCACAGTCAGTTTACCAACTGCAAAAATATTTTTTGGTACCTTGCTGCTAATAAAATTAAATAATCGCTGGGTTATGGTATTATAAGATACAGCCAAAGGACTAATCTTAATAATAGTGTTAGGCTAAAGCCCCAGAAATTAACTAACTTGACAAACTTAACTTTACCGTCCGAAAACTGTTGTCCCCATACATCAACATAGGTCACAATCAGTTTACCAACTGCAAAAAATATTTTTGGTAAGTAAAATGGTTTTAGGTTTTATGTGTGCCTTAACCTTGTTTCTAACCTTTTATGGTTTTAGAGTTGACCCAGGTAGTACCTTAAAAAGTTACATTAAAAAAAGTACACTAAATAATCGCTAGGTTATGGTATAAAGTAGAAAACAATTTCCAAGAATTACAAACTTAACTTTGCCGTCGGAAAATTGTTGGTCCCATACATCGTTGTATGTCACAGTCAGTTTACCAACTGCAAAAAAAAAAATTTTTTTGCTTCTAATAAAATTTCATGATTTTAGTGTTGACCTCGAAAAATATTTGTTATGTGCCTTCACGCGGTTCTGAGAAAAGGGGTCTAGACAGACAGACAAATAGGATATCCTATAATAGGTATTTGAATAAAATGTTGATTGAAACAAATCCATCAATAACTATCCGATACTACTTAGATGATGCTTTGGCCTAGTGTTAGACCAAAGCCCCATTAATTCAGCTTGAACTCCTATTAATATCTTCCTTGGGGTTATACTCAGATCAACAGCATTACTGCTAGAATTTCTGTCATGGCGGCGTATTTATTTACGTTGACACAACCGCATGATATTCATTTTATACCAACTTCTAAAATCAAATGTTACTCAGATTAATGTTGCCGACATTATAACTAACAGGTTGCCTCACAAATCAGTGTTGCCAGCATCATAATTTACACTAATAAAGGGAAAGATATATAAGGAAAAATTTCTAAGAAAATTAAAAGGAAAACGGTTTTTTGATCAAAGTCAATTTGATGACAAATTTCTAAGAAATTTTAAGGAAAATATTTATTTACGTAACACTGTTTATAAGTATGTATTTACGAATAGTTCCTTTTACGGCTCACACTTGACCAATTTACAACTACGATTACACAATTCATTAAAATAATCTCCGTCGTATGAGTGACATAAATGTGTGACGTAATACGAACTTGTCTTTCTAGGTAAAGTGGGGAAGCCCGACTACCTGCGGCTATTCCAGTTATATGAATATGTAATAAATATTAAAATTTTCACACCTACAACAACTTACCACGTCCCCCTCCCCCCTCCTCCCTGCTTCGCACGGCAAATTAACATTAAAATAACAGCTCTTTACTAAGTACATATGGATGTATACATTTATTCCAGCTATTCTCTGAAATGGCTGGACCGATTTTGACGGGACTTTCACTGGTAGATAACTGATGTAACAAGGAGTAATTTAGGCTATTTAACATTTCGCTACGACCCATAGGAGCGGAGCAACACGCGAATGAAGTTGAGCGGGTCACTTGAATCACTCCGTCTATTGGTGTGCAACGCATTACAATCAATTGAATAATTTCAAATATCGAAGAGTACAGACGTCAAGGAAACGACTGTTCTATACTATGTTAAACTGTATATAAAGCTTTTCAATGTTATTATACAATTCTGGGAAAATGTTAAAATAATATTTAATTAGGTATAATTCAGTTCCGCATAATTAAAGTACTTTAATAAACATTTTAATTAATTTACATTTCCCGATTTAATTATAATTAATTTATCATAAAAAATCTCCGTTCGCTGAGGGACTGAATATGAAAACGAACTAGTCTAAACTATCATCCCCTATTTAAAACTCTTAAAGTATATTTTTCGCGATAAAACGTGGCTAATATTCTTCCACAGCTTTAATCTATATCTGTACCAAACTTCATCAAAATCGATTTAAACTAACATACACAAAGACAACGAAGATATTATTATTCATGATTCATAGATCATCAAATATAAAGCAGAAGGGATAATAAACTGTACCTAAATATTTTTTAGTAATAATCTTTTCTAAAAAATCAAAAGGAAAGTTATTAATATTATAAAAAATCGAATCAATAAATTTCTTTTTTTCTTTCAATTATGGAGACAATAATATAATTTAAAAAAAACGTATATTTTACTTACAATTTCCATCTAATCCTGATCCCGGTCCTTGTAAATGAACAATTGGAACACAAAAACAAAACAACAATAACACACGTAACTTCATTTTGACACGAGTTCCCGCCAAAACTGTTATAATTTTTTTTATCAAACAAACATGCACTTGATCACAATTTATACAGCCAATTTTTTTTAATTTTTATTATTTAAAATTTAAATAATTTAAAGTAATCTGCGTCTGTTTGCACATATTCAATGTCTTGTTACGACATAACGCGGTAGAATTCGACTTACGACTGAGGCGTCAAGGCAAATCAGTATTATAATATAGTGGGATAAACCGACCTATTTCGAAAGATATGCTGAATTTTTCATACAAATAAATAAAATTGGTGTGTTTGTGTAAGCAGATAGCTGATGTAACTTAGGCTATTTAACATCTCGCTACGACCCATAGGAGCAGAGCAACACGCGAACGAATTCGTGTGGGTCGGCTAGTATTATATAGAATTTTAAAAATTGAATCATCATATCTCTTTAATTTATTATCATAATTCATAAAGAATGCTCGTAATGGTTGCTTTTTTCTATTTTCCATCCATTAAGGTTAAGGCTCGTTTAACATTTAAATAACATTTTGAAATATTAAATGTTATTTACAATCAACGATATTTGAGGAAACTTTTGTCGAGATAATACGTCTTTTTATCTACATCTACACCATTATATAAATTTTATTGTTTGTATGTTTGTTTGTTGCTCGAAAACTACTGAACCGATTTAGAAATTTTTTTCACCGATAAAAAGCTACATCCTTTCCGGGTGACATAAGCCATAAATGTTATTAAAAAGATATATTACGTAGCCATTTTATAAAGTAAAGGTTTTCTCTAGAACAACAGAATTCTTTTACTGGTAGAAAACTACACTATGCCAGAGTGTTATAGTGTTGCCATAAATATCATAATTAAAACGATTTGACTAATAAAGTGTAGTCTTGCTCTCGCTCTTATTTCTTTTTGGTTCTTATATTTTTTTTCATCGAATTATTTACTTCTAGGGATGCTTATATTTCATCCATACTTGACGACTGTTTTCTTTAAAAATAAATGTGTAATAAATAAAAATAGTGGTTTATTTTTAATAAAAAAATCGATATATATATTTAAATGGTGACAGAATTATCAATATATTGCTCATAAACATCGATGTTTTACTTTTGAGAATATCGATGTTTTTTTCCTTTATTTATTATTTTTACTAAATTACATAAAAAAAGAAATAACGAACTAAAAGAGCGAACTAGTTCGCCATTGGATTGCGAACTAAAAAGAGAGCTCTTTTTAGTGACCGACTAAAGTGGTGACAGGAAGACAATCTCCGGAACTATCGATACAAAACATTTTCACTAATAGAAAACGGTACACTATTCCTGAGTGACGTATGTGATGTAGTGTTGCCAATATATTAATTATTATAACCCATTTAAATAGTACAAATATCAATATTTCTTTTTAACATTTTTTTTTTAAAAGATTAAAGTATGGATCACATAGTACTAGTATTCCCTTTACCCCTCCTAGTAAGCTTGCATGCTTGTGTCAGGCCACGCCAGTCCAATGTCCGTGACTTGAACCCACGACTTGTCGATCGTGAATCCAACGCCCGAGCCACTGAGCTACTGACGCTTTTAATATTGGATCTTCACTAGACTATAGTATAAATAAAAGAAAACAAAACACTTTTTTATTAGTAATTTAAATTCAAACAAAAAAAACAGTCCTAAAACAAATTGTCTATGAATCCATCGGCTCTTGCCCCAAACCCGAGGACGGGAAGCTATTAAAGCTGCTGACTGAAGGATTTGTATCAGGATTTTGTAATGAAGAAACATTACTATCGTCATCTTTGCTCTCAGATGCAGCATTCCGGGATTTATACATTTTTCTTTTACCACTACTCCTGTTGTATATTGTAAGTTTTTTCTTAATCCGTTTATTTTTTCGGACCCCACCTTTCCTTCGGTCAGCACGTTTGCGATTGCTTTGACATCTGGGCTTTAATTTAAGCCTTTTAAGTTCAGCTAGCTGTCTCAGTTTCTCACAGGCGCTGCATCTTCTTTGGGTGCTGCACGCTTTTACCTGCGAATATTTTTTATTTGTAAATAAAAGAATATTTCAAGTCTTACTTTTTTAATAATCTAAGATCCCGCGACGATTAGACTTACGTTATTTTATAAAACCTGAAAGTTTCTCTATGTATTCACACTATATCATTATAAATTATAGCTTTTGCGTGAAAGAGTAACAAACAACACCTGTACCTCAAATTCGTAAAAGTATAAAACTCATGTCACGTCGTCCTTATCAGACAACTTTATATATAAACTAGCTTTCACCCGCAACTTCGTTTGTGATATTGGCCTACAGTAGATCGTCTGTAGACATGTTTAATAATTTTATGAGGTAGTCATACTAACTTTGCACCCTTCTGCCGCCTTAAGGGATGATTTTCGAAAAAATATTTTACACGTGTTTCATGACTTTCAATGAAGAACCTTCATATAACTTCAAAAACTGCAAAATTTCATACAAACTTTGTACCTCCGTTTTACCCCCTTATGGGGTGAATTTTCAAAAATCCTTATTTAGTGCTCCTCTCTAGTGCAGTGAAAACCCAGTGGTTGAGACTTCAAGTTTACTCGGGAGGTCCGAGGTTCGATCCTCCCACACGCACACACCTCTGACTCTGAGTTATGTGTGTTTTAAGCAATTAAATATCACTTGCTGTAACGGTGAAGGAAAACATCGTGAGGAAACCTGCACTCCTGAGAGTTCCCTAAAAGTCCTCAAAGGTGTGTGAAGTCTGCCAACTCGCACTGGGCCAGCGTGGTGGACTATGGCCTAATACCCTCCTCATTCTGAGGAGGAGACCCGGCTCAGCAGTGGGCCATTGAAGGGTCGTGATGAGTGCTCCTCTACGTCATAAAAGGCACCCCTGTGCAAAATTTCAAGTTTCTAACCCTTATAGTTTAGACCAAGGCTGCGTTGATATGTCAGTCAGTCAGCTTCTCCTTTTATATATATAGATATACCTACTTACGTTATAGTATAAAAGTTACGTTATAGTCGGAAGTGTAAGTTAGGTTTAGGTTAGCCTAACCTTAGGTTTAGGTTGTGTAATTACATAAAGGACGTCCTTAAGCCTACACTTTGGTCACACTACACAAGTCCAAGGCAAAGCTTGCTGGCTTCAAGCAAGCTTTGCCTTGGACTTGGAGGAGTCTATTCTATTTATATTACTTTATTTAACATTAGTCTAGGTATTGTTTACCTTTACACAAGTGTGTTAATAAGACAAGTGATTTAGTGTGTTGTTGTTAGTTATAAACAGTTACATAACAACTATCTAAACATGTTGTTTCAATAATCAGATAGTTTCGATAGTTCTTACACCTTGGGATCTCTATTAGGGACAGACAGAGTAACTTTCAAGTTATACAAAATAATGAAAGTTGGATCGTCGCGGGATCTTGTTCTATAATGGATTAAACATATTATTATACCTCAACAGCGGATCTCCGTCTATGCAGCTCATTTCTCAATTTAGGATAAACATTGTTACGCTGGACAACCTCGTCTATGTTTCTGGATTCATCACCTTCCTGGGATCTGGCTTCATAATCGCCTTGGTGGACTTTATTGAACTGATCAGCGCTGTTTGGGGTTAACTGTAGGATGAAAGGAACAGTTGGACTTTACTCATACGTGCTATCTCCCAGTCAACCTTAGGGGTTATGAATATCAGATAGACACAGGGGACACAATGATACGGGGCCCCCGGGCTACAGGGGCCTCCAACATGTGTAAGCAAAAATTTGTAAAGCTTCCCGGGAAAAATATTATATATAAAAAACTGTCATACTTGCCTATAAAGATTTCACTACAGAAATGACAAAAATCAAGTGAATGACTCAAACAGGGGAATCCCGAGAATTCGGTTTCGGTCGAGTTTCGATTTTTGAAAAAAAATGAAGTTATGATTGTAAAAAATGCAAAAGTTATTAACTATTAACTAAAAAATATCTCAAAAACAAATAAAGATTTTTCAAATTTAAAAAAAGATTAAAAAAGAGAAGGAAATTTCCAACCTCCAATGCCATGCCATTTCCATTTGGCAAGAAAAGTGTTTATTTAATTTGAATTGTTTATTTAATTTGAAATGTCTAGGAGGAAGTGATAACTTACTTAACTTAATCATAAATATTTATTTTAATTTAATGCAAGCATTTTTATTTCTTTCGTGTGGGCCCCCCAACTTATTTTGATACAGGGCCCCTCCAAGCCACGCTACGCCACTGGATAGACATATTGTGCGTTATAAAAACTATTATATAGGAAATTTAAAAAATAACATCTAACATAAAGCTAACTAAAGCCAACAATATGACTATATAATCTATATCTATATTATATAGTATATATATAATTTGATAAAATGATATAAATTATAGAGTTAATTTTTGGCGGGAAATCAACAGGCATCTTATTACGTAATCTAGTTATAAAACGGCTCATCTAACAATTTATTGATGAAATCCAAAGACAAAATCTCGGTTGGCATATTTTTTTTTTATTAAGAATATAAATAATATTAATCATTATAAAAAAAATACCGGAACAGGTTTATTTTCCTTCATCGGCTTGGGCCCATCAGCGTCATCCATTATTCTTACATTTAATTTACATTTCCGTTTTAATATAATTAATTAATTTTGATATATGGGACTGACAGTTGAAATTGTCTTCTAAATATTTTTTTTAATTTGGTAACAATTCCTGCCAGTAATATAGCAAGAAAAGAAAAAATATAATACATGTAAATCTGGCTAACATGCAGAGCGACAACAACTTTTATAGACAAGACACATTATAATTCTATTTTTTATATTTAATGTTGCCACTAAAATAATAATGGAATACCATAACTTTTGATAGTTAGGATTCTTTAAATTTATTTAGATTTTAAAGAATACACATGATAAGGTTTTTCAAAAATACTTTAATGTTATTCAAAAAATTTTGATTATCTTAAAGTTACCTGTAGATTTGAATCTTTCGTCGGAATAGGTCCAGCTCCCATTGTTGAGGGTCAATAATTTAATGTCTTGTAAACTTAAATTTTACTATAATTATAAAAACTCAATACAATTTCTTTAATTCATATTTAATTTCACTTTGAAAAAAATCCAAAATTGTTGTGATATCTAAATTGACATTATAATGTCATTATTTTTTTATTTCTAGTGTTTACCTACTAATATAAATTTAACATTTTTTTTACTAGCAGCACCTTTTTAAATTTTATTTGTATTTATTTTAACAGTTTATTTTTTACTATCCTATTACTATTATTAAATTTTATTATTAAATTATATTTTATTATTAAATTATATTCTTAATAAGTAACTATTTTTTTTTACTAGGATTAGGCTGTGTTTACACCAGAGATTTGCGAGGTAACTGAGCGGTGTGATGAGTCCATCCTTAGTACACATACGCGGCGCATGTGCTGCTTAGCAAGAAAAATTCAAACTCAAAAGAATTTCCTCGCACATATCTTGCTTTATGTCCAAAAATCTCACTCTGTGCCATCAGAGTATCAAATGAAGAGATCCTATTGGTTCTCATACACACTTCCTCGCTACATATTTCTCAAAGACATTCCTCGCTTGCTGTGTATATAAACACAATAAACAACACATTCCTTGTGTCATATGAAGCCATTCTATTTATTCTCAAACACATCTCTCGCTCTTCTATAGTGGAATTGCAGCTAAGCCAATTTCACAAGGAATTCTATTGGTTCTTAACAAACACATTCCTTGCACACTAACCTAACAGTGACTACTAACTATTATACTATAATAGTTTTATCAAAATTTGTTTTGTAAATTTTGCTTGATAGTAACAAATATCTTTAAATGCATTTAATATATGTAGGATTATTTGATAGTTTGATTGACTAACCCAACCTCCCCATATTTTGATATGTTCCACTTTCACCACTCTTCCCTTCCCTCACCCACCTTATTATTGCAATAATTACAGTAAGCTATTATGGCTTTCAGTTTGCTACAGTATTTTTATACGACTTTCTACGCATTGATGTGTGTGAACAATGGTGACCTCATACCATCAGATAGTATGTTCACTTTAGTTTAATTGTGTATTTATTTTCCAAATGGGCGATAAATTCAATAATATAATCCGTCATCTATGCATTCCCAAACCATTAATAAACTGTGTTTTAAGTTTGTTGAGAATTTTAGCCTTAAGTTTAAAGAGATTTCAAAACCTATTGATAAACAAAATGAAATAAAGGCCAGTTTTATATAAAAAGTCTTCATCATTATAACCTGTCAATGGTCTACTGCTGAGTTGGGCCACCATGGAATCAGGACTTAGGCCTAGTCTGGGTTAGATATCACTGCTTACTTCTAAAAACTATACTTTTGTAAGTATATAGTACCAAAATATTAAAAAAATTAAGGTTTGAGGTCTATCTTACTATTTAAGTATGAAATAAAAAAAGTTTATCCTCACAAATTTGTATTACAAATTACCACAAGTAACCTTAAATGTAATAGAAACTTATTAACAAACACTCCACTTTGTTGAAAAATAAAACTCTTTTTGGTAGGAATAAATTGTAATCATCACAAATGAAACTTATAAGTTACGAACACAGAAAAGTTTATCGGCGACCGCGTCCACGACCTCCGCGACCGCCTCTTGGACCTCCACGGCTGCCTCGGCCTCTTCCTCGACCGCCTCTAGAGCCGCCGCGAGTGAAACCTTCACGTTTACCCTTGCCCTTAGGTGCATCATCTATTAGTAATGTCTCTAACGGCAAGCTATCGGGAAGCAGGTAATACCTGATGTTGTTACCACGAACACTGAGGGTCTCTAATTGTACCTCCTCTCTGTTTTTTAATGTAACTTTAACAGCTTTAAGATGTGTGTTCATAGCAACATCGACGCCGGTGATGGTCCCATGGACGACGCTTCCGTTTTTCAATTCAATTGTGACCGTCTCGTGACTTAGCTTCATTAAAAACCTCACTAGTTTCATGTTGAATGTGTTGTTTTACTATAAATATTAATAATAATAGGACTGGTTGTTTAACACAATAGTTATTAACCTCAAAACCTTGTCCAAAATCAAACCAGAACCACCCAAACAAAATATGGCGGTTCAATCAAATGTCACTGCAATTTATTTCACACAGATAAATAATTTGCTATTGCAGCTCTACCGTAGAATACTTTTGTCTTATAGTGCTAAGGTTCGTGTTAATCGATACTTCAAAATAGAATCTATTAATTTACTCAATAAATCGGTCCCGAAGCGTTAAGAATAAATAATTTTTAACATTTTTGAAATATCCTACAAAATTTAAATTATTTTTATTTTTAAAGCAGTTATAACAATATTATAATTCATAAACTTAATGAAATCGATTTTGTATTATCGATAGTTGTTGTTTAAGTATAATCTATATTATAATATAGTCTGTGGTTATATTTCAATAATTCAATTTATTATTTGAATATATTTGTCTATGAAGTATGAAACGTTCGTTGGATTTTGAGTTTCGTTGAATTTCAATAAACCATAGTTTCACTTTAAATTAAACTTAGTTAAAAGGTTAAAAGCGTGTATATTACAAAAGAAATTTTAAAATGGGTAAGACCTTTAGATTATTGTCGAATTAATTCAATTGTTTTATATATTCTAAGGTCATTTTATTGTTAACTATTTATTTCTTTACATACAGATGATATGAGGGTTGAAGAAGAATGCGAACACCTTATGAATGTAGTCGTCGAATCCAGAAAACGTTTCGGAAAGATATGCAAAGATTATGAACAGAAGTCAACTTTAATTGAAAATAAAATGCTGGAAATGCAGTTGGAAAATATAAATAATCAGCGCTTTAAGTCTAAAACAGCATTACCCGATATTAATGTAAACAAAATGGTGGATGAATCCAAACAATTTCTAGCAGAAGTATTGGAAAGAAGAAAAACATTGGATACATTAAGTTGTGATGTTAAAAATATTAATAATGTTCTGTTAAAGTTAAAAGCATGTCAAGCTACAAAGAAGTGTGCTAAACCATTAACAGTTGAAGATATTTTGGCAGATGCACATAAACCTTAATAAACTTTTTAAAATTTGGTTCCCGTTTACGATTTATATACTATTAAATATAAACAGATTATAAATATCTAGCAACCTTGCATTTCATATTATTTCTAATATTCGTTTGTGTCAGCCATGGGATGTCTACTGTCGATCATAGGCCTCCCCCAAAGATTTAAAGCATAACCGATCACCTGCTACCTACATCCAGTGGCTCCCTGCCACCGTCTCTTGTATTGCTGATGAGTTGCCACCTCGAAGTTACAGTGAGGAGGGGGAATGAAAAGAAGATTGCTACGGTTTCAGCAGACCCTAAAGATGAACCCTGAGTCCACTGAGGTCACAGCATTAATAGGATGCGAGAGAGAGGGTATGGCAGTCGGATTCACATGCTGGTGGTTGCAAGGAACAGATCCTCTACCACCGAAGGGCTCCTGGCTCTTACAAGTTGCTCTCCCAGCGACAGAGGGGATAGAAACATCTAAATAAATAAAAATGTAGCACCTCTACGTATGTACATGCATAACTTCAGAAAAAGTGAGTGAGACAGAAGAGTGAGTGAGTCAATGAGATGGTGGTGTTCATTACAAATCAGTGACATACTACTCATTATACAAGATAAAATCAATAGATTTAATAGGAAAATATCACATTCATAGTTGAGAGAAGTAGAGTATAAATGAATAAACAACTGTGTGAATAAGTAAGCAAGAAAATTAATGAATGAGTGGGTGAATGTTTTGAATACATCTCTGCAAACTTTTCCCTTTATATTTTAGTGTGGTTGAGAAAACAATATAATTGTTGGGTTGCTGTATAAATTAATTTCAAGAGACTGCAACCCTTATCACCTAGGGGTAAAAAATAGTCTCCTTATTCTCGGACCAACCTAGATATTATATATAAGATAGATATCTCATATATAGTATTTAAATATGGAACTAAATGGAATTTCCATTCCTCATTGGAATCATACAAAATTTATTTGTAATTTAAATTCACAATTCAAACAGAAGGTGGTGTTCGTTAAATTTAACCTGATTAAAATGTTGTTAATATATGTTGCCATATAAAATTTCATACGTGGCATTCAATATAAATAAGAATAATTTTGAATTGATCCAAAATCCTACTACACATAACTCATAAAATAAAATATCGTTTAATATTTATAATCTATAGGTCCTTTGTATCTGTGATCATGAAACAAATCAAAATATCATAGACAATATAAAGTCCTCTACACATGTTCATCACTAAATAAATGAATAATGCAATCTTACATTTAATTTTATAGGAATATTATTTATTCCATTAACTGTAAAATTAAAGATAAAATATTTAGACACTATTTGAAGTTAACTTGTGTACACTACTTATGTAACTTAGCAACACCTTGTTATTAAAAACGTTTTTGAGTTTTGACTTTTTGTGAAAATCACTTCAGCTTTGTGTGATAATAGTATCAAATAAAAATGTCTGATATTCAAAGCGCTTTTAAGAAACAAGGTATCATACCAGATGTATTATCAATTCCACCTTCCGAATTAATAACTATACAGTACCCGTCCGGAGTTACTGTTGATTTGGGAAAAGAACTAACCCCTACCCAAGTGAAGGACAGGCCCTCCGTTAAATGGGCAGCAAAGGATACAGAATATTATACTTTGGCTATGGTTGACCCCGACGCTCCTAGCCGTGAGAATCCTAAATTCAGAGAATGGCATCACTGGCTCGTAGGAAACATATATGGTGGAGACATAAATAAAGGTGAAGTTATGTCTGATTATATTGGCTCCGGCCCACCTAAAGGAACTGGTTTACACCGTTACGTTTTTTTGGTATACAAACAGCCAGAAAAATGCGATTTTTCCAATGTACCAAAACTCCCTAATAATTCCGGAGACAAGAGGGGAAAATTTTCCATTGGTAAATTTTCCCAACAATTTAAACTAGGTCCACCAATTGCTGGCAATTTTTTTGTAGCCAAATATGACGATTATGTTCCTAAACTGTATGCGCAACTAAAAGGTTAGAAAATGCGCAACGCGCACTTTAATTTGATACAGTGTGTAACGTGCTTTAGCGACAGAAAAAGTATAAGTGAAGTTGTCTATGGTTTCGATCGATAATTATTTCCGGCTCCGCGTGACAATCTCATTTTGATGGTGAAGTCGCCATTCGCCATATCATCCGCCATTACATTTTGGAATCCGCGTAAATTGGTCGTTGCCGTGTCTGCGCGCCCGACCGCCGACGGCAGACAGTGACATTAGTGTTCGTGCGTAGTATCGCAGCGTTTCGTATCCAACAAAGAGTAGTGACGTTCAATCGTATGTCCATCCAGAATCTCAACACATTCGACCCATTCGCCGATGCTATCAAAAGCTCGGAGGACGACGTTCAAGATGGATTAGTCCACGTCCGGATCCAGCAGCGGAACGGGCGCAAGACGCTGACGACGGTGCAGGGGCTCTCGTCGGAATATGACTTGAAGAAGATCGTGCGGGCATGCAAGAAGGAGTTCGCGTGCAACGGAACGGTCGTGGAGCACCCGGAGTACGGCGAGGTGCTGCAGCTGCAAGGCGACCAGCGCGAGAACATTTGTCAGTGGCTCACCAAGTCTGGGCTGGTGAAGCCCGAGCAACTAAAGGTGCACGGCTTCTAGGCCGCCGTAGCATGTCCACCGTCGCCGCCATCACATCATCATAGTTCTTCTAATATAATGAGAGCGAGCGCGTTCGCGTTATAACCCTATCGAATATGTATTTAGAAAGTACCGACGTTTACAGAGAGTACCGGAACGAGGCCGCCCGGACGCGGCCTCCCGCGCCCTGTGCCCTGTGCCTTGCTGTCTCCCTTAATATAATATAAATGTATTTTTGAATATTCAATATCGTCGCCGTCTCATCTCGGACAGCTTTAGTTGCAATCAACGCCGAACGAAATAGTCAATAAACATTTCTGTTTTTTTACGACAATATAAATTGCTGTAACGATTATATGATGTGTCTCAATTATTAAACATGTTTTTGTATGTTGGCTTTTATTTCTGCCCAGGTGGCGTCCTATAACGGGTTCGTGGTGATTACGAGTGAAAGTAGGTGGGGGGCAAAGTCTTGCAATGCTCATTAACAGTTATCAGAACAAAGAAATCCCCTCATAAACGTATTTAGCGATTGTTCTTTGTTAATTCTAACCTCAAAATCTCAAAGCTAATCATAGTCATTAGTGTCGCATCACGTAAAATCCAATGTTATTGACAATGCTTGTAAACTAGATAATATAAATCAACACGATGGCAGTATTTCACAATCGTTAGTGTGCATTGCGTTTAATGCTTTTAAATACGTGTTTCCACGAGGCGTTGCATTATCATTTATCACGTCTACCATTAACTGGATCAATTACTACTTAATGCGATTTCTCACGTATTTCAGTATTGTATCAGTTAGCTTATGTAAACTTATTTCTTTTACTTTTATAATAAAAAAACTAATTTAATTAACGAAATTTGTTTCAAATTAAAAAAAATATATATCATGAAGAATGCTGCTAGTTTTGCTTTTGCCACATAATTTTAAAATATGGATTCAATTTATATAAATGTTATTTAACTCTCTGGAACATTACATTGGCTAGGAAGTGAGTCACGGCTCGGCGCGGCAAGGCTGAGGTCAGCTACTCCAAAACATTCGATGACATACTAGTGTAATGTATGCTATGAGCTATCATTTAATGCGTCACTGTTTTATTCGCTCCGATTTTTTTCTAAAAATCTTTTCTAGTCTACAATAAATGAGTCAGGCTAAAACTTAAATGACAATAACTTTTGATCCTAAAATTTGATTAAATTAAAACATTTCATAAATGATTATTTAGAGAGAGAGATATCTGAGATCTCCCACATTAAGTTTTATAGATTAAATTTACGTTTTCCTTTAAGTATAATTATAACGGTATATACTTCAATAAAAACATGAGAAACTGTTAGCAGTATAGTTTTAAACTTATTTTCTTCAGTCGTGGTTAATAAATGAAATTACCTTTATCTCTCATTCAGGCAGCGATTCATTCGTGTTAATATTTTATTAAAACTAACAACACTTTTATAACAGACGCTAATAAAACCAGGTAATATTTAAGGTAAATATTGGTTAAAATTACCGCGAAAATCGAAAACGGCTTATCCAATCTCCACAGATAATTTAATATTTTTTTTAAATTAGAATCTTATCTTTTAAGCATAATTTAAAAAAAATTAAAAATATTTTAAACACTAATAATTAATTCAATATTTTAAATACTAATTTTTTAATACAAATAAAGAAAATTGGAGTGTGTATACACGATAAAAATACCAAAACAACACTTTTTACATTGTTGTCTATCGGGCTATTCCCGCTAATCTCTTAAATGGCTTGACAGATTTTGATGGGACTTTCACTGGCAGATAGCTGATGTAACAAGGAGTAACTTAGGCTATTTAACAACTCGCTACGACCCATAGAAGCGGAGCAACACGCAAACGAAGTCGCGCGGGTCGGTTAGTACTACAATAAAAGTTCTTACAAAAATGTAAATGATTGCAATTACTTTATGACATTTGCATAATATGCAAAGTGATGCAATACAAATAATTTTACTGATTTCGTGTGCAGCAGTTTGCGTGACACATCGACTTGAAGCCAGCGAGAATTACGCTTGAATAACTAAAATTTTCCATTACAACGTCATAAGTCTGGCTGAAATATAATTCTTCTTTGCTTAGTTTTATTTCAATAAAGCTAAGTATTCTACATTTGTGTGTGGCGTAAACCAGAGTCATCATATTAAAAAAAAATCTAAAATTCACACTAATATATAAAGAGATTTAATTTGTTTGTATATTTGTTGGTACAAACAATGTTGCAAATGGGCTCAAAAACTACTGAACTGATTAGGCTATGGTGCTGCCACATAGCATAATAAAAAAGATACGGCCATTTAAGCGCCATAAAATAATCTTAGGAATTACTGATTACTGATCCGATTTTAAAAATTCTTTCCCTGATAGAAATCAATATTATTCCCATCTTTCCTTCTCTTCTCTTCTCCCCTCTCCCTCTCTTTCTTTCTTTTTTTATCATTAATATGATGGTATTTCAAAACATGCCAAAGCGAAGGCAGGGCGCTTGTTATGAAATAAAACAATAAATTCCTAACTTAACATATTATTGCTATTTTCAAAAATACCTATTTTTGTTTATTCAATTTTAGTAAACGACACTAGACAATATTATTTTAACTATTACAAATTTATAAATAGTTTGACCTTAGTCTAGGCATAGAGCAAGATCACTATATAACCTTTACCATTTATTTATGGCCATTGATTAATATATACTAGTACTACTGTGAGACGTCTGTATTCACACTTGTACATATCTAAATGTATTAAGCTATAAGCTAAACTAAGACTAAAGACTATGACCAAACCTCTTTGGACAAAATATAGAAAAAAAAACTACTGTTTCTATTTACTTATTAAAATACGATTATAACATAAGACATGGCCTTAATATAAAATGATGAAAAACAAGGCTGTACGATATAATACCTTTTCCTTCTTCTCCTTAACCTTTTCCATTACGAAATAAAAACAGAAGAAAAAAATTAAAATACGTCCTACGTAATAGTGACTATAAATATTAAAAATTATTAATGTAAGTACATGAGTATAAAATAAGTTGTTATTAATATATAAATAGTACACAATCGAGAAAAATCCAAAGAATTTAATAAAAATATAGATCGTTAAAATAACTCATTAATTTTGTCGATTCACTCGCAATTTAAGAATAATAAAGATTATGTATAAAAATGATAATGAAACCTCTTTATTGTGAAAAGTTTTGCAATTTTAAATAGTATACATTTTTCATTTTTGTAACAATGAAACAGTGCTGTTTTAAAGTAAATAAATAAAATAGAATAAACTATTGAAACTTTGTTTTATTTATTTTTATTAGCCCAAGTTTTATATAATCTGAAACATTTAATAAAATGAATTCAAAGTAAAAACAAAACGTTTTGATGATTTCATGTTTTGACATTGACATTTGTCTGTCATATATATTATATTGCTTTTACTGCAGAGAAATTACTTTCATTGCAATTATTTTAGAAAATAAATTGTTTTATATGTAACTAAAACTGTTGTTATGTAACAAATAAAGTAGCTTATATTGTAAAAGCATTTAAGTGCAGCTATTTATTAATAAAAACTGTTAACTTTACATATAAGGTAGTGTCAAAAAGTATTGATGTTTCGTGTTAATGTTTTGTGTAAATTTATTGTTGTTTTTCAATTTATTTCTTTTACGGGAAGGCTGAGGTCATAGATTGTTTAAAATATTAATGTTATTCCATATTTTTGTGTAATTTAACATTGCACTTTCTATCTAACTAAATTTTCAGCCCCTTTATTTCAACTGCTTCTAGCCTATTTTTTATGCTATAAAAGTTAGCCTATCTCCTTTTAACCTTCATAAATGCTCTACTCTATCTCTGTACTAAGTTGCATCAATATCAGTTTAGTTGTTTAGATGTGAAAGCGTAACAGACAGGCAGAATTATTTTATCATTTATAATATTAGTCAGGATCATCTTTGCCTCATTCTTAAAGTCCTAGGCCTTAAGCCTAAGTCCAAAACCCTTACCTAATGACCTAAGTAGAAACTAGTGTAGTGAATATTAGATTTTTTTCTACTACTACATACAATTTGTTGAAGTTATTAGATAGCTATACCAGTGTTTTTCAACATGTGGGTTGTGGGCCCTTGGCTAGCATTCATAAACAAAATCAATTATTTTTAAATTCTTTACCAGTGATCCTGAAAGTTACAAATGTGATAAGTTTTAATCAACATAAAAATAGTATTTGGCCATTTTTTTGGTTTTCCAACATAGTCAAATATCTTTTTTTTTAACATTCTGAAAAATAATGAAAACAATGTGATATGATATAACAATTGATGTTTTTCTATTTTAGTAAACATAAGAGAAGATGAGTGATAAAAATTTAACGCTGGGTCAGCGTGTGATGGTGGTGGGGAAAGAGGTAAAAGGTTCCATTGCATATGTTGGATATCCTACCTTTGCAACTGGCAAATGGATTGGAATTGTCTTAGATGAGGCGAAAGGAAAGAACAATGGTACAGTTCGAGGACATGCATACTTTCGAGTAAGTATACTCAATTTTAATTTAAAATACTGTTTTTTGAAGTCAGAAAATTAGATATGATTTAGAATTAGATAGTTTTATTATACATATGAGCAGCCTGCCCTCGCTTCGCTCTGGGTATTTGAAGGAATATTATAATTGATGTCCTTAATTGTCACTGTAATTGTGTAGTTTTTTTATTATTTGGAACAAGAGAGTGAAAGAAAGGGTGATAAAAGAGAAAGTATAGAAAGATGACAGATAAAAAAAAAGAGAAGAACACAGCAAAGATAAAAAAGGAGAGAGAGTAAGAGTGAGCAAGGCGATAGAGAGATAGTAAAAGGAATCAAAAGGTTACCTTGCTATTATCCGCAGCAATCTGATAAACCAGACTCGTACGGCACAATCCGGAAAAGCACACACTTCACAGAAAAGTGTAACGCGCGAACCTGTACCAGTAAATACCACACAAGTAGATTGTGATCGACAATCGACGTATGTTACGCTCCGTAACCGTATTCAATTCAATATTTAGAGAGAATAATAAAAATTGAAGAAGAGAGTAGCAAGAGAAAGAGGATGAGAGAGAATGAAAGTATAAAAGAGGAAGAGATACTGGAATACTATAGATTTCTCTCAGTGAAAGAATTTTTTTAAATCAGATCAGTAGCATCAGTATGGAAATATTCTGTTAATTAAGAAATATATATGGCAACACTACATCACATATATGTCCGTTTGTATATTTGTATGTTTGTTTGTCGCCAATAGGCTCAAAAACTACTGAACCGATTTTTAAAATTAGGGATAGTGGCCAGCAGCTTTCTGTATATCTAAGCAGAATACTGCATGTCGGGGATTTTAATGATAAGAAGGAAGGAGGAGAGGGGAATATTGGAGAACACTAAAAGGGGAGATGATATTGAATTGACTATTGGGTAAATGCAACGTAGATACTACTGAAACGATAAATAACTGAACATAATGATTTCTGGGAAAAACATGGAGAAGAATTGCAAGCTGTAGAGAGGAGTGGAAGAGGAAGGAAGAGGCCTTTGCCGAAAGGCACACAAACAGTGAAGGATAATTTAGTTAGGTATAAGAAACCTTCATAGTAATATATGATGTGATTGTCCGAAATAAAGTCTTTATTTATTTTTTAATGATCTCTTACAATTACGAGAGAAACCCAAGCAGTGCCTTGGACTTGTGACCAAGGTGTAGGCATAAGGACGTCCTTTATTTAATCGTGACACTCACCTTTACTGCTTAGGCTCTCTGTTTAAACAAAAGGTTAAACTTACATAAACATAACATAACACAAGACGTGGCAATTACATTGTAAAGTATTCATGTGACCTTAATTGGACAGCACTAACAAAACATTGCACTTAACACTTTATTAGCACTATCTAGAGACTACTTCACTCCTAGAGAGACAGCGCAACAGTAAGACTACAGACTACAGTCAGACTGTCGATGGCATATAAAGGGAGACTGTCAAAACGACGGAAGAGACTACTATCCTACTTCAACGCCATAGATGGCGATGACGATTCAATTATTCGATAATCTTTTACTACTCTCCGACATGCATATTGGTAGTTCTGCTATGTTTACTATTTTGACAAATAGCAAGTGTGTGTGAACAAAAGTTGCATTTGAATCTCGCGCCAAAAGGCCCTACCAGTGACTTCTGCGCATTCAAGATCAGAAGTATTCTTAGATGCCATATTTTTACCATTGAGATAATTGAATATAAACTTAGCTGGTGCAATGCTACTGTAGTATGGAGCATTTTTTTGTTATTTTGGGGAGTAAATAGGATAGAACAAAAGCTTGGTAATCTTATAATCAATCCAGATCCGCCTAAACCTAAAAAATGAGTAGATTTGTTCTCTGTCGTTCTTATCTAAGGGGTCATTGTGGTATTATGTAAGCACATTATTCAGCAAAAGTAGGAAAGCTTTAATCCCTCCCTCCCGTGGTACCGTAAACATTTATGCATGCATTTTTCTCTTTTCATTCTGAGCTTGTGCATGCAGACACCCCCCTCCCATCTCCCATGTCATCAAAAATAAGAACTTCATATGATCAAGTCCTTTTAGATTATTTTATTGATTTTGGTTTTAGTGTGAAGATAACTTTGGTGTCTTTGTACGTCAATCACAAATCCAGATCCTGGATGCTGAAGACAATCCTATGGAGACATCAATGACAACTTCTACTGAAGAGTCTAAATCTGCATCAAATCGACGACTCAGCAGGTAATTGTTTTTTATTTGTGAAAAAGGTTTTATTAATAATATGTTATATTAACCTTAAGTCGTGGGATTCACAATGAAGAGTGTTACTTGTTGTTTTAATAAAAAAAAATAGGTTACTGAAAAAACATTTTGAAATAATTTTATAACTTTATCTACGAGTAAATTGTGTTTTTCTCCTAAACGTTATTTTTAATTTTATAGAAATAATATTAATAATAATGAAAGATATTAATGGTTATTTATTTTTTTTAATCGAAGTAACAAAGACATTGTTTTTTTTTACACTTATGTAAACTCAATAAAAAATAATAAAAATAAATTAAGTTAATAATAAATATATGAAGCATGTCAAGGAAAAACAGATTTTTATGTGTCAGTTAGTTAAAATCATTTTTCATTTAGTTTAATCTAATAAAAAGTAGTGTCCAATCCATATTAATATTTAATAATCTTATTAATTAAATGCCCTAAAATTAGCACATTAGCGTGTGTCATTTTTTCACAGATAGAAAATCGAAGTGTCATAGACAATTTTTTTTTTATTTAGGCAACAAAACAAACATAACTTTATGTTCTTTCAATAAATTACGTCACACAAATGTCAATATCTAGATAAGGCTCCTCTCTTCAGTATGATACTGAATCGATCAGACACTAATAGAGAATGTCTGTTAGCAGCCATCTTGAAATTTAATTTTTTTTGTAATCACTGTCAAGGTCAACGTAAATAAAGTTTTTTTTTTCAAAAAATGTATTTAAATAAATATTTACCTATTTATCTTTGAAATATTTTATGTATATTAAATAAAATAAAAATAACTTTAACAGTGTGTGTCTTGTCATACCTAATCGAAGGTTATATTTTGTTTTTTTTTATTTGATATACTTACCAATTCAATTAGCGCGGTGCAGCGTGAGTTAGTGTGTTAGCGGCCATTTTGAAAAATTTATTTTCTAATTTTTAATTGATGATTTAGATTTTATTGATTTAATTTTCCAAAAATTCAATAAAAAAACATTGTCATAACAAATAATCATTATTCTACAACTTTTTGTTTTAATTTAAGTTTAATGATAAAAATAAAGATGTGTGACGTAATTTATATTTTTTTTGTGTTATACTATTTTCGATTTTCTACATTTCATCTAGTAATCCTAACTGATAGTGTGTTTCTTTCTCGCTAGTATAACAGTGGCCCAGAGGTCTAGACCGACCACGTAAGTACTAGCTGTCGTAGATCCGCACTCGCTTCAGCTTAGCACTTTACGCTTGTCTATGGTATATTAACAAGCGCTCATTTTTTTTTCAGATTTTTTTATATGTATACAAGGCTTTATATTTGTTTAAATAGCCATCAATAGTACAGTCGCGTGGGTTCTAAATTTGAAAATAAATAGATTGATTTTAGAATGTTAGAGAGGACATAGATGACTTGGAAATGTTTATTTATTATCTGTATTTTATGAAGAAATTGCATTCGTGATACAAAAAGTTTTATGAAGTTTTGTACACACTTTTTTTAGTGTACTCAAGAAAACATTAAAAAACCTTTATTATTCTTTTTAATAATTTTATAAATAATAATAATAAACGATCTTCAAATAAAGTTTCTATATTTAAAATAAGATCTTTATTCTCTACGAATTTCTTTTGTTTGTTGTATTTATTTATATAATCTGTATAATTAATTAAATTTATAGATATTAAAAAAAATATTTTTTTTATAATTCAAAATATGCCTTTCAATAAAATGAATTAACCTACTAAAGACAAGGCTGTACGGCTGTACGGTGTAATACGTTTTCATTTGCCATCCATTATGGATAAAAAAACAAATTAAAAAAAAACGAATATGACACACTAATTAAGGTCTATATGATTTGATATTTCAATAATTAGGCTTTTTAATAAAAGTTTAGAGATACCGTGCTAGAAAAGGCTATTTATTTTCAAGTTTTGGACCGACGTAAACATACAAGAATGGATATTATCAATATTGTTACAAATAAAGTGATTGGTCATACATTATTTGTTTTACACTCGAGTGCATACGAAACTAGAAAGTTATTCACTCAACTTGATCGAATATTTGTTATTATACTTTATTTATATTATTTGTGTTATTTTGGAGTTATTGTAAAGGTAATACAGATATACAAGTCAATTGTTATTTATAAGAATTGTGGTTAATACTTTTGTTTATATTTTAGACAAAGGATTTTATTAGTTTATAAGCTGTTTAGGGCTTCAATTAAGTCTTAGACAGTCAGTCAGAAAAATTTTTTGAGATAGAAAAAAATCATTTAAGTTGATGTGAGATTTACATTTTTAATATTGAAGATAAAAGTTTAATTGAGATATGATGAGATTTTACTAATCATTATGTCATGAATGTTTTTAAATTAAAATTCTGACTGATTGATGAGATGTTTTTTTTTAAAATAATCCTTTGTCTAAATTAAAAATGTTGTAACTCAAAATTGGTGTCTAACATATTGGGTATTGAACAAGGGTGCGGCGGAAGGCGTCGCCTGCGCAGACGAAAGCTGGCAGTTTGTCCATGTCGAGGTAAACAATCTTGTCTATGGCGCACGCACACATGTATATAGTGCACGAAAATTGTTATGTTATCTATATCTTTAATGTATATGTCTGAAAGTGTTAAATTCCCCAACTTATTTAACTTAACCATTTAGAATGTTTCGTTTTGCCTATAATTTGTCCATCATAGCTAAATTAATGACAGCTTGTCACTTTGACATAACTAGACCTGAGGATAAGGTCGATATTAATTATCGATATTTCATTTAAAAATGTTTCAATACAAAAGGAAGTTGTAACGCGTTTTTATTCTTGTTAAAATGGTTCACATCAATCGTCATCATCAAAGTCACATTCGTACTCGCTGGAGCACTCTTGTAGATTTATAATTATTTCGCAATCTTCTTCCTTAATTTTTCTTTTTGTTTTATCAACTCGATTAAATTAGTCGAACCATTATTTGTCACTATTTGCCAATAAAGTATGATAACTTTACAATGTCGCAAAGTACGATATTCCATAGACGTGTTTTGCAATGACAGCTGTCACCGATCAATCTATATTGGACAGAGTGTAGTTTCGATTGCGGATAGACTCCAATATTGAAGACCAAAAATCTTATCTGATTACAGACGCAAAATACACTACACAGTTACATTTACAGGCAGTAGATACCTTTTTTTTACTTCTCATAGACCACCATAGACTCAATTATTTTTTTCATTTTCATGGTCTCTTCTTTTGAGGGTTCGATATATAAGTGTGCGGACTATGACGCATTTCACTCGGCGGTGGAGAAAACATCTACCCTCGCTTCGCTTAGGGATTACCATTAGAATTTACAATACATACTTATGGTAGATTTTTTCACTTCTAATGGTTTTATAAGCTGTTTAACACTTTTAGATGTTATTATCAAATACGCTTGAATTGTAATTTAGGATTGCACTTTCTTGTTTTTTTTTTCTTGGAATATTGTAAATAGTGCATTTATTGTTTAATATATTGCCAATGTAGTGCTTTAATAAGGGTACTCAGTATAGAGATTATTTTATAAATAATAGAAAGAAAAATGTCATCGCATATTAAGATCTAATTAATTTTATTCTCCCTTTAGACCAGCAACATATAAAATTTTTTGCTGACGCTCACGGGAAACTGGTTAGGGGCCGCATTTGAGTACTTTGTTTTTTCCACTATACTAAACGCTGTAATAATTGTAGTTTTAATACTCAAGCCATATCGCTAAATAACCGGACGCATTGTGCAGCAACAGAGTTTTTTTTTAAATTCTGTGTAATCATTGAATAATACTAATTAAAAAGCTATTTATTATATACACTAGCAACTCTACCTTTTGTTGAGATAAAATAGTTTATTTTTTCAATCTCAGCCTAAGATGTTTCTATAAGATAAATTTTTGGTTAAAAGTATGCGAATCCGAACGCCAAGTGTCTCTGACGCGTTCCGGCCGAACCGCATATGGGCCACACTTACCCCCTCCCTCTCCCATCCCATTACTGCTGCGGCTCCAATGAACGCCGTGTTCTTGCTCGGAGTCCAATGAAACCGCAGCAGTCTCTTCGCTCACCCTACTCATTTTATCTTCAATCCGGCAACGCATCGACAAAATAAGAGATATCCTCTAGTTTTGTCGATGTCCATGGGCGACGGTGACTACTTTCCATCAGGTAGACCGTCTGCTCGTTTATCCTTTATCTATCCACCTGGTGGTAAGTGGCCACCATCGTCTATAACCTTGTTTTGTCGATGCGTGGCATCTTCGAAGATAGAGTGGAGAGGGAGAGAGAAGAAAAAATACTGCAGTTTCCCCCATCCCATTAATTCGCAGCATTAATGGGATGGGAGGGGGAGAAGATAAGTGTGGCCCACATGCGGCTCGACTGGAACGCGTCTATGACATCTGGTGGTCGCAAGCCAGCCGGGGAACATCCACATATCTATCATAAAAAATATATTTCAATTTAACCTATATTATGTTCTAAGCAAAAACAGACAAAAAAATTTTTTTTTTCGTTCATTTCTGTACAATTTTCATTAATGGAATAAAAAAAATGTTTGTTAATAAATTTCTTTTTGTAACTAATAATAAATTTTCTTGTATTGTGACGTAGAATTAATATAAGTTTCTTTGCGGCATCCATTAATTACGTGTGTTCAAAAACTCATTCAATCTCATTTAAACTGTGAACGTATTTGTAAATCTCACATCAACTTTTAAAGGATATACACAAAGAAAAAATTGTTATGGTTTTTGCTGATTTTATATATTTTTCTGTTTTTTTTATAATCTATTATAGTATGGATTGAAAAATGTCCGAAGTCCTCAACATGAATATTTTTAAGTTGTTTATAAAAGCAGTCTCTTTTTGTGTTTTGGATACCATTTGCCTCGGACACTTTTCGATTGTCAAATCTATCTATAATATAGTATTAGTTTAAATATTCTTGTAGACAGTTGAGGTGACAGATGACAGCCATTTATAACGGCTTTGTTTATATTTATTAATTAAAAAAAAAATTCCACACTATATAGCAAGGTACGAGTAAATTTTCTACCCAGTTCCAGGACTTCGCTGGCGAGCAGTCGTCAGTCCCTTACCTCTTACGTGTCCCCTACTACTGAAAGGGTGACCTCACCAGATCTTACTAAGAGAGCTTCCTTTGTTGAGGTAATTGTTGTTATACTAAAAATAAAACAAAATGGCGACCATTATTCTTAATACAGTAATGAACAAAAAGGCAAAATGGTGGTCACACTGTTACCCTTTCCTAAGTTTCCAAAATCATTGGATTACATAATCCAAAAATTTCGGATTGAGGTTGATTCATGTTTGAAGGCTTTATTGTCAATTTTAAATGCCCAATAAGAGGTTAAAAATTCAAAATGGCGGACACACGCATTAACTAATTTTTCAAATATAAATTGATTCGTGTTTGAAAGCAACGGAAATCAAAATGGCGGACACCAATATATTACTTACTCCAAAATATTTCTTTAAATCCGCAGACGGGTTTCGTGGAGACCCTGACTCCTCAGTACACACCAGGTCAGAGCCTGACGTCTCCTCAGCCAGTCTCCACAGCGGTTGAGGACAAGTTGGCCAACATGCAAGCTCAACAGGAGGTTTGTTACCAATAAAATGTATATGTTAGGGAGGCGAGGGCTGGTACTGTTTGACCTCCCCACTCAGACTGACAGGTTGTAACTCAAACTCGAATGTCACCCACCACAAGATATAAGTTACAGGTTACAGTGGTTTTAGTGTAATACGTAAATTGAAGCCAAGTTGTTAGTGCGCGGTAATTATGAGGAACGATTATGTTCCATATTCAAATTTCTTAGCTTTTTTTTTTTAAATAATGGATGTCATTAACTGGTAAAGAAAATTGTTTTTTAAATTCCAAATTCAATTTTTTTTTTAATATTCCGTTTTGAATTTTAAATTACTTTACTTTTTATTATTATTTGTTGTCTATGGTGACTTAACTGTTCCAAATTCAAATCAGTATTCCTGTTTGTGTGTTCCAAATTCAAGAGATTTATTTATTATAATATCGTTACAGATAACAGCACTTAAAGCAGAAGTAGAAGACCTGAAAGAGAAATTGGAAACTCTCAAAGTCCGCCGGGCAGAGGATCGCGAGAAACTTCGAGAGTTTGAAAGAATCAGACTCCAGCTGGATCAGGCCAATGAGTTCAAGTCCAAAATCATGGAGTCCCAGGCCCAACTACAGAGGGACTTACAAAGGGCTAAACAAGAGGTAAATTAAAAAAAAACTAACGTTAACTAACTTAAAGTTAACGTCTTAGCTTAGTCAGTCTTAATCCAATATGGTGTACGGTCCAAGATGGCGGACTTCTTAACATTTGTGTGCGCCCATAATATTTTGGACATCAAATGAAAGTGTTGGCTAGGAAAAATGCGAATAATAGGACCACTCTAAATCCAATATGGCGGATGACCCAAGATAGCGGAATATTTAAAATTTGTGTACGCCCATAATATTTTAGGTATCAATTGAAAGTATTTGCTAGGAAGAATTCGAATAAAATGACTTAACTCTAAATCCAATATGGCGGATGACCCAAGATGGCGGACTATTTATTGTTTGTGTTCGTCTACAATATTTTAGGTATCAAATGAAAGTTTTTGCTAGGAAGAATTCGAATAATATGATTTCACTCTAAATCCAATAAGGGGTACCGTGCAACATGGCGGACTAGTCCGATTAAGCTTTAAGTTTTTTTCATTTTGTAATAGCTTCGCGAAGCCCAAGAAGCCCTCGAACAGCACAATGATGAAACTGCCGAACTCCAAGAAGCAACTGAAATGGCGGCGCTTGACAAAGAAATGGCTGAAGAGCGAGCTGAAGCGCTGCAGCTTGAGCTGGAACAGTGTAGGGATAAGTTGGAAGAGGCTACCCTGGACTTGCAGTTGATGAGGGCGGAGATGGAGGCGGGAGGGAATATTCGTGAGTATTTGAAATTTTAATAACGTCTTGAAATCTGATGCGATTATAAACTGTGACGTCATAACTGATGTCCACATAAAAATTTACTTATGACGTCATGCACTAAATAATTATGACGTCATAATTTGTTATGAGAATTTATTATAATATTTTCAGACACGACCGCTTTATTTTATATATTTAAATATTAATAATAATAAATATTTATATTTTATTTCTTATTTTTTAGAAGTTAACAAACAACTTATGCATGTACGTATATAAGTATATATTTATTATGTGTTTTATTGCTTCACACATTCCATTACTTTTGTTTCTTCACTTTCATTCTGGTTTTGTCGCGCTGTATATAAGCCAGATCATTTTCCTTTCTATCCCTAGTTGAGGATCAATTTTATACTGGTATTCCGACTCCCAAATACGGTTATGAATTTAATTCGGTATATCTGTTAGTGGATGTTTGGCTGTCTTTATTATACTACACCCCTATCCGAAAATATTCGGATTCGGATATATTTCGGATATCAAATAGGTTTCGGTTACGGTTACGGAGCTCCCTAACATCCTGATATTTTAGAGCAGTGACGTATTTGACAGTTAAACTCCCCTTTAGATTGTTTTTCTACTAGTATGTGTAGCGATGGATGTGTTTCTTAAGATCCAATAGAATCGCTTCAATTGACACACTCTGAGCGAGTTCATCTCTGGTAGAAATGTAGCCTTACTCTATTTTCTCCTCATTAATCTCATCACCGATAAATTAAATATTTTCTTTATAATTTTAATTAGACTTGAAAACAAATATTAAGAGTGATTGAAAAAATAACGTATATCGATATTTGTGACCTTTATTTAATTTTTGACAGAGGCCAACAAAAAAAGACATTAAGCAATACTTTAAAACAAAATGGCGGCCAGTGCACTGTATCTATTACAAGAGTACCAACCTTTTTTGTATATCACTGAGTCTAGACCTTACTTATCAAAATACTATGAAATTTTTAATGAAAATATATTGGGATTGAAAAATTAAAAAAAAAAGTTAGCTGTAGTTTAAAAAAAAATTGTATATATTCAAAATGTGAGAAAAATATTAATTCGATTATAATCGTTCTAAATGCAGTCAAAATTTATCTAGAACGTTCTAGAAGTTTTCTGATTTCCTTTCCTGAAACTACAAGCTTATATTTATCAGCAATTTAAATAAGATCTTTGATCTATCCTCATTCCATCATAAAAAGAATGTTTTAGTTTGATAAGTTAATTTACTTTTTTAAAGGATATTTTTTGTGTGAATGTGTGGAGTGTATTTTTTTTAATTTACGCATGTTTTTGTGTTTGTGATCGTGTCGTGCCTCTATCGACCTGATTGACTTTTGTATAGCACGACTAGTATTCACTTGACTTGACTAAAATATATGTAAAAAGACTTCTGGTCGAAAGAAGTTTGGTGTGACTGAAAAAACCAGTGACTTCAGGGGAAGAGAAAACCGGATTTTCTGTAATAGTCTAGATTTTTAAGAGCCTATTAGTAAGGCAAAAGAGAGAGATAAGATATTCACATATTACACATTGTGATGTCCAGGGACGCGCCAAGCATCTTCTGCGCCCTTTGACCTTGTAGACCCCCGCCTCCAGAAGTTTTTGTATTGTGACCCTGTCTAGAAGTCTTGTCAATCTTCGACGCGCTCTTTTTACCTTTTTTTTTATTCGAATCATATTAAATTTCCATTCTGGTGCTCCCTGAACGCTTTACGGCGCTTTTTCTATCCTGACGCCATCATGCGGCTCACGTCCTTGCATATGATTGACCTCTCATATATTAGGATCATGTACGATGAGATTGAGACACTAAGCTACGACAAAGACTTGACAAAAGCTCTGACAGTTCAGTGCAGTAGTGTGACGGTACGAGACGGTATGATACGGTACGGTAGAGGCCTGCATGTATATACATAGCGGCGTGTCTGACCAGAGCACCCGTACGCAGCGGGCGAGGGCGCCACGGGCTACGAGGTGCGTCAGCTGCAGCAGCAGAACGTGCGGCTGCGGGACACGCTAGTGCGCCTGAGGGATCTCTCCGCGCATGATAAGCATGCTATGCAGAAGATGCAGAAGGTAAGTTGTTATGAAATCAACAACGCCATCTTGATCTACGTCCAACAACTCTGGTTCCTACATTAGACCTAAATAGTATAATCGTGCGAGTTCCATTCCTTAGTTGTTGATCTTCTGTCAGTGAGTGCAATACGTTTTGATATTTTTTTTTTGATGCGTTTAACAAAAGCGCAATTTTTCTAATACGATAACAAAGTTGAAAATCCTTAAAATCTACAAAAAATTACCATTTTTAATGACTTACAAAAATGACAAAAATGAAAAGCCATACATAGAAAGCAGTGGCTTTCTCTGGAGGAGGCCTTAACCTGAAAAGAATTCTTCTTTCATTTCTAATTAAAATGAACTTGTAAAACTAAAATTAGAAGAAATAAAAGACTTTTTATTTTTGATTCCTTCTCTTTAAGTTTAGTAAAAGGATTAATGTACGATGTTCTAGGTCCATGTGTAAAATGAAAAATTATTGATTTCAGGACATAGAACAATACAGATCAGAAATAGCTGAGCTGAGTCGCACCAAAGAGAAGCTGACTGCTCGAGTTGATGAGTTGGAAGCTCAGGTCGCTGATCTGCAAGAACAGGTATATTATTTTAATCTCTATACAACGAAAACTATTTAAAAAAATATTTTTTCTTCTTCGGGCCAATCTGCGATAAGTATATTATACTTTAAGCAAATTTGTTGAAGGTTCTTGTTGGCGGGAAGAGTTTTTTTTTTAATTTAGGTCCACCTCATGGAAAACGTCGCCCACGACGGTGGCCATTTACACAACGACGAAACTAGAAGGTATCTTGTTTTGTCGATGCGTTGCCGCCTCGAAGATAGAGTGAGGAGGAGCGAAGAGAAGACTGCTGCGGTTTCAATGGACCCCGGGCAAGAACCCAGTGTTCATTGGAATCGCAGCAGCAGTAATGGGATGAAAGAGGGAGGGATAGATCTGGCCCACATGCGGCTCGGCCGGAACGCGTCAGAGACACTTGGCGGTCGGTTTCGCATGCTGGTGGTCGCAAGCCCGTCGGGGAACAGATCCCGTACCACCAAGGGGGTGCTGGGTTACTCGGCTTTTACGAGATGCTCTCCCAGCGGCAGAGAGGAATTGTATTCTAACCCGTCCCGTTTTCGGGGACTCCAGTGAATCACCTACTCATTGTTATAAACCCCCCAAGACATATGATGGACTACATGTTCTTTCCTTTTGAGTCTCTTAGAATAGCCCTTGTTTCTTAATGCAGCAGCCAGATCGTTGGGATGATATTCCAGTCTGTGGTATTTTTGAATGCACTTATGGATTTCCTCCGATACTGTATCCATCAAGTTCCTTATAGATTTCTGCGTTTGTCACAAACCATGGGACATCACTAATTGTTCGCAATATGGTGTTTTGCTTTCCTTGAATCTTTATATTTGAGTTGTATGCACTTCTTAGGATCGTCTTGTATATGAGAAGCTTATTTATAATATAATAAATATATAACAACCACAGAGGACATGACATCTCATTGATGCGCAAAACACACAGAGTTCGTTTTATCGTTAAGAGGAAATTATAATTAGTGTTTTTTAAAATATGTGCCTAATCTTGGAGTGTCCGTCAGTTACTGACCATTGATCCTTAAGTTTCAAAATATATGAGTAAATTTCGTTTTGATGACATGTCAATCCGTTCGTATCCGTCGTCATTAATAACGTCAACAGAAATTGGATTTTGGATTGGATTCTAAATATCAAATTTGAAAACTTTATTATTATATTTTTGATTAAAGATAACTTTTTTTAAATTATCTTTGACATGTTAAATTCCAAACACTCGATAAAGTAAACATGAATGTTCTTCTTGATGAGTAGAATTATAAAAAGCTTAGTTTATGCATAATTAGAATATATATAGTTGAACATGAAATTTTTAAATATTTAGACGTTTTTAATTTGTCAAAGAGCTCCAACTTTTTATTCTTGTCCCTCTCTTATTCATCATCTTATGTTCCGTTAGAATAATTTATTCACTCTGTCCCTTTTAATCAAAAGAAAAGAGAGGTTATGATGTTTATCCTATATATTATCTATTTCAGGTAGATGCAGCTCTCGGTGCTGAGGAAATGGTTGAACAGCTCGCTGAAAAGAAAATGGGGTTAGAGGATCAGGTAAAGACATACATTATAATGGACACAGTTTGGGTAATAAAGTAAAAATATATAAAAATGATTTTGTTGTACAGGTAGAACAACTAAAACAAGATGTCCAAGAGTTGGAAGCATTACAAGAGGTCCACGAGCAGCTGGTAGAGTCTAACAGGGAGCTGGAGATGGATCTTCGTGAGGAGCTGGAAATGGCTCATGCTGCTACTAGAGAGGTACAAAACATCGATTTTCACTAATTTATACTTAACTATTACAAGAAATTACTAATCATACTGCCTTCAGCTATATATCTACCTCTAACAGACACAGGAACTATTCATTTTTCTAGGATAAAAAGTATCATATTTTCTAATCCAGAGTATAAAATAAAGTATCCGCGTACTAAACTTCGTTCAAATCGGTACAGCCGTTTTAACGTGAACAAATAGATAAAGAGACTGAGGCAGGTCATCCATTCTATTCATGCAGTGTTCAACAATAGATATAGTGATTCATGAGGAAGATTCTCATTCTTTTAATGGCCCACTGCTAAGCCGGGTGTCCTCCTCAGAGAGAGGAGGGATTAGGCCATAGTCCACTACTCTGGTCTACACACTGACAGAGAACATGGAGAACTCTCAGGAGTGCAGGTTTCCTCACGATATTTTCTTTAACCGTTAAAGCAAGTGATGATCGTTTCAGGCTGTGCGTGAAAGGGAAGCGGCCATAGAGACAATAATGGACCGGGACTCCACTATAGTCAAGTTCAGGGAGCTGGTGCAGCGTATGACTGAGCAGTACAATGAAATTAGGACTCAGCTGGAGTCCAAACAAGGTACATATATTATATCTATAACAATACTTGTTGGTGTGTCCATTGTATTACTGAAATTAGTTTTTTCTAGTGTTCGCCTAGTGGTTGAAATTTGACCATAATTAATTTAAATTACTTGAACAATAAACAAAAGAGTGTATATGCGTGTGTGTCAAATACATGGTAATGTGTGTAATGTTTTTTTTATTAATTTAATGCGTTTTTTTTTTAAATAAATAGCATTCTGCACTCCTTCTTTATATAAACTATTAGTAGCAACAAAATTACCATATTATATTTATTAAAAAATCACGAATAGTGTAGTTTTCTATCAGTGAAAGAATTTTCGAAATCGGTTCAGTAGTTCCTGAGAAACCCTTCAATTTACAAAATGACCACGTTATGGTACTTAAATCGCCATATCTTTTTAATAAGAGTATTTATGGCAACACCACATAGCCTATGTTACCCGGATAGGATGTAGCTTTCTATCGGTAACAGAATTTTTAAAATCAGTGCTTTAGTTTCCGAGCCTATTCGCAACAAACAAACATATAATAGTGTAGATAAGTGTGGATACTCCTCGTAAAAAGAGGTACTAAGTTTTTGCTTTACATATTTATATATAGATATTAACTGCGAAATTATTTTCAACTCACTACGAGTAATATGATTCATTTTTTTCTACGTACGCCTAAGTTAGATTTTTTAGGTAAATTTTTTTTTTCAGACACAAGCAAAAAAATGATACTGTTATATGTTTTTTTTAAATTATGACTTAGGTGTCATTCGATTCAGAATGGCATGTAAAAAAATTATATAATTAAATTTATATATTTAAAATCGAGATAAAAATTTTTGGACCGCGGATTGTTGTTCATTGATCGATCCTATAGGCGCCTGAATTTTTTCGCTTCAACTAAAAGGAAAAAAATAAAAAGAGTTTTTTGTAACTTATACAAAACTCAAAATGTCATCATTTTTCAATATCCAAAATATTATTTTTTACCCAAAATCGCTTTATTGCGAGATTTTGAAAATATATCAGAAATTTTAAACTAAAAACGTGTGCGTCTCGGGACGCTCAACAGAAGCGATAACTTCAACTAATTTAAGTTGAACTATTTAATATTAAATTGTACACTGAGCAGAGAGAGGGGGGAGCGTCTGTCCGAAATACGGATAGTGCTGTGGGTTAAAGTGCTCTCACTTGAGAGGAGCAGCCTACCTACTGCTGCCATATGCGTGAAAGAAAAGGAAGCCAGACATAGTGGCGCCGTAACGCGTTACGTTACGAAGCAGTTTACCCTCCCATAACAAGTTATCACTTCAAAAATTGTGAACTGATAATTTTTTCTCCACAGCTGGTTCCCCTCCACCGGAACAGGAGGCAAGTCCAGAAGTGCGGTCGTCACCACCGGCCGATCTGGGCTCGCTGGTGTCGGCGTCGCGCGCCTCCACGCGCTCCATTGACCTGCAACTGCGCGCGCTGGAGCTGGCACAGGCGCGGGCCCGCGCTGACATGCTGGCGGCTTGTCTACCTGACCACTTCATGACATCTAATGGTACATACCATACTTTTCATTTTTCCGTATCTTATTATTTTCTTCAGATAACAGTACTTTTTTTAACAACAAACATAAGAGCAGACGGTCCACTTGATAGAAACCCGTGAAACCATTTTTCACCCGAGAGGGGACGGGTTAGAATACTATTCCCCTCTGTATGGATATATATAAATTAAATTTAGCGATTTACCATCAGGTGGACCATCAGCTCGTTTGCACCTTATCAATTATAAAAAAAAGTGGCCACCGTCGCCCATGGTAATGGTGTTGTCGCCTCGATGTGAAAATGAGGAAGGGGGCGAAGAGAAGAATGCAGTAGTTTCAGTGGACCCTGAGCAAGACTCGGTGTTTACTGAAACCGCAGCATTAATGGGATGAGATAGGGAGGAAGTAGATCTGAGACAGGACTCAGGCTCTTATGAGATGCTCTCCTAGCGGCAGAGGGGAATTGTATTCTAATCAATCCTCCTCACGGGACAGCGAATGATTTCAACTTGATATCTTGATGCATTCCTGACAGACAAGAACCTAAAAATAAAAGGACACAAATTAACTTCAATTTTATGCTAAAGAAACAAATGAAATTAGCAAAAATGTATAATTCTTGTTCCAGGTGACCACGACGCCATCATGTTCATCCTTCTGTTGCAACGTTTGACTACAAAAGCTGATATCATATTAGGTCAAATCCGTGAAAAGTGAGTAAAAACATTTTCATTATTATTTTTGATATATTCAAAATAAATAAAACTTCTAAAATAAGGACTAGTAATAGTTTTGATTATATTGTAACTTCAGTGGAGTTGTGCGCCTAACAGTCAACAGTTAATGTCGTTACAGATTAGCTTCCTCCATCCTTTTTCACTACTTCCATTATTCTACATTGTTATAATCTAAAATACTCCATTATTCGAATATTGTGAAACCTTTAATTAAATACGTTGTTTAATTTGAGGGGAGAGTTTATCGTATCGACGGGATGAACATTAAATGTTTGAAGGTTACGAAACCCATTAACATGTATGGAAAAATATTTTTTTATTTTATTGGGGCGTACAAATCCCACACACGTGGAAGCTGGCTGGGGCCTGGCTTACGACGACGACACCGCGCGCGTGCGCCTGGTTCAATTACGACGTCATTGATTACGACTCACACACCACCTCTGCCCTTGGCGCAACTAACACTACTTACCATTCCCCATAATTTATATAATTTTATATTTACCAGATTCCCGTCGGTGAATGTTTGGGACAAGGAATCCGTGATGAAGACCCACACCGCTGTGCAGTACAGCTTCCGCTGCCAGCTGGAGTTCCAGCTGCAGATGATACAGGTTACATTAGCAATACTACAACAGAGCACGTCGATGTATTGATATAGAATTGGCAAAATCTTAACTTTTGGTTTATTTCAGTGCATGGTGGCCATGTGGAGTGGCGCTCTGGAAACCTGTTCTCCGGAACTGCTCCTTCGTGCAGCATCAGCTCTCCCTGACGCCGCCACGCAGGAGCGGGCACTAGATGGCGCTGCGCAGCTGTTGAAGACTAATGAGCTTGACGAGAACTGCTCTCTGGATGGTATTTCATTAAATTCATACTTTCGCTGCGCTAATCTGGCTCATATGTACTTTCTGGGTTCCAGAGTCCATCATATTGTATTTTTTTTAATTAGGTCACTGTACAATGGGAGGTCTACTCTCTTTTTTGGTTTTTCACATTTTAATTTCACTGACATTGGAATTTGTTGTCATGATCATCGTCAGAGGTCAGTTTGTTTAATTAAAAACTACTTAAG
Organism: Limenitis camilla; assembly: GCA_905147385.1. Classification (NCBI taxonomy): domain Eukaryota; kingdom Metazoa; phylum Arthropoda; class Insecta; order Lepidoptera; family Nymphalidae; genus Limenitis; species Limenitis camilla. The sequence continues at coordinate 3,699,404 of LR990253.1, read as the reverse complement.
CCATCCTTACTTCACCTAATTATATTAGGATAAAGATAAAAGTTTTATCGATATTAGGTTAGTTACCAAAGCCTCCACACAAATGAATGAGTGGCTTTATGCATATAGGACAAACATACAATCATTCGTATTTATTTATACGACGGAGACGAATGTACAAACTAGACGCATCTAAGATGTGCAACTTGACTTCCTCTGTTCAGGTACACTCAAAGAAACCACGCGTCTGAACTCTAGTCCATCCCTAAGGGGAATATAAAGGGATAAGACAGTGGTAGGAAAACCCCTCCATCATTGGGGTGATACCGATACGTTCCGACATATATTTATTATCTTGTGGCAGGCATGGAGCGCTGCTGGACGTACCTGTCGGCCATGTGGTCGGCGCTCAACATGAGCAGTGTAGAGGGCGCGGGGAGCGCGCGCGCCGTGGTGCTGCACGCGTGCGCCGCGCTGGATGCGCTGTCCCGCGCGCTCGCTGCTGACGCCTCTGCGCTTTCACATGCACTACAGGTGAAGCAAACACACATTTTTTTCTGTCTGCGGTAATGTAGCATCCAAGATAATGGATTGATTCTGATGTAGTTGTATTTGTTTGAAAGGTAGTTTAATGTTGATGGTTGTTAGCGATGTATTGTGAAGATCTGTACACTCGTTTGAAGACTATCAGCTCATTGCTAACTCGAGAGCTGCCTCATTGATATATCTTCTGAAAAGAATTACACGGTCCTAGCTTTTATACCTATATTAGTCTAGTCAACGAGTGCTTTTTAGGTCAAAACTTTTTCATATTCTCCGAAAATTATGATTTAGGTGTCATTCGATTCGGAATGGCATGTACATAGTTATTGAGAAAATTCAAGTGCCGCTCGCAAGAAATGCAATAGTTATAAACAATTAAGTGAAGACCTTTTCTTTTTTTGGGTTTTGTTTTTCGCAAATATATCAAAAACATATAAAGATTTTCAAATAAAAAAAAAAAAAGATTTCTAAAGAGAAGGTAATTTCCAATAAAAAAAAAACGCTGAGTATGGGTCTCTGTCTGTCTGACATTTTTAGGTTTCTCGCGTGGCATCAAAAGCGAGTACGACACATTGTTTAAAAGTTGAATGTTTTTGAACATAATTCTGCGTTTTTGTTATTTATATATAGTATACCTTTACTAGTTTCTAAGAAATAGGTCTAGGGTCTAGTAGGTAAGTTTTTTTTAATTAAATTTATTAAATAAGGTATAAAAACTAATAAATCGCCAGTATGCGACACGTACAAACACACAGTTCAACTGTCCGTCCTTCAGTTATATGTATGTATTATTATTTGAAATTGTTGACCAAAGTGAAATTGTTTCCAGCCATCCGACCATCAAATGGAATTAGGTCTACTGCACGAGACGATACAGACGGGGTGCGCCTCTCTGCAGCAGCAGCTCAAGAATGTGAGGAGGAGGCTGCCTCCTGGAGTGCAGCTGCACGCCTTGCCTATTGATCTACAGGTAAATGAAACAAATGACATGCAAATATAACTGTGAAAACTGTATCAAGTTTAGTGCAGTATTTTAGCGGAACCACAACTAGTTTGATCACTGAAAATAAATGTATGTTTTAAAAATGGGGGGTTTCGGAATGCACTCATTCACCTTTATGCGTGTTTACTGTCTTCAGCCGGCCTGCTTTCTTCTTGCACTTGTACTTGAGTTTATGGTAATGTTTTGATGAGGACCATGTGATTAGCGTGAGGGGAGGGAGATCTCGAGGAGGGAGGGAAAAGGAAAGAGTCGGAAAATGATTGTTTTGTCTTCTATTGCTGTAATATCTTCTGTTATTTACAGTTAGTGGAACGTCTTCGTGGAGAATGCGCAACTACCCTCTGGCGCGCAGTGCGGGCCTCCTCTCTCGCCATGCGCGCCGCCACGGCCTGCGCTGCCACCGCCGGCGAGCGGGGCGAGGGTGCTCCGCTGCCGCACGCCGCGCTGGCTCAGGTGTGGGACAAAGCCATGGACAAGGCGTACCAGCAAGTAAGTATATTCTCACCGCACCTTATTTATACCAATTGATTTGCATAATTGTAAAACACATTTGACAGTATCATAATTTTGCATTCTTTTGATAATTTAAAATTCTCGAGAATTCATATGGATTCGATTTCTTGAGCTTATCTGTGTCCATGGATGCTATGTTGCCGGTATTGAGCTGTCAGTACGCACATCTTGCCCCTCCGCCAGCCGAGATAGAAGTGATCGACTGAACTGGCTCATGCAACAGACTGACACAAAATGTCATAGTCGTACCATCGACAATCAACCATCTGACACTGACACTATATCTATTTCTGTACTTTCTAATAATCTGTGACATTGCAGTGTTGTTAAAAAAAAGTCATTACCACCATTATTATCATTTAGATTTATATGAATTCAATCAGTCAATCGAGATGAATGTGATTTATATCGATTGCATTGATTAATATAGCCAAATATTACCGGTCAATACAACCATCCATTCCATCAAAACCATGGTTTTCACAGTATCGAAAATTGACCAAGCGAATAGCTTCAATTGTCTGTCGTTTACGCCTAGGACATGGTTGTACTCCAGTACATTTAGATAAAATTAGATTGAGAGATCACTCTCTCTGTGAGTGTGGACTTGACGAAGGCACACCAGACCATATATTTTTAATTGTTCTAAATATGCCACCTCGTTGTATGACTCCTTACCTAGTAATATCTTTCGACCCATTAACATTCAAACTATTCTTACACTTAACAACCCTGCTTTATTTTTAGCCCTTGGGGCTTACAGAACCCCACACACATGGAAGCTGGCTGGGCCCGGTTTCAGCTTTTTTAAATCAAGGGTTATCTATTGTCAGTCAGCGATAAAGGCACACCGTACTCACAAGTTCTTGATGTTTTCTTATCTTCTCTGTAATCTTCTTTGAGTATGCCCATTACACATTTCACACAATAAAATAAAATAGTTTTAAATAGTTCACACGACGAAAACCGACTGATGGTGAACACCAGTCGGTATTCGTCAGGGAAGGGTCAATTAACTAGCGTTCAGGAGATATAGCACACAGGACTCGGGATATTATTAATCAATAATCACAGGGGATGTATAACGCGCGCGTACGCCACTCTCTTTAATAATACTGACACCGACTCCCTCCGTCCGCGGCGTACCTAACACTCCTCAACACCCCCCGCCCCGCGGGCGATTGTAGTAAACAGCCCTTATTAAATATATTATTTTAAATAATATTAAATTGTAAACTTTTATCATATTATAAATAATTTTATGTTGGAAGATGATATATATTTATTGTCGGTGGCGTAAATTGTGATGTCTTATGTGTAAAATGTTGTCCTACAGGTATGCACGCAGGTCACCGTACTTACTAAATTAACTAACAAACTAAAAAAAAAATAAGAACGGTACAAAAATATTACACCGATCCATTTCCTCAAACTTGGCAGAACTTTACGTCGTCATTGGCAGAATTACTGCGAAATACAAGCAGCATCAAGCCACAAGGAAAAGAAAAAAAATACGACACAGACTGACAAATTGATACAATCTAAATTGTACCATCAACAATCAGAACAGCTGCACTTTGTATTCTATAAATCTATGATCTTACAGTGTTGCTATTCCAATAAACTAATTTACCATCGTTATTATATAAGGATACAGAAAGTCCATTATATCGTACAAAGTGAATTTTGTGAAAAGCTCGGTATTGCCATTACAAAATTGTAATTCACGTATATTATATATATATATATATGTGTCAGGATATAGTTGGGATAGGATAGTAATGAAGGCCGTGTCGGGGTATAGTTAGGGTAGGATAGTAATAAAGGGGACATGTTGTTAGTCCTTACATTGTATTTTGATGTGTTAACACAACCTTAGGTTAGGTTTATGTTAGGTTAGGTTAGCCTTATGTTAACCTAACCTAAGAGAAACAGTGAGACCAGGCAGTTGAGGTGAGTGTTATGATCATTTAAAGGATATCCTTAAGCCTATAACTTGGTCACAAGTCCAAGGCACTGCCTGAGTTCCTGTCCAAAAACTACAGAATCGTGATATTCGATTATTCGTTCATTTAAATCGACTCTCTGTTCTGACATATACATATTATACCACCAACAGAAAATTTTAGTATAGGTTTTGATTCCAAATATCAAAATCCAAATAAGTCATTCCACGTCAAATCGACCAATAGTTGGAATCGACCCCTTTCGATTTCAACAAATTTTGGTCAGAAGAAGAAGGTAGTATACAAAAAAATTTGAGCCAAAAAATTATAGTCGATCGTAAATTTTGACAATTCTGAAAAATTCAAAATTTCACAAATTGGAGATTTTTCAAAATTATTTTTTTTGGAATTTTTTTTATAGCCCCCTTTGAAACTTACCCTAAGCGATTTTTTTAATTACAATAATTTCGAGATTTTTAAAACATGTTTAAAAATATTTTGCATAACTTTTGGAAATTTTTTTTTTAATTTTTTTCCATTGCCGGAACTTCTTTATAGGATAAAAGAAAACTTCTGACCACAATTTGTCGAAATCAAAAGGGGTCGATTCCAACTATTGGTCGATTTGACGTGACTCATATCTTTTTAACAACGACAACAACAAATACCCTTTATACACATACAACATACAAGAAATGACGCTACTAAGAGTGATCTCTTCCAGACAACCAAGATGCTAGGATATCAATCCACAGAAATTTTAATTGCAACTTGATAACACTACACGTGTCTACCTTCTAAAGTAAGGTAATATATTTGCAGGACGACCACGGCGCTGTGAAGACGATAAAGCACGCGCTGTCCTCCGTGCTGGGCGACGTGGGCAAGCTGGCCGCCTTCACCCAGGACAAGGAGTATGACGTCATGTCGCTCACCAACGTCGCCTCTGATAAGGTTCTACATTTTTTCCCACATACACAAAATTGTACGAGGTATTATAGTATGGAGCAAGAGCGTTGCCAGCTGAGGCTTATCCATTACTTAGGGGACAGAGTGGGGGGCAAGTTGATATAAAGGTGATAAGGATAAGGTAAAGGTAGGATTTATATCACTCTTTACGTGCCCTTGACATTTTTGTATGGAACAGCTGATTATTTTGTGATTAAAAGATTGGTTCCATAATAAAAGTTTGTAAAGATGAGCGTATTTATCCCAATTCTGACACTAGGCTGGCAATTAAGATAAAAAATATAATTTAAAATATTGTAGGATATTCAGAAGCAGAAGAGGGCTTCCCTTCTTCTCTTAATTACATATATATTAATAGACGAGTGGCCTGCCCTCACTTCGCTTCGGTTATTTAAAGCAGAATTATCCTTAAATTGTCACTCGATAATACCACACGTGATAATACTAATTATTTTATTATATATATTGCAGCCAACTCCGCCAATAGTGGTGCGAGCTCAGCTGGTGAAGAAGCAGCTGGAGGAGACGAAGACCTTGACCATCCGGCTGGAGAACAAGGAAGCTGATATAAAGGAGTTGAGGAAGGCGCTTAAGGTATATGATACATTTCGTGACACGAGATCTTTATATATAAAATTAGCTTTTTGTTGGAAAGAGATGCTTTTGGGGTGGACATTATTTAATATTATTGTTTTTAGAGTTCAGACATTACGACAACCACTTAGTTCTCAATCTATATTAATATTCAATTCAAATTTCTGTAAAACAATAATTTGCTATACAATAACATACAATATAAATTAATTGTATATTTTTAATCCTTATATTGAATATATTTATGGTCATTAATAATAATTACCCGTGAGGGGACGGGTTTGAATACAATTCCCCTCTGCCGCTGGGCATCTCGTAGGAGCTGAGTAACCCAACACCCCTTGGTGGTAGGGGATCTGTTCCCCGACTGGCTTACGACCACCAGCATGCGAATCCGACCTCCCAAGTGTACGACGCATCCCGTTCGAGACGCATGTGGCCACCAGACCTACACCCTCCCTCTCACATCTCATTCTCATCAGCAGTATAAGAGTCATTCTCTTGTATTGCTGATGTCCACGGGCGACGGTGGCCACTTACCATCAGACCATCGGCCGTCGGCGCATTGAGGTGACAGAGTCGTGTGTAATAATAGTTGTTGTGTTATCGAAGGCAAAACAAGAGGAGTTGTCGGAGATGCAGATCCGCCGGGAGCTCGGCGAGCGCAAGCTGGTGGCTGCGGCGCGGGACGCCGAGGTGCGCGCGCAGCAGCTACAGAGGAGGCTCGATGATGCTCAGAATCAATTGAAGAGGTACACTACATTAATTTATATATCCCTTGCTTTAACGGTGAAGGAAAACATCGTGAGGAAACCTGCACTCCTGAAAGTTCCCAAAAGTTCTCAAAGGTGTGTGAAGTCTGACAATCCGCACTGGCCCAACCTGAACCGACTCCAGCAGTGGACTATTAACAAGTTATGATAATGATGAGTACTCATAGTCCAGTGACTACCCATTCTTGTCATAATTGTGAGATTGAAGAGGACCTTCCGATGTGACGTCCCATATTTCAAAATTGTAGATCCTACATTAAATTAAATTTAACATGTATTAACATAAAGGAAACTTATCTTATTTTATAGTCTGAATTTTAAAAACTATAATTTATTGCTCGATTCGATTGTTATACGATTTTGCACATTAAAAGTCTTATTTTTTTTTATTTCATGGCTTTCTCTAGGTTTTGACTGATTTACTAATTGAATTTCTGTTTTATACAAAGTTTTTTTTAAAAACATCACACCATAGACTGGTAGTCAATTACTAAACACATGAAGCGCTGCTTTTCACAAAAACTTTTGCATAATATTTATATACAACTCGTAGAAAAATGATATTGAATGGACTATTGGGTAAACGCAATGTAGACACTGCTACCGAACTGATAAATAACCAAAATTACGTCACGAAGGTTCACTTAACAAGAGGTTAACTTACGCACTGACATATATTTCAGAAAAGAAAAGGAGTTCGAAGAAACCATGGACCATCTCCAACAAGACATCGATTCACTGGAAAGCGAGCGAGGAGCTTTACGAGACAAACTCAAGTTGTATGCCAAGCGAGGGACTCACCATGGTAACATACATATAATATATTTATATGTAGGGTACGTTTCCACCAGATATGTGAGGGAGATGTGTTCGTTAAGAATCAAAATGATTCTATTCGTTCTCAACAAACATTCCTCGCTGCACCTCGTACAACTTTATTATATTGTAAACAATTGAAAAGGTCAAAGAACATGGTTGACGGTTACTCTGACTTATTTATTTATTTAATTTACAACATTACAGTTTTATTGTATTATAGTTGTGGAATGTATTAAAAACAAACAAATTTCTTCGATTTGATCACACCGCTAACACTGTTACATATAGAGCTGAAGCGTTTGTTTGTTTGAACGAGCTAATCTCAGGAACTACTGGTCCGATTTGAAAAATTCTTTCAGTGTTAGATAGCCCATTTATCGAGGAAGGCTATAGGCTATATATCATCACGCTACGACCCATAGGAGCGGAGCTACACGCGGAAGAAGTCGCGCAGGTCGACTAGTCCTATAATAGTTAAAGTCAGAGAGTGAAGAAATATTATTTTAATTATAATTGAATTTTAATTTAAAAAAAAAAAGAAATGCTAAATCTATATATACGAGTATAAAAGGAGAAGCTGACTGACTGACATATCAACGTAGCGCCTAAACTATAAGGGTTAGAAACTTGAAAAGTTCCTTTTATAACATAGGGGAGCACTAAGAAAGGATTTTTGAAAATTCACCCCCTAAGGGGGTAAAACGGGGGTGCAAAGTTAGTATGAAACTTTGCCGTTTTTGAAGTTATTCAAATGAAATTCAGTATGAAGGTTCTTCATTGGCAGTCATGAAACACATGTAAAATAGTTTATCGAAAATCATCCCTTAAAGGGGTAAAAGAGGGGTGCAAAGTTAGTATGACCACCTCATGAAATTATTAAATATGTCTACAGACGATCTCCTGTAGACTACCTATATTACCTATATTGACTATAGAATTACAAAACTGTAGAGCTCGCTACACATCCTTGCACATCTCTGGTGGAAACGCAGCCTTAGGGAGCTTTGTTGTATAGATTCTATTATAATTAATTGTTTTATGAAAAACACATTTAAAGTCGAATTTTTCATATTTTAAAATTCTGACAATCGAAACTATTTTTTGCTGTTAGATATTAGTTTATAAACCAAAACGTTCTTATCCCTTAAACCCTTAAAGGCTACAATGAATTTGTTACAAACTGGTATTAATATAATTGGAATATTTTTTTTTCTAGAGTTTATTCGTTGTGACAAAGAAATCGTTTGTAAACCTTTAAAAATCATATTTATTATATTTTTTTTAATTTTAGCTCACTCACGAAGGATTTTCTACCAATATTTGGTAAAAAAATCACTTTAGTTATATGGGCCCCCCTTAAATATTTATTTTAGTATTTTTTATTATATGGGCAACAGAAATCAAGTCAAAGCTATCACGGCTCATGAGATACAGCCTGGTGACAGACAGACAGACGGATAGACAGCGGAGTTTTAGTAACAGTGTCCCATTTTTACCCTTTGAGAATGGAGGACTAAAAAAGAAAAAAAAATGTGGAGCTAAAATTTAAAAAAAGTATAAAAATGGCGGAAAAGAGTGATTTAAAAAAAATTAATTTCCTTTTTTTGGACTTAAAAGAAGAGACCTATAAAGACTAATATTTGATATTTTTTAAAATCTAAATCAGCATTTTAATAAATGGAAAGTTTTAAAACTAGCAACAGTTAAATTGTTAGAATTATAGATTAAATTTAATTATGTATATTAAAATGGGTTAGATATTTATTTATATTTGATGTGTGCAGCGCTGGCGTCGCCTGTGGCTCGCGACTACTCACGTAAGATACATGTATATGTGTCTAACTGTAACTGCATGTTTCATTTATATGCTTAAAAAACAAAAGAAGTGCTATATTACATGAAGTTTTGTTTGTTACACGATCACGCAAAAACGGCTGAACTGATTTCGATGAAATTTGGCACACAGATACTTTTTTTATCCCGGAAATATTTTTTTTATATATGACATGTAATATAGCACTATAACAATATTTTTTTTTTTTAATAACAACTACTACTTTGCTTTAAAAATTGTTTTGCTGAACAATCTAATGAGTTCAAACTTCAATTAATAATTCATATTTATTTGTTAAGTTCTTTAATTGAAAATAAAATTCAAATTCAAATTTGGAATCTAAAATCTTTGATAATAAAAGCGATCTCAACGCTCCAAACGCTGCTAAACGTCATTAATGACGTCATGACTTGTGCTCATTCGAATCGTGGATCGTTGCGAGCGTTACATAATTGATGATCTGTGGTTCGAAATTTGGCGGGATTTTAAAACAACAAAAATGGCGATCATGTAAATAACTTTATTTGATACGTATAAAGATTAATTAGTGGACGTGAATTTTTCTGCAGTGCTTATTTATTAAAAATTAATTTTAGTTTCAATTAAATTATAAATATAATCAATAATATAAATTAATTTAACCAATAATTATAAACTTAACCTCTTGTAACTATTGCTTTATAACTCGCCATCTGAATTATTTACGTTAACACTCAAAACGGTCAATTATCGAGACGCTCGCGCACAAGTGGAACGGGAAAAACCGCGGTCGTGAGCGTGGGCGTTGAGCTCGCTTAGTGGAAGCAAAATTGTATGTAAAATAGATTTTAAAATTGAATTTGGATGTATAATCCAAAGATTAATCACGATATAACGATAATCCGTTTTAAACGGCATCTTACGACAAAGTTAAACATTTTACTAGAATTTATACTTATTTCAAACTTTCATTTTGGCGCCATTTTGAATATTGATAGAAATAATTTAATTATATTTTTTGTTTCATCCAAAAAAAATAATCGAACAGATGGGCAAACATAGATTCACAATAAGTTAGTGTTGGAGGCAGAATAATTTAATACCTTTACAAAATTATAAATAAAAAAAAAATAGTTTCTTTCTGACATACTTGCTTCTCTATAGGATTTGATTGTTGTAAAAGGCTGTACGGTGTAATACATTTGCATTTAACATTATGCAACAAAAACAGGAAAAAAATTAATGCTATCAAAGGCTGTACGGTGTAATACATTTGCATTTTCCATTATGGGAAAAAAACAGAGAAAAAACAATTATTGCTGTCATCACATTTTCAATTATCGTCATATTTCAACCAATTTACACAAAACCTTCGCCTATCTATTAGTAAAACCGCATGAAAATTCATTCAGTAGTTTAAAATTTATCGCAAACAGACAGACGACACCTTTTTTTTATTACTTATAAAAAAAGGTGAAGTTTTTATTCCAAATTATTAAAAAAATAATTAATATTCTAGCGGTGGTGACACCAACGCCAACAGCACCAAAAGACGCAACGCGTAAGATTAGTAGTCGATGTTGCATCATTTATGACATAGCATGTCTATTTATTTTGCTAAATACAAAAGGCTATTTTTTATTCAAAAGCGGTGCTTTTTTTAATCTGTGTAATGTGATTCTGCATGAATAAGGTTGAGTGTTGCCAACTTAGCTATTATAATACACCTGTCAGCTACTAACGCAGTATTTGATATTCCAAGTTTATTTTTTTTTATAATTTCTCTAATTTTTATTTTTAATAATTTAGCTATATTTAAATACTTTTTAAAATAAAAAAAAAATAGTTTTCTGGACGCGACGATGTTCAAATAAAAAATTAACTACATAATTCTTGAAAGTGATCGAACCCCCTGAGGGTCGATATACATTACTTTGGGAATCTAACTTAATAATTATTTTTGCCATTTTCTCCATCATTTTCTAATTTTTTTGCAATTGGTAACACACATACATGCATGATTTTCTATGTTAATGTAATTAATACTAAATACAATCAATTTTTTTTATTTTTTTATAACATTAAATATATATCGTAGAAGAGACACCAGTGAAGGTGACGCCAGGTATCGCTGCTGGAGAAGTCAACGAGGCTTTGCAGCATCAGCTCAAAGTCCTCAGCTGGTAAGTTTCAATCCAACCATATTTTTTTATATCCAATATGGCGACCGCATAAACAGATTGATAATTCTTCTTGTTTCTACAGGACAGTGGAACGTGAACGCGAAGCGCGTGTGGCGGCGTGTGCGAAGGCCGAGCGGGCGGCGTTGAGAGCCCTACGACCGCTCCACCACCCTGCAGCGCCAGCAGCAGCACAGCGGCGCCGCGCTGCATCAGCTCTGGAACAGCAGCTCGTTCAGTTGCAAACTGTAAGTTTCTTTGCTTCTCTACTATAATATGAATCACTCTATCCATTAAAAAAATCGCAACAAAATCCGCTGCGTAGTTTTAAAGATCTAAGAGTACAGACGCCATGGAAACGACTGTTATATACTATGTAGTGATATTTTACTATGTTGGTTAATTTGATGGCGAGTGTCTAAAATTCTAGATCTAAGGCTTTTACTTTAATAGATATCATCCTGTCTCATTCTCACACAATAACTTGTACTGTACTAATATAAAAACCTTGAATACCCTCATATTTCAAATCAATATCTTCAAATCAAGCGCACGGCTTGGTCGTCCCGAAGATGACGTCACAGATCACGTCAAGTAATGAAACAATCTCTCTATAATTTATATGCATTTTAGGAATGGACGCTGTTCGTAGCCAAATCAGGACTAGTGAAGTTCCCTGACGACCTCAGCAAGTATGCCAAAGCTTTGGAGCAGCACAAGGAGAAGCAGAAAGAGATCAGAAGAAGATTGGAGGTATTTATATTAAAACATGGGACCATCAAGCTAGCCCTCTCATTGACCAAAAAAAAGAGTTCTTTACCCTCAAAAAACTATGACGCTTTACGTCACTATAAGATTTTCAATTTATATAATGAATCAATATGTTATTGTTTAGGAGAAACTGTTGAACTTGCAAGCGGAGGTGCGCAACCTGGTGTCGCTGCATCGACCCTGGAGGTGTGTGGAGGCGGACTTCACTGAGTTCCCTGCGCCCGAGCTCACTGCCGTAAGTCACTCGCTCACTCATAATTTTTTTAATTAACTAACAAGGATTCCGTATTTGTACGACTCATACAAATAAACTCTATTTAATTTGGCCAATATTTTAAACCAGGTACAAACTGGCAACACTAATAACAAAAACAATTAGCTTCACTGAGAGAAAATAGTTTTTTTAATCAATTTCATCTTGAGTCACTGTCTATTGAATCTTTACAAGAGTACAGACGCCACAGAAACGACTGTGTTATACCATGTATAGATATGTCTATTGAATCTACCGCAAGAGTACAGACACTACGGAAACGACTGTGTTATACCATGTAAAGATATGTCTATTGAATCTTTACCGCAAGAGTACAGACGCCACGAAAACGACTGTGTTATACCATGTAAAGATATGTCTATTGAATCTTTACCGCAAGAGTAGAGGCGCCACGGAAACGACTGTATTATACCATGTAAAGATATCTGTATGGATCTTATATATTTCCAGGCGTTAACGTCACGATCGATAGACATCGGCACCATCAAGTACCCGGCGTCGGAGTCCGCGCATGATGACACCATCTACGTCACTCCTTCACAACTTGCGAGGTTATATTTTATATATCACTTAGTGTCAGCTCAAATACATGTTCATTCCATAGTCCACACATAATATAATGCTATCCATTTGGTACTCGATATTATCACTCATCACCACTTTAACTATATTCTTTATCACTTTATTACACAAAGGAACTGTTACAAAACGTCACATTGATCATTTTTGGCGGGAAATGTTCTGATTGTCATTGTTGCCACTAGAAGAAATATTATTTTATTGCGACTGCCATACCACAAAAGAAAAGTCATGACATATCTAAGTTATTTTAAATACGAGTTTTATTTCAGGGAATCATTGTTATAAAAAACCCGTTGAATACGTAATTTTTTTTTTAATTTTTGAAATGTGTATTTGATCTGGCATCAATGAATGAATTTAGTTTTAAATAAAAATAATCTATTTAGTATAAACTTTATGTAACGTCACTCGATTTAACGACTAAAGCGTCGGATTCACTTGACGCACTCAATAACGACACACATTCGTGTGCACGTGTGTGTGTGCGTTCATTTATTTATTGTATCGTTTAATTACGTTCCTTACTCACTTCAATGTTGTTATGTAAGTAGTGGCGCCATCTAGTTTTACATTTCAACAACTATTACTATTAATCATTTTATCATTGGATGAAAAGTTAAGAAGTCGAGTTGTAAATTTTAAAAAAAAATGTTTCAGGTTGCGAGAAATAGTAACAGAACTACAATCTGATGAAGTACAACTGGATCTGAAGCCGCTAGACCGGACTGTATGCGCCGCTTGATTTTATGCTAATTTTATTTATTGTAGCAATAACAAAATGGCGATCTGATACCGTAACAGTAAATTCCAATTATTAACAATATAAATAAATAAAAGCATGCTTATGGTATTAACTTGTAATAAGACAATAAGGAATATGCGTATTTTATTCTTATCCCGCAGAAACTGAATTTTCCGGGATAAAAAATATATTATGTGTTCAACCGTTTGTGTGTTTGTGTTACAAACATCTAAACAAACAAACTCCATAAGATTTGTTTAAAAATTCCAAATGCTTAAAAATTTAATGCAGCGCCATCTATTTGAAAATTATGGAACTTATACGCAACTGCACTTTGCTTTGGTTTATCTTTAATCTGGAAGTTTAAAAAAAACATTTATTATAATATAAATGAAATAATGTTGAGATAGAGTTATTTGTATATTAGCGTTACGTACAAGTTAATTGTAAGATATTTATTATTTAATGGATTAAATATATATTAAATGTTTTGTGTATTTATTTTTGTAGGATCATTACAGAGCCACTCTAATTTGACCCTTTTATTAATATGGATTTATTTAAAATGGGAGCTCTTCTTAGATTTGTTTAACTCGCGAACATCACAAATAGACTATTGATTTTAAAACTGCAAATATCACAATTTTATTTCAGGAATGTCAGAACAAATAATAGATGGCGCTAGTTACAAACGGCCGAAATTAATATTTAATCTCAGTTAAAATTTTTTGGATTACATATTGAAAATGGGATTCCAAATTTTGTTCTATCTAGAAATCAACGATTTTGAATTGAGATAGATTATTCGACAGTTACTTAAACAGACGGAAATGTTCGGAATGTGTGATATTTACAAGTTTTCGACAGACAACAATCACAAACGTTTCGAAGCAACGCGTCAATGTTCACTACGCTAATAATAGATGGCGCTGTATACAGAAATGTTAAAAAATGCAGAAATTTAAATATTTGCATATAAAATTCCCTGTTTTTAATCTGCAATTCATAATCTTTGTATAATTTCTATGAACAAATTTGAATTTGGAATTTATTTCTACGATATAATCCAAAGTTAAATACACAGAAAAGTTTCAAATAAATATAACACTAGTATCAAATGGTAAAAACGACTTAAATAACTAATTACCTTAAGTAACTAAAAGACTGTTTCTGTATTACCAAAATGGTCTTCACTCAGCATTAGCTGATTCTGTTTAAGCAGAGTCAGGGCTGGTCTTCCGTGAAGCCAGTTTGACGTCTGGACGGATAATATATGGTCTAGGGACATGTATCCATGTAATATAAATATATATGAATAATAAAGGTCAAATATTGAGAGAATTTAATTTCTAATAAAAAAAATAGATAAATTAATTTTTTTTTACACTACACATACATAATGTAGGATAGATATGCTAGCTAGCCAACTGCTTTTGTAATAAATATTTCTTAACTTTTATTCTGAAATTTTGTTTCGATTTTGAGATGTCTCGAAAAGGTGGTGGTAAATTATTCCAGCGTTTGCTAGCTGCATATCTAAAGCTCCCTCTAAACGCGGCTGTAAAATGTTGCGGCGTTTTCAACATCCAGCTTCTGGTATGGCGGGAATCTTGTGCAAATAGTCTGGTTTATGAAATTTTAGAATCCCGAACAATAATGTTGCCAGATGTAGTTCTCTTGAGTATTTTGGCATCATTAATGAACGGGCATCATCATGAAAACCTATTCATTTAATCCGTTAGTAAATATTTCAAGGGTTCAAAACTAGATGGCGTTAATATATGAAGTGTTCAAAACAGATAATAGATGGCGCTGTTTGTAATATAAATAAATTGCCTTTCCCATTATGGAATAAATTCTGGTAACTTTTTGACCTACTAAAGACAAAATTGTACTGTATAATATTTGTGAAATGACATAGGATATCTTTAATTACGAAAAATACAATATTAGTATTTATAATAGCGATAGAATTGGCAGGTTGTCATCCGTGTACCGTGTTCCACAAATGGAACAGTACAAAGCGAATTGAAGCGTCGAACGGATCCAGGGTCCCCCTGTACGATTAATTTAAATACTTCACATTCCTGTAGACAGGGACGGATTCAACAATACTTACGAAATTTAAATCTGGTAATTTTTTTTTGATATTAAATCTTAAGTTGTTTAACAAATGTTATAATAATTAATGTTTCTAATGTAGTTTCAATAAATGGTTGACACTTCAATTCACTTGCTTTAACGGTGAAGGAAAACATCGCGAGGAAACCTGCACTCCTGAGAGTTCCCTAAAGTTCTCCGTCGGTGTGTGAAGTCTGCCAACCCGCACTGGCCTAGTGTGGTGGGCTATGGCCTAATACCCTCCTCATTCTGAGAAGGAGACCCAGCTCAGCAGTGGGCCATTGAAGGGTCGTGATGAGTACTATATATGTATACATATTTATATATAAACTAAAAATAATAAAACTTAGAGGAATGTTTGAGCGTCAGTCGTGGGTTCAGCCATTGGACTACTGACATGGCCCCCTCCTAACAATAATTTAGTTTTTTTGGAGGGGTTATGGAATAGTCCTGTCTTGGTCTCGTCTTGGTCTTGTCTTGGTTGGATATTAAGTATTACATTTTTAGTCTAATAATAATATTTAATATGCATGTCAGGGTATAGTTGGGGTAGGATAATAGTGAAGGCCGTGTTGGGCTGTAGTTGGGGTGGGATGATGATAAAGAAAGTTAATTATCACTTCCGTCGCGAGTTTTATATTCAACGATTTTTAATAGTCTCCAACGAGTAAAAGATTAATCGAGTAGGCATCTATGGTGCAAGAGTAAAATAATAATCACTTCCGTCCGCCCCACCCGTGGAGGGGAATACTAGCTAGTCTCGACTCTTTATATGCCATTGACAGTCTGACTGAAGTCTTAGTCGTGCGCGGTCTCTCAAAGTAGTCTCTGGATAGTGTTAAAGTCAGTGTTTGTGTTAGTGCTGACTGATTAAGGTCACGTAAGTACCTTACAATGCCACGCGTCTTGTGTTAGGTTAGGTTTATGTGAGACAAACCTTAGGTTTAGACAGTGAGACCGGGCAGTAAAGGTGAGTGTTATGATCATTTAAAGGAGCTCCTTAAGCCTACACCTTGGTCACAAGTCCAAGGCACTGAAATACGGCCTTCTCCATTAGATTTGATTAATTCATTCAACCAAATCATCTCTCTGTTCTGACATGCACAATATATTATATTTTTGTCTCTGTTCCGACGGATTTGAGCCAAAATGATCTCGTTCGATGATCATCAAAGTTGTGTGTTTATGAAGGATTCCCTAGTGATATTATTGTACTAGCTACTTTGTGGACTGTATTGGGAAGGAAAAGGAATGCCTCCGACTTCAATCTTACGCTTCCAAATAACAGAAGATGTCTACTCATCAGATTTGCAGACTGCCACCAGGCACGCGCCAAGCATAAATACTTATGAGCGCCTATACTTGGAGAGCAAAAAAAGGTCGTTCGCCAACAAGTATCTTCTGCGCCAATCATTTGCGCCATGTTGTTTTTTTCATTTCGAATCATTTCGTTTTGGTGCCCCCAAAAAGTTCCTAGCGTCTTTTCTGCCCTGGTGCCGTCGCACGACTTCGCACATATGGACGGCGCGTCCCCGACTGCAACTCCTGGAGGCGGCTCCTGTTCCTCTTCAGATTTTATTTCATAAGCTAAGCATAAGTTGCGTGGTACACGGGTACGGAAGTAAGGGCGGCGGGGGGAACAGATTATATAGGGGATAGACAAGCGTCGCGCAACGCCATCTAGCTGCGGGGCGAGCAAACAACTCTCACGATCTTCCAACGCAAGATCGAACAAGATTATTAGTTTTAATAAAGTAAGCTGGAGTCCACCCCTGTTATAAAAGAGACAGATATTTATAACATTTGCAACGAGTGGGGAGGTGGGGAGATTTGTTGTCGTTACGCATTATCAGCTTGTTTAATATACCGTCAACTATACACTATACACTGAACAGGGACACGTGTGTCACACTAATTACACGCACATTCACACACTTAATAGATTGTCATTTTTTATAATGTTTATAGTCTGTGACAATATAATATTTTATATGGCAACACTTCTTTCTCCAGATGTGTAGAATACTCACGTATTTATTTGCAATCCCCACTTCCTTGATTTGTGTTTATCAGTTGGCCAACATTCAAGAAAGTAAAATTGCTACATTAAACATCAGGATGCTACTCAAATTATGAGTGTTGCCAACATCATAATTAACAATAGGTACAGTGTAAACTCGATGTAACTATCAAATGAGAATACCTACAAGGTGAAAATGATATATTGTCGTCGTTAATGAGAACGTGATGTTACATAGAGTGTATCGATGTATAGTGCACAAGCTAAGTCATGTCATGTCGTGTGGTCTTGTGTTGTGGTCTTGTCTTGGTCTCGTCTTAGTCATGTCTTGGTCTCGTATGAGTCACGTTTTGGTCTTGTCTTGTCATATATCCATATTAACGTTTTGTTCTTGGTCTTAGTCTTGGTCTTGGTTTTTTCTTAGTCGTCTTGTCTCGTCTTGTCTTAGTCATGTTTTGGTGTTTTCTTAGTCATGTTTTGGTCTTGTCTTGTCTTAGTCATGTTTTGGTGTTTTCTTGGTCATGTCTGGTTTTTTCTTAGTCATGTTTTGGTCTTGTCTTGTCTTAGTCATGTTTTGGTGTTTTCTTGGTCATGTCTGGTTTTTTCTTAGTCGTCTTGTCTCGTCTTGTCTTAGTCATGTTTTGGTGTTTTCTTAGTCATGTTTTGGTCTTGTCTTGTCTTAGTCATGTTTTGGTGTTTTCTTGGTCATGTCTGGTTTTTTCTTAGTCATGTTTTGGTCTCGTCTTGTCTTAGTCATGTTTTGGTGTTTTCTTGGTCATGTATTGGTTTTTTCTTAGTCATGTCTTGGCCTTGTCTTGTCTTAGTCATGTTTTGGTGTCTTCTTGGTCATGTCTTGGTTTTTCCTTACTCAAGTCTTGGTCTTGTCTTGTCTTAGTCATGTTTTGGTGTTGTCTTGGTCATGTCTAGGTTTTATCTTAGTCTTGTCATGTCTTGGGCTTGTCTTGTCTTAGTCATGTTTTGGTGTTTTCTTGGTCATGTATTGGTTTTTTCTTAGTCATGTCTTGGTCTTGTCTTGTCTTAGTCATGTTTTGGTGTCTTCTTGGTCATGTATTGGTTTTTTCTTAGTCATGTCTTGGTCTTGTCTTGTCTTAGTCATGTTTTGGTGTCTTCTTGGTCATGTATTGGTTTTTTCTTAGTCATGTCTTGGGCTTGTCTTGTCTTAGTCATGTTTTGGTGTTTTCTTGGTCATGTATTGGTTTTTTCTTAGTCATGTCTTGGGCTTGTCTTGTCTTAGTCATGTTTTGGTGTTTTCTTGGTCATGTATTGGTTTTTTCTTAGTCATGTTTTGGTCTCGTCTTGTCTTAGTCATGTTTTGGTGTTTTCTTGGTCATGTATTGGTTTTTTCTTAGTCATGTCTTGGTCTTGTCTTGTCTTAGTCATGTTTTGGTGTTTTCTTGGTCATGTCTTGGTCATGTCTTAGTCATGTCTTGGTCTCGTATTAGTCACGTTTTGGTATTGTCTTGGTCATGTCTTGGTTTTTTCTTACTCATATCTTGGTCTTGTCTTAGTCATGTCTTGGTCTTATCTTACTCATATCTTGGTCTTGTCTTAGTCATGTCTTGGTCTTATCTTAGTCATGTCTTGGTCTTATCTTAGTCATGTCTTGGTCTTGTCTTAGTCATGTCTTGGTCTTATCTTAGTCATGTCTTGGTCTTGTCTTAGTCATGTCTTGGTCTTGTCTTAGTCATGTCTTGGTCTTATCTTAGTCATGTCTTGGTCTTGTCTTAGTCATGTCTTGGTCTTGTATTAGTCACGTTTTGGTCTTGTCTTGTCATACATCCATATTAACGTTTTGTAATGTAACCTTATCGCTTCTGACAGTATACACTTGTCTAACGTAACGTGTACCACGTTTGACATTACTGTCACCCGTTTGATCAATACTCATAGTCTGAACCGAACAACGCCTGTCTGGTCAGCTAGTCTGTCTATAATAACGCAATTATTAAATCTAAAATAAAAGCAAAGAGTTCAAAAACCAACAGTTTCGTTATTTTGGTTAATAACAGCCCCCAATTTAATTTAGAGCATAGTTATTGTGAGTTCGAGTGTCGACATCAAACGGGAATATTTCATAAGCGCGCGTTTGATGTTGCCTCCCTCTCCCCCCTCTCCCACCTCTCCTGCTAATCATAAAAACATTCAATATTACCAGAAACAAAGCATACCGCAGTGTTGCCTACAAAACTTTCACTACGCCTTTCCCTAATACATGGTGTTAGTTATGTTGGTAACATTGTTCAGTTCTTACAACTGCATGACAATTGACGTCATAGTCCGCCATATTAGATTTAGTGAATTTTGCGTATTCTTCTCAACAATCCCTTTCATTTGATATGAAAATTTTATCCGCCATCTTGGGCTGTCCGCCATATTGGATTTAGAATGACATCACTTAGTTTCCCATGTCTTATCGTTCTTAATAAAGATTATTTTAGATGTTTTCTGTAATTTTTTTAAAAAAATCCCTATTTTTTTTTAAATTTTAATACGACATTGACAAAATGTATTAGTCCGCCATCTTAGGCTACCGCCATATTGGATTTAGAATGACATCACTTAGCTTCCCATATCTTATCGTTCTTAATAAAGATTATTTTAGATGTTTTCTGTAATTTCTTTTTTAAAAATCCCTATTTTTTTTAAATTTTAATACGACATTGACAAAATGTATTAATCCGCCATCTTAGGCTGTCCGCCATGTTAGATTTAGAATGACGTCACTTAGCTTACATTGTATTGTAGTTTGCATTGTAGTTTTTCATTAAAAAATGTTTGGAAGTTTTCTGTAATTTTTTAAAAAAAATCCTTGTTTGTTGTGTAAAAATAATAAAAAAAAAATTTGAATAAACAATTTCATTTCATTTAATTAAATATCAACTTGAATTAATAAACAATAAATAATAAAAGTTCCCGCAAACGGCAATTAGTTATAGAGATGGCAACACTGGCGACACCGGCCGCACTGAGCGGTGATTATTGCATTCCGCGGCTTCCCACCCACAAAAATATCATTTGTTGTTACTG
Organism: Limenitis camilla; assembly: GCA_905147385.1. Lineage (NCBI taxonomy): Eukaryota > Metazoa > Arthropoda > Insecta > Lepidoptera > Nymphalidae > Limenitis > Limenitis camilla. The sequence goes on along the minus strand of LR990253.1, from coordinate 3,678,714 downwards.
AATACAAGAGCTACGAAATACTTATTATGTTTTATTCAAAACTACCCACCCTGGCTTCGCTCGGCTGAATTTAATCACGTGTATGTGTTTTTAATTTTCATCATATTTTTTTATATGGAACTCGGAGAAAATGGAAGGGAGAGAGGAGAGGGGATAGATTGAAAACTACTAGATAGTCCTACTGTACCGATAAATAACTAAACTAACTAACTAAGCAGTGCCTTGGACTTGTGACCAACCTGTAGGATTAAGGATATCCTTTCATTCAATTGAAACACTCGCCTCCACTGAGATGATAAAATATATGACAAACTTTTATCCTCTATTTCAACCCCTTTAAGCCTTTTTTTTGGGGATAAAAGGTAGCCTATGTCCTTCCACAAGCTCTAGTCTATCTCTGTGCTAAATTTCATCAAAATCGGTCCAGCTTTTCATGAGTTATTTAAGGTGTAACTTATATGGTCTTGGGTAAAGTAACTTTGTCTATCTGTTACGCTTTTACGCTTAAATCACTAAACTGAATTTGATGAAATTTTGTACAGAGATAGACTAGAGCTAGGGAAACGACGTAACCTTCTTTTTATTGCGAAAAAAGGCTTGAAGGGGTTGAAATAGGGGATGAAGTGCATGTTGAGCTGCGTGATCGTTTATGTCTTTTGGAATAAATAAAAATAATTGGTGGTAATTCAATTTATTAGAATAGCAACACTGTAAAATAACAGATAATAGAAGGTATACTGTATCTGTTTATCATATAGATTGAATCAGTTTGTCAGTCTGTGTCGTATAAGTTAAGACAGGCAAATAACAGCAACATGGCTGACTCTGAAATATACCTATACTAGTCGACCCGCGCGACTTCATACGCATATAGCTCCGCTCCTATCGGTCTTAGCATGATGATATATAGCTTATAGGCTTCCTCGATAAATCGGCTATCTAGCACTGAAATAATTTTTCAAATTGGACCAGTAGTTCCTGAGATTAGCGCGTTCAAACAAACAAACTCTGCAATTTTATATATTAATACTAGTCGACCTGCGCGACTTCTTCCGCGTGTAGCTCCGCTCCTATTGGTCTTAACGTGATGATATATAGCCTATAGCTTTTCCCAATAAATGGGCTATCTAACACTGAAAGAATTTTTCAAATCAGACCAGTAGCTACTGAGTTTAGCGCGTTCAAACAAACAAACTCTGCAATTTTATATATTAGTACTAGTCGACCTGCGCGACTTCTTCCGCGTGTAGCTCCGCTCCTATTGGTCTTAACGTGATGATATATAGCCTATAGCTTTTCCCAATAAATGGGCTATCTAACACTGAAAGAATTTTTCAAATCAGACCAGTAGCTACTGAGTTTAGCGCGTTCAAACAAACAAACTCTGCAATTTTATATATTAGTACTAGTCGACCTGCGCGACTTCTTCCGCGTGTAGCTCCGCTCCTATTGGTCTTAACGTGATGATATATAGCCTATAGCTTTTCCCAATAAATGGGCTATCTAACACTGAAAGAATTTTTCAAATCAGACCAGTAGCTACTGAGTTTAGCGCGTTCAAACAAACAAACTCTGCAATTTTATATATTAGTACTAGTCGACCTGCGCGACTTCTTCCGCGTGTAGCTCCGCTTCTATTGGTCTTAACGTGATGATATATAGCCTATAGCTTTTCCCAATAAATGGGCTATCTAACACTGAAAGAATTTTTCAAATCAGACCAGTAGCTCCTGAGTTTAGCGCGTTCAAACAAACAAACTCTGCAATTTTATATATTAGTACTAGTCGACCTGCGCGACTTCTTCCGCGTGTAGCTCCGCTCCTATTGGTCTTAACGTGATGATATATAGCCTATAGCTTTTCCCAATAAATGGGCTATCTAACACTGAAAGAATTTTTCAAATCAGACCAGTAGCTCCTGAGTTTAGCGCGTTCAAACAAACAAACTCTGCAATTTTATATATTAGTACTAGTCGACCTGCGCGACTTCTTCCGCGTGTAGCTCCGCTCCTATTGGTCTTAACGTGATGATATATAGCCTATAGCTTTTCCCAATAAATGGGCTATCTAACACTGAAAGAATTTTTCAAATCAGACCAGTAGCTCCTGAGTTTAGCGCGTTCAAACAAACAAACTCTGCAATTTTATATATTAGTACTAGTCGACCTGCGCGACTTCTTCCGCGTGTAGCTCCGCTCCTATTGGTCTTAACGTGATGATATATAGCCTATAGCTTTTCCCAATAAATGGGCTATCTAACACTGAAAGAATTTTTCAAATCAGACCAGTAGCTCCTGAGTTTAGCGCGTTCAAACAAACAAACTCTGCAATTTTATATATTAGTACTAGTCGACCTGCGCGACTTCTTCCGCGTGTAGCTCCGCTCCTATTGGTCTTAACGTGATGATATATAGCCTATAGCTTTTCCCAATAAATGGGCTATCTAACACTGAAAGAATTTTTCAAATCAGACCAGTAGCTCCTGAGTTTAGCGCGTTCAAACAAACAAACTCTGCAATTTTATATATTAGTACTAGTCGACCTGCGCGACTTCTTCCGCGTGTAGCTCCGCTCCTATTGGTCTTAACGTGATGATATATAGCCTATAGCTTTTCCCAATAAATGGGCTATCTAACACTGAAAGAATTTTTCAAATCAGACCAGTAGCTCCTGAGTTTAGCGCGTTCAAACAAACAAACTCTGCAATTTTATATATTAGTACTAGTCGACCTGCGCGACTTCTTCCGCGTGTAGCTCCGCTCCTATTGGTCTTAACGTGATGATATATAGCCTATAGCTTTTCCCAATAAATGGGCTATCTAACACTGAAAGAATTTTTCAAATCAGACCAGTAGCTCCTGAGTTTAGCGCGTTCAAACAAACAAACTCTGCAATTTTATATATTAGTACTAGTCGACCTGCGCGACTTCTTCCGCGTGTAGCTCCGCTCCTATTGGTCTTAACGTGATGATATATAGCCTATAGCTTTTCCCAATAAATGGGCTATCTAACACTGAAAGAATTTTTCAAATCAGACCAGTAGCTCCTGAGTTTAGCGCGTTCAAACAAACAAACTCTGCAATTTTATATATTAGTACTAGTCGACCTGCGCGACTTCTTCCGCGTGTAGCTCCGCTCCTATTGGTCTTAACGTGATGATATATAGCCTATAGCTTTTCCCAATAAATGGGCTATCTAACACTGAAAGAATTTTTCAAATCAGACCAGTAGCTCCTGAGTTTAGCGCGTTCAAACAAACAAACTCTGCAATTTTATATATTAGTACTAGTCGACCTGCGCGACTTCTTCCGCGTGTAGCTCCGCTCCTATTGGTCTTAACGTGATGATATATAGCCTATAGCTTTTCCCAATAAATGGGCTATCTAACACTGAAAGAATTTTTCAAATCAGACCAGTAGCTCCTGAGTTTAGCGCGTTCAAACAAACAATCTCTGCAATTTTATATATTAGTACTAGTCGACCTGCGCGACTTCTTCCGCGTGTAGCTCCGCTCCTATTGGTCTTAGCGTGATGATGTACAGCTTATAGGCTGTCTCGATAAATGAGCTATCTAATACGGAAAGAATTTTTCAAATCGGCCTAGTAGTTCCTGAGATTAGCGCATTCAAACAAACAAACTCTTCATCTTTATATATTAGTATAGATGACGTGTCCTAATATTCCTAAATCCTTGTTATCATTTACTGCTGAAAATTTGGTGTACCTACATAACAGCGCGGTGCGACAACACGGCCGCCATTTGCTTCTGATTTATTATTATGTTGTTCGGATTCATAACAAAGCGATCTCGCCTGTTACACGTTATTAATGGGAATGGTATCAACAGATTTTGGTAACTTTACACACCACTGCACCCACACTTGACAACTGGGAAGGACTTTCCTTTAGCTAACGCAACGAAGGGGGGAGGGAGGGTCATTGGGATAGGTGGGGGTCCCCTCTACCGATCCCCTTATTTTTTTTTTACCGGAGACGTGGGGAGAAAGAATAATTATTCCTGAACTTTCCAAGTGCAGGCCTAAGTCCAGCCGACAACTGACTCAAGTCTATCTATCTAATTGGAATAAAATAAAAGTTACGACTACAGTTATGTATTGGTCGTAGAAAAAAGGCTTTTTAAAAAATTATAAATTTATTTATAATACTAACTAGTTATTACAAAAGTTGGAAATAGACTGAATTAATATTTAAAACAAAAATCGGTATTGCAAATATCTGCGTCGACTCGATGTAGTAACAATGGGGCGAATTCCGCGAGTGTCAGCAGATTCCCTCGGTTATGGTGTCGTAACTCCTCCCTCCTTAAGATGGAAGCTAGTCTCGCAGCTTCCCGAAGCGTCCTCGCGAACGATGTTTCTTTTCATCCACCATTTGAAACCTTTGCAGATGACGAATGCAAATCCTATTAGGTAGATCAGCAAAGTCGACCAACTGGGGATGATCATCACTGTATACCAAGGATCTTCATCTAGTTCCTGGATGTCCTCCATTCTGTTAAGGAGTTTATGGATTTTAATTTTCTTCATCTGCATCCGTGCATGTGTGCAATTAGCCTTTTCATGTTTAATTAAGGATATGATGCAATCTTCTGAGTCGCTGATGGCTCTAGTGTCTAACGATTTGCATAGCTGGATGTCGTCTGTTATTTCTCTGCATCCTTCCTCTAGGTAAGTGTACTCGTCGCTTCCAAGTGCAAGGTATTTGGATTTTGGAATTATGGTAAGGTTTTGTTTATTAGGGAGGGAATATAAATGGATAAAATCATATATATTTCGGTCCACGGAAGGGATCTCCAATATAAACGTTAAAGTGTTTTCGGTACTATAGGCTTTTATACTTATAGATTTTTCAATTTTATGTATATTATTAATAGTTACATCTGAAATCGGTTGGAAAGAGTCAACTCTTTGTAGCTTAGTAATTTCTAGCGCTAAATTATCTGAACTTATAATGCTAGGGTGCATAATACCTAATTGCGAAAACGTCATCGCGTCTTCTAAAATCAATAATTTATCCAATATAATCTGTAAACTTAAACTTATTTGCATGTATAATTCGAAAAAATGTAATTGATTAATTGTTGTTTCTGAATTTAATGAAAAGTTTCGTAACAAAGAGCTTAACTTAATTTGATTATTATTAATTTTATTTATTTGATTATAAAATGCATTAATAGTATCATTTGCTATTGCCAAAGGATGTCTCTGTGTATTCTTAATAGTAATTCTTAATAGTTTCTTATCAATTAAATCTAAATTATGCTCTATCTGATCCTTAAAAGTTTTATGCAACTGATCTGAGGCTGTATTATTTTCAGCCAACTTGGTACTAGCATATAATGACATAAGTTTTACTGTTACTAAACGTAAATGAGTAATATTATAGACACAAGCGAGATTAAAAGAATCAATTTGTTTAAGGATCTGTCCTTGTTTAAGAAGTAAAATACCATTAGTGTTATCTACTGGATTTAAGGTCATTTCTGCGGTTGTTGTGAACACGAAGGCTCCGAAGACGAGGGTCCTGGAACAAGATGCGGTCTTCGTAGGAGCTTATAGTGGACTCTAATAGATTTAGCGTTAGGGTGACTTCCTACAATCTCAGCTACACTGTTAGGGTGCAAATGAATAATTTTATATGGACCTTTAAATACCGGTTTTGTCTTGTCGTTCCTTGCTGTCTTCGCTACCTGCTTATAAACTGTTTCACCTACCTTGAAGGTTATTGCTTCTGCCTCCTGATTTCGTTTTGATATAACTTGCTCCTTATTCTTCGTAGCAAGTGCCGTTACGCACTCTTGAACTGCTTCAGCGTTCTGACGGTGTTTAATAACATAATCCTGATAGAATTGTTTCGGATAATGTAATTCTAAGGGATTTCTGGATGCTGTGTGTCCAAAAAGTAATTCGTGTGGAGTATAATCTGTAGTTGAGTGAATGGAGTTGTTGTATGCAATAATAGCGAATTTCATTAACATTTGAATAGGGTCGTCTTTATTGTTAATCCTCTGAACCCTTATTATTTCAGCTAGTGTAGAATGAAGACGTTCTATAGGTGAGTTAGAGTTAGGGTTGTAAGGTGTAGTGAAATGAATGTTAATATCATGTAGTGCACATATCTCCTTTATAACATCATTATCGAATTTACTGTCAGAATCTGTGGTTATCTTAAGAGGAATACCTAACACTGAAAATACCTGAAATAATGCTTCAGCTATATGTATACTACTAGAAGCGTTTAATGGTAATGCTTGAGCAAATTTAGAAAAATTGTCTATGATTGTTAAAAATGTAGCTCCACCTGTAGAATATAAATCCATAAACAAATGTTGCATAGGCTTAGTAGGGGTTTCTGTTAATGCTAGATGAGGTTTTAATGGATTTCTCTCATATTTAGCCTGTAAACAAATACTACACTGGTTTATGTACGCTTGAACAGACAGTAACATATTAGGCCAATAATAATTGCGATGAATTTGTTTGTATGTCTCTTGAATACCACGGTGCATTGTTTTGCCCTCGTGATACCTTTTAATAATTTCATTTTGCTCCGATTTATTTTCTACTAAAGTAATGCGAGAAGTGCATCTATAAAGCTTAGGGCCTCTATTGTTAAAAACTGTGGTATATACTCGGGAGAATGCGTGATACAATTCTTCGCTATAAAAATAACAATAAAATATGCGATCTGCGATAGTATGTTCCTTTAAAAACTGAATAATTTGTTGTTCCGTATCGTTTACTGGTATAAATACGTCTTTAATAGTTGTTCTAGTATTGGTCGATCTATTATCTACTCTATAAGTCGAGCCTGGTGTCGATCTTATGTGAAATTGTTTTTGTTGTCGGTCAATTGCGTCTGATAGAATGGGTATACCTTTGTTTTCATTATCAGGCTGTGTGTGATTCGTAGAAACTAAGTTGTCTGGGTCAGTTACAACAGACATACTGTCAGATTCTACATCTAGTTGCGATTGGGGTAGATCAAGTCTGTCGTTATTGTCTATATTAGGTTGATTATTTTCATTACTTGTGCTGGGGATTATTTCCTGTGACGTTGAAGGAGGCTGAGTTTCCGCTTCTCTTCTAACCTCTTCAAAGATTCTATTAATTATATCGTCATCATCATTGTCATCTAAGTTGACCGCGAGTGAGTCTATGCTATTATGAAAGATTTTAGCTCGTGATAGTGCGTCTGCGTTAGTGTTTTGTTTACCCTTCTTGTGAACCACATTATAGTCATATTCTGCAAGTTTTAGTCTCCATCGAGTCAGTTTAGAGTTAGGATCCTTTAGTGACATTAACCAGGTTAGGGGTCTATGGTCAGTATAAATAGTGAACTTTCGTCCATAAAGATAAGGTCTAAAATATTTAACAGCCCATATTATAGCCAAAAGTTCTTTTTCTATGGTTGAGTAACGAGATTCTGTGTCTGATAAGGTTCTTGATGCGTACGCTACAGGTTTGTCTGATCCTATATTACCCTGTGATAAAACTGCACCTAAAGCTACATCTGAAGCGTCAGTTGTCAGTATTAATGGTTCATCAAAGTTTGGATATTGGAGTAATGGGGCGTTAGTTAATATTTCTTTGCATTTATTAAAAGCTTCTAAGAATTCTGGGGAATGTATAACTTTATTCTTTTTCTTAAGACATATAGTCAAAGGCTTGGTTAATTTGGCAAAGTCTTTAATGAATTTTCTATAATAACCAACTAGTCCAAGAAAACTTTTAATGTCTTTCTGAGTATGGGGTAAGGGAAAGTTTAATACAGCTTTTATCTTGTCTTTATTTGGCTTTAGTCCTTGATCAGTCAGTTCATGTCCTAGAAAATTAACTTGTTTACATAAAAACTCGGATTTATCTAACTGTATTTTTAAATTATGTAGTTTAAAACGATTAAATACTTGTCTCAGTTTATCTATGTGCTCTTGTAACGAAGTTGATATTATTATAACGTCATCTAGGTAAGTAAATACGTTAACGAGTCCTCTGAGAATATGATCCATCAAACGTTGGAAAGTGCTAGGGGCGTTTTTTAATCCAAAGGGCATTCTCAAGAATTCGTAATGTCCTCGTTCTGTAGTGAAGGCTGTCTTTTCTATATCGTCTGGGTGCATTTCTACCTGATGGTAACCGCTAGCTAAATCTAAAGTGGTAAAATATTGTGCACGTCCTAATCTGTCTAGTATATCGTGAATATTGGGTAAGGGATACTTGTCTTCAATAGTACGTTCATTGAGTCGTCTATAGTCGATAACAAGTCTCCATTTGATTTTTCCAGAAGCATCTGGCTTCTTAGGGACAATGTGAACAGGGCAGGACCAAGGAGATATACTTTCACGGATAATGCCTTGTTTTAAGAGATTATCAATTTGATTGTTTATTTCTTTTCGCTGTAATGGGGACTGTCTATAACTTCTCACGAATATAGGGGTTTGGTCAGTCAGTCTTAGCTTATGTTTAACAGCATGAGTAAATGACAGTGGTATGTTTTCGGAATAAAATAAATCTCTAAATTGATAGCAGATCTTTATAATCTCGCGACGTTCTTCCTCGTTCATGTGATCTATACGGATTTTATTTAAGTTATCGGAGAGTTCCTTATCTGTTTTGGAATCTACTTGTATAGAATTTAATTTACATATTTCTTTATCAGTATCTTGACTATAAGGTTCTAATTTAATTTTAGGAAAATTAGAAATAGTCTTAGTTTTAGTATCGTAATTAATAATAGATGTTATAAATTGACCGTCTTTTACTTCTACTAAAGCTCCTGGTGATTTTAAGTTTTCACACCATATATAGTCATCATGAATGTAGTGTCCGTCAGTATAATTGGTTTTAACTAATATAAACTTTTCACATTCTGGGTCTACTTTAAGCTGTTTTATAGGATAATCAAAATAAATAGGCAGATCAGCAGTAGAAGTACGTAAAGTTTTGTTTTTGATATCAATATTACAAGATAAAATTTTAAGTAGATCTAAACCTATGAGTCCTTTATATTTTGGATCAAATTCAAATAATAAAAATTTATGTATAACGTCAGAGTTAACGACCGGGGGAAGAGGTAAATACACAACGTGATTATGACGTGTAGTAGCATGTGCTGTTTTAACTTCAAAAGGCTCATACTCTACTAAGTTTTGAAATATAGGATTATCAATAATTACTGAGGAGGATATCATTGAACGTGAAGCACCTGTGTCTATTAGAAACTTACCTTGAAATTCTGGTAGTTCTATGTACGGCAAATGATCTTTGTAATGATTATTTATCTTTACTAACTCGGGTCGCCTGTAGTTTGAGCTTTGATAAAATCCTGCTGGGGTGATTGCTCCGAAGGGTTTTGTTCATATTCCTCTTCGCTGTTAATATTATTATATGTGTTAAAATTTTCATACCCACCTTGATAATGAAGCTGCTCCTCATCTTCATAGATGGGTTGTTGGTGCTCGTCTGCATAGAATAATTCCTCCGAGACAAACTGTGGCGTTTGAGGTTTATTAACTGACCTCATGGTCACATCAGATACCTTTTGTGGAGGATTAACCTGTTGAGGGGTTTGCCTAAAATTACCTGAACCCTGTGAATTTTTCCAAGGAAGCATGGAGCGTATCCATTGTTGTCTTTGCTCCGGGGTCAAATTATTTCGTTGAGGAACAAAGTTATTGTTATGAGGAATGTTTGGGTTATAACTGGTTGAAGGTTGATTATAATTATTATTAGCATGCATTTGAGAGACTGGGTTATTAAATTTAAAAGGAGAGGGTTGCATAACTCTGTTACTAAATATTTGCTTTTTACTAACTTGAGATGTGGATGGTAAATTAATATTATTATTATTGAATGATTTATTATATGCTAGTCTCGCTTCCTCTTGCCTAGCAATAACAATTGCAGTTTCTAGAGTTAATGGTTTAGCTATACGTACACCTATAGAAATTTGGAAATCGAGATTGTTAATGTATTGTTCGATAACCATATTTTCGTAATATGTCTTATTATTATGAGTACCTACTGAAAGTAAGGAATCCAATAATTCACGAAGTTTTATGCCAAAGGATGCTGCATCCTCTGATCTATTACGACGCATCCTACTGAGCTCCTGCATTAGTTGTATTTCATTTCTAGGATCGCGGAGACGTCGCAAAAGAGCAGATTTTATAACTTCCCAAGAGTTTAAGTTTTCTTCGTAAGCTATCGCATCAATCGCGGGTCCACTTAATCGACTTTTGATTAGACATAAAATAGCAGGATGATTCTTAGCTGAATCATCTATAAGATTTAAAATATTATCTACCTCTTTAATATAGTGATTAAGTTGTTTAGGGTTTCCATCATAGCGCGGCATAAATTCGGAAATCAGTTTGAAGCTTGAAACATCGCAATTTGCAAAAGACATGTTTATGAAAATTATTATCTTAAAACTAAATTATAATAATATACTTTTTAAAAATAATCTAAGTATAAAACACTCACAGAGATATGCTTTAGCTATTATGATATTTATTTAACTAAATAAATCTTAATAAATTGAAATTGAAAATTGAAATATTAATGAATTTTATTTAAACAATCATCCATTTATTAAATAATAATCAGTTTCCATACAGTATACTCATATGGCGATTTTAGCCTCAAAGTTATACTTTAACAATAATGTATATTAATATTAGAATAAGTAAGATCTATTGCGATTTTAGCCTTAGAACCCTACTTTAATAATTATTTATATTAATACTTGAATAAGTAAGATCTAGTGCGATTTTAGCCTTAGAACTTTACTTTTATAAACATTTATTTTAATATTTAAATCTAAATAAGTGACATCTATTGCGATTTGAGCCTTAGACGAAAACACTTATATATATATTATACGGAAGGAAATATAGCAGGAACTTGGAAAGCAAGAGTACTTACCATATAGTGTTCTGCATCGCCTGTCCGGAGTCCACTTCCACTTTTTTAACTATTTTTAAGCCTCTACGACCAACTAGGTTCCTTTTCGATAGAGATAACCAACGATTGATATCGTTCAATCTAGAAGAGTTTTATCCTAGATTGTCTCTATCCGCTCCGACTGCGCCAGTTATGTATTGGTCGTAGAAAAAAGGCTTTTTAAAAAATTATAAATTTATTTATAATACTAACTAGTTATTACAAAAGTTGGAAATAGACTGAATTAATATTTAAAACAAAAATCGGTATTGCAAATATCTGCGTCGACTCGATGTAGTAACAATGGGGCGAATTCCGCGAGTGTCAGCAGATTCCCTCGGTTATGGTGTCGTAACTCTACCCGCGAATATAAAGTTATCAACAGTGTTGCTAACAGGTTGCTACTTTACCTACTCATAAGCTCTGTTAGTTAAATATTAATTCACATTAAATATAAATCATTAAAAATTTATTCAAAAATCAATGACATTGATTGTTTTTTTCTTTGTTTTTATTCCATAATGAAAAAGGCAAAGGTATTACACATTTACTGTTGTAAAACTGTACTTACATGTAGCTGAGAACATGAAAAAATGAGAATTTTCAGTAATTTTTTTTTGCCATAAAATCATTTTATTTTATAAAACTAATAATATGGCAACATTACACAATATTTTGACTTGAAGTCACGAAAATTTGAAAAAAAAATATTTATAATTTCAAAAGTTATAGCTGTTTGTGTTGACCTATTTCCAAGGAAGACGAAAAGTGTTGCCATACAAAAACACGATATAAAAGACCATAAACGCTACAGACTACAAATAATTAAACAGTGTTTTTAGCGTTACAATTCAAGGGCACTCCGATGATGATTGCACACGGGCGCTACATAGAGTCATAAGTAAACATTAAAAAAACTAATAATGTTGGCTGCTCTTCGAAATTCAAGCACAGATAAAATATTTAATGTTTTTTTTTTATAATCTTATACTTAATATATAAAGCTGAAGAGTTTGTTTGTTTGAACGCGCTAATCTCAGGAACTACTGTTCCGATTTGAAAAATTCTTCCAGTGTTAGATAGCCCATTCATCGAGGAAGGCTATAGGCTATATATCATCACGCTACGACCAATAGAAGCGGAGCTACACGCGGACGAAGTCGCAAGGGTCGGCTACTTTATACAGCTGAAGAGTTTGTTTGTTTGAACGCGCTAATCTCAGGAACTACTGGTCCGATTTGGAAAATTCTTTCAGTGTTAGATAGCCCATTTGTCGAGGAAGGCTATAGGCTATATATCATTACGCTACGACCAATAGAAGCGGAGCAGCACGCGGACGAAGTCACAAGGGTGAGCTACTTTATAAAGCTGAAGAGTTTGTTTGTTTGAACGCGATAATCTCAGGAACTACTGGTCCGATTTGAAAAATTCTTTCAGTGTTAGATAGCCGATTTATCGAGGAAGGCTATAGGCTATATATCATTACGCTACGACCAATAGAAGCGGAGCTACACGCTGACGAAGTCGCGCGTGTCGACTAGTTAATAATAAAGATTTTAAATTTTTGTTTAATTAAGTATCAACTTATAAGCTCTATCCTTTGTCTGTTAAATATTTAAAAAAAAAACTAATAATGTTGGCTTACGTCATCACCCTTCGAAGAAACATCAATGACATTAGTAGAGAACAGATAAAATATTTAATTGTTTTTTTCGGCGCGTGTCGGCACTTGAACAACATGTTTTCGGCCGGGATAGCACGGGATGGGACGGGACGGGATGGGGATAGGTATAATGGATGACAAATTGTCGTCGACAAAGGAATCAGGTTTATTGGGCGACGTTATGAGGGTACTTCGCGAGCTTGTCGGATAGCGAAACATGTGGAGAGGAACTAACATTTAGTATTATTAAACTAGCCGACCCTTCCGACTTTGTCTGCGTGATGCTCCGCTCCTATTGGTCGTAGCGTGATCATACATAGCCTATAGCCTTCCTCGATAAATCGGCTATCTAACACTGAAAGAATTTTTCAAATCGGACTAGTAGTTCCTGAGATTAGAGCGTTCAAACAAAAAAACTCTTCATCTTTATATATTAGTATAGATACTATATAGGGTTTGCTTTTTATACTCAAGATGGCGCTGTATGCTATTATAATTTTATCAAGAGATTTATTATACGATTGTGTTGGTTTTTTTTTAACAGGTAACACTGACCTTGTACTAATTAATCAATGGTTGAAACTACTTTATTTTTAAATGAATTAACTAACACATGGTAGGCGCTTATAAAGACTATAGTTTCATGTAAATGAAAGAGAGATATAGCTCCATCTCTCTCATTTACATGAGATAATGGTGTCGAGAAGTGAAGAATGATCTGCCATTCATTAATTTTGTAAGACGATTTAGGGGGGAGGGGGGTCGACCATCTGATTTTACAAAAATGATAAAAGTTAAAATTATACTTTGATAAATAGCGGACAACATTCATTTTTCCTTTAGATTACGTAATAAATATTAAACGTGGGGGGAGGGGGTCAAAAACTAGTGAAAATAGTCTTACGTAATAAATGAATGGAAAGAAGAAAGAAAGAAAAAGCCTTTATTTACAGAACACCACAATATTTGATACTTACTACTAGTGAATTAAGTAGGTATTTAAAACTAAAAATATACAAAACTATATAAAATAAATGACTAAACATATATAGTGGTGTTCATGCAAAAAGGTAGACCACTCAGCACCCCCTATATTGATTTTCTGTGACCCCCTTTATTTTGAGACATACTAACGGCACGGCAGCCTCAGCTTCATGACCATGTAAAATATGTTGTAAAATGGGTTAATAATAAATATAATGGATAAAATAATAAGTAAATTGATTAAGAAAAAAAAAGAAAAAAATAATAATTATAAAAAAAAAAAAAACAATTGTAAGTTAAATTAAGACATAAATAATGTATAACATAAAATACAGAATACTACTATTACTATTATATTATAATGAATGGCTGCATATTAGAATTGATTCAGTCATGTTGACGAGAGATGGAATGTAAACAAAAAAAATGATTATAACCCGACTAATAACGAGTACTATTTAACTTGGTAGTATAAAACGTCAAATATTATTAATTTTAATTTCCATATTATTTGTTTACATTTTATCTCTTGCCAAGCTGTGTAAACAATAGCTGTCGGCACGAAAGCATTTTGACCTTGAAATATTTGACCTTGAATGCGCAGAAGTCTATTAATTCAAATTTTAAATGCAAGTACTGTTTGTATTTTTATTTTAAATACAAAATGCAAAATAGTTTTTCATTTTGTATTTAAAATACTAAATGCAAAATGCAAAATACTTTTATGGGTTTAAGAGAATTTGCCTTTATTTTATTACTGTCTTTTTGACACAATTAAATTCTTTTTCACGTCATTTAGTCAAAAAAGCAGTGATGGCCCAGTGGTTGAGACTTCAAGTCTTACTCGGGAGCTCCCCCCCACACGCACACACCTCTGACTCTGAGTTATGTGTGGTTTAAGCAATTAAATATCACTTGCTTTAACGGTAAAGGAACACATCGTGAGGAAACCTGCACTCCTGAGAGTTCCCTAAAGTCCTCAAAGGTGTGTGAAGTCTGCCAACCCGCACTGGGCCAGCGTGGTGGACTATGGCCTAATACCCTCCTCATTCTGAGGAGACCCGGCTCAGCAGTGGGCCATTGTAGGGTCGTGATAATGATGATAGTCAAGTAATTATTAAAACAGAATTTGAGGGCCTAATAATACTTTATGAAAATAAATTAAACACTGATATGAGTCCTGATTTAACAATTTTTTTTCCCTTGTCCATCACTGGTTCCACTACTATACTTGTACGTACGAAAAACAAAGATGACTTGTGTTGTCAAATGAACGGACATTTATTGCCATTCAACAGTGTTGCCATAGTAAAAATAGTTTATCACATTCATTGTCTTAAAAGTATTTAAATACAAAATGGAAATATGTATTTAGTACTTGAAAAAGTCACATTTCTGCTATTAGGAAACTCGGGGTGGAGCTTCGCGTTTCAGTTCCCGCGCGTCTACTACGTCACGGATATCACGGATGGAAAGGTAGGACAGTCTACGGGTTTCCCTATCCCATGATACAGTAGGTATGCCACATAATGAGATAGTGAGCTATGAGCTAATATTGCCGCCATTACAGCGCCGGCACCCGCACAAAGCAGAAATTCCGATATTGAATTAATATTCATTTACATACACACTACATACTGTGGATATGTGTGGCTAGTTGTTCATATGTATTAATAGATTCTATGTCTGTCTGACGTCCACATTCATGTATCAGCCAATCACACCACTTCCAAAATTACGTTTCTTTTCACAAACTCTTTAATTATACCGCAATAACCTAGTTCTAGTTTCTATATATGTATATATATACATCTATATATGTATGAGATTTTGTTTCGATATTCCAAGAAGAACTCATATATCTCCTATTATAAATGACAAAAAGATACTGAATATGAAATCGCGTAGAAAACTGCACTTAGCTATGACTGTACACAAAACAGAACAAAAGGATTTATTTGTTTCAGATTTGCTGCCACAAAAATATGGAACGACCTACCCCCTCCCCTCCCCTACGTGAGAATTTTAATGTTAATAACGTTGAAGAATAAACTAAAAATACACTTTTATGCGGAGCAACTAAGGGCAGCACCGTATTTGTTCGTCAGTGAATAAAGATATTATTTAAAATGTATATATATGTATATGTGTGTGTATGAATGCATACGTATGTGTATATGTATCTATTTGTATTTTTATTTTTTTCTGTAATTTTTTTTATAGAAATAGCTGAGAGTGGGGGGTTAGAAGTAAATAAGTAGTACATACATATGAGTAGATGGATGAGTGTAAACAAGAATAAATTTAATTTTTTTTAAATTAGATTATTACATAGTTACTAAAATAAGGTTTTTTTTGTATATTTTTGTTCTTTTGAAATATTTGTTAAAATAGTTTTTTTTCTTCTGTTTAAATTTATAACATATTTGTTAGTTGAAAACAGCGCTGACGTCACAGCACTATGCTGAGCTCCTTTTACAATGTTGCTGTATTTTTAGCTTTAAAAATATTTAAATGTTTAGTTTATTTTATTTTGTTCAACATGCAGCAAAGTGGAGGTAATAAAGACTATTTTATTTTATTTTAGTTAAATATTTATTTAATATATATTTAAGTGTTTAATTATTAAGTATTTATTTAAAACACTTTGTTGCACACATTAAAAAGTATATTTTTGTGGATAAAAAATCGACTTCTAGATGTGAAAAGGCTGTATTATCGATAGATTACTTGGCTACTTAATACTATATAACATACATTAACTAAAATAATATCATACATATTTTAATGGTAATACATATATAATACATGAGTCATAAATATATATGTCGGAGCATAGTAAAAGATTATCGATTAATCAAATCGTTATCGTTGTCAGTTTCTACCCTGTTGTTGTTTGACAGTCTCTACCCTCGACCCTTTATAAGCGATCGACAGTCTAACTGAAGTCTTAGTCGTGCGCGGTCTCTCAAGAAGTGAACATCATCTAAGTAGTGCTAGTGATAGTGATAGTGTCAAGTGCAGTGTAGTGTGGAAGAGCTGTCCAACTAAGGTCACGTAAGTCCTTACAATGTAATTGCCACGTGGTTAAGTAAACACAATGTTAGGTTAGGTTAGCCTTAGGTTAGATTTGGTATGTGTGCGTTTAACCTTGGGTTTAAACAGAGAGCCTAGCAGTGGAGGTGAGTGTTATGATCATTTAAAGGAGCATCTTAAGCCTACACCTTGGTCACAAGTCCAAGGCACTGCTTAGGTTTCTCTCGTAATTGTTAGAGATCATATTTGATTATTTATCGGTTCAGTGGGAGTGTCTACGTTGTGTTTACCCAATATTCCATTAAATATCATCCCCCTCTTTTAATGTTCTCCAATATTCCCCATCTTCCTCCTTCCATCTCCTTTCACATCGTTTTAAAATCCCCGACATGTATAATAAAGTCCAAATAATTTTTACTTTGTTAGGTAGTACTTCTTCAGACGGTTCTTAAAAATATTTAGGTACAGTTTGATCGTCTTCTCCGACCGCTATATTTTGGACAATTAACACTATATCATTATAAATTATAGCCTATGTGTTATTCTCATGTGTAAGCTATATTATTGTAAAGTTTCATCAAGATCCATTCAGTAGTTTATGCGTGAAAGAGTAACCAACATCCATACATTCTTACAAACTTCCGCGTTTATAATATTTTTAGATAGATTAGATTAGATATATTTACCTAACATTGTGGAGTTATAGAATCTCTTAACTATCGCTAACGCAGGGATGGGAGAACTGATACAAATCAGTTTAATATCACAAATTGATTGATTAGGTTTCTGTTATAATAGTAAAATCTACTATCTTACTCGTAAGATTCTCAAGAGGTAAGTAATCTCCTCACTTTACCACGCCATTTTTTACGAAATTATTAATATTAAATACTATAAAATATCCTAATTTGTCTAATCATTCGTGAAAACTGTATCTTAGTATCGAAAAAGAAGAAATAGACGAAACTTTCAACTGAGGTAGGGTACAGCAAGAAACTTCCTGCTCAAATATGGAGCAGCCTGACTGGGGTAGTACTTCGACCTTACAGAAGACCACAGCTTAATAACACTACTCTAAAGCAGTGTTGTGTTCCTGTTGGTGAGTAAGGTGACCAGAGCTCCTGGGGGGAATTGGGGATAGGGTCGGCAACGCGCTTGCGATGCTTCTGGTGTTGCAGACGTCTATAAGCTACGGTAATCGCTTACCATCAGGTGGGCCGTACGCTTGTTTGCCGACCTAGTTACATAAAAAAAAAACTGGATCTGGACAATAAATTTGCTCTAACTTGACAATCTAATGCTGTATTAACTAATTACAAAATATCTATTTCCATTTTGAACTATTTTGTATTTATTTGAAATACATTTTAAGACATATTTTGTATTTGCAAAATGCGACTGTACAGTGTGGAAATATTTATGGATCCTGGATACCTTAAATCCTTTCGCTCATTTTACTGAAAGGAAACATTCCTTTATTTTTAAAAAGAAACAAAACTGCATTCCAATAGGTAATAATTGGGACGCTTTCATTAATTACGTGATAAGACGTAAAAAAAAACGTGATTGTGTCATTAAAGAATTATTTTAACAGTTTTCATAAAGCAAATTGTTGTGAACCCCCCATAGTGATGCTGATGACTTATTTAAATTAAAAACTAATTAAATAAAGGCTAATTCGTTTTAACCCATAAAAGTATGTTATTTGAATAAAACTATTTTGGAAATGTGTATTTTGCATTTAGTATTTTAAATAAAAAATGAAAAACCATTTGTATTTTGTACATCTCTGGTGGCATAACAAGTTTATTGAAAGAATCATGGCAGAATTTGTACTAAAAAATATGAGAAATTGAAATAACTTTAGAACTGCTTTTTGAGGCCTAAATAATAGGTACAAGCATTCAGAATATTTTTAGGACATGGGAATCAATAAAAGTGAAAATCTTTAAACTATTGACTATTTCTGAACGAAACAGATAGCTATAAATGTCATTTGTCATAATATGTTTTGCTAAACTGTCAGAGCTTAATTTTACGATAATAAATGAATTAATACGATAATTTATATTGGTGTACGATAATTTTATATAATTATTAATATTTGTCTTTATTTCGTAAAGCTTTTATGTCCTTATTATTTATTTTTTACAAAATCAAAGATATAAAACTCAAAGATGATAAATAATCAATTAACAGTTTGAGTATTGACTTATTGACAGATGCAAGTGTCACTTTGACAGTTGACGTTTTTATTTTTTTTAAATACTTAATATGGCAATAGAAAATGTCAGAAGTCCATTATTTTTACTTTAGAATATTTTATGTTTGCCGCCTGATAAAAATATATTATTCATATTACCAGGAGCCCTAGAGTATAATCTAAGCAATGGAAATAAATAATGGCTCTCAAAATTTTCCGTACAAATCAATGTACGAAACTTGCCATGATTCTTTAATGAGTGGTTATATGAAGAAGAATTATTTAATTCATCGTAGGGTGATTATTTTACAATGACGAAGACTTATTTAAGAAGTAATAAAAAAATAATATAATGGTTTAATTACCCAATAAAACAATAGTTATTCATATTATAATAATAGTGTTTTCTTTATTACATCCTATTTCACGTTCAAAGATTATTAAAAGGTTTTTAATTACATATTTTCTAATTGTATTAGTAATAAATAATAAATCAAGATTTCTTTTTTATTTTAATATTATATCATTCCGTCAGAAAGATTATTCTTAACCTACGCAGTTTACCGACGGTAAATTTTTAAAGCAAAAAGTGAGATAAAATGTAAACAAATTATTAAAATCTGTCTCTTAATAGAATACAGGTTAATTATAATTTCAATTTCTATATTTTTAAACATGTAAATTGTAAATTAATATAGAATTATTGGGCAACAGCGAGATATTTCTAATGTCATCTAGAAAGTCTATCTATATATATTTCTATATTGATCAAAAAAATATAGATGCGCTAGAAATGTGGTGTTGGAGGAGGATACTACGCATACCATGGTATTCCATGAGAACTAAAACCATAAAAAATATGCTAACGAAGATCCTGGATAAATTGGTTGTGCTGGGCAAGGGTACCAAGTAACTGCACTCACTGGTCATCCTGTAACTTCGTCAATGAGGAAAGCAGATGAAGAAAACGTCTGTAAATGATAGCATTATAATATGTATACAAATATTGACATATCATACTACCAAGTTGAATTGTATACATAACTTGGACATATTGCCTTAAATTACGACTCTCCCGTTATAAGTCGGGTTATAATCGCCATTGAATGTAAACAAAAGGTTTACATTTTATCTCACCTCAGAAAAATATAATGCAAGAATTAATTTCATACTATAATGCTGTAGATATTAAAAGGATATATTTGTCAGTCTAAACGTTTTAATTTTAAAATTTTATAATAATTTTCGACATATTGTTGCTCAATAAAAATATTCAGACGCTCACAACAGAACACAGATTTTATTTTTATCCCTCAACACAAGATTCTTCAAGGATAATAAATAGACTATGTGTTAATCCAGATTATAAAGTATCTGTGTGCAATATAAAGCACTAGTCGACCCACGTGACTTCGTTCGCGTGATGCTCCACTCCTATGGGTCGTAGCGTAATGATATATAGCCTATAGCCTTCCTCGATAAATGGGCTATCTAACAGTGAAAGAATTTTTTAAATCGGACCAGTAGTTCCTGAGATTAGCGCGTTCAAGCAAACAAACACTCTTCAGTTTTATATTGATAGCTGTCTCAAATCTATACATATGTTATATTATATTGTCTACAAGTGGGTATAGTTGAAATAAAATAAAAGAAACTTACACGTTATCAACTTAGTGAACTGAAGCTATCTAATTAGTGAACATCCGAGCAAAGGCAGAGCAGATCACTAGTAGCAGTAATAAGCTTAGAATCCAATAAAATAATAAATGCGTAACATCATGGGTCGTACAAACGATTAGCGCACTTTATATATGAGACTGATATTAAAAGGAGGAATTTTAATCACTACCCTCCGACGCACAGACCGACGCACCGACTGGTGACAGTCGACGTAGGGTTGCCACAAACGATGCTCTATCACAGTCTGCAATTGTTTCCTTTTGTGAGAGAGTGACGGCTCGAAAGGAAACGAAGTAGCTGACCAGACAGACGTTATCCTCTCTTATCTATGAGTATTGGTCAAATGAGTGACAGTAATGTCAAACGTGTACGACGGCCTTTTTTTTTCTCGCGGAGGAATCCATTTACGAATACCCTTTTAGACCCTGGTGGGGCCGGCTGGGTTATGTGGGACTCTCCCATCCCATTAATGCTGTGGGTCTAGTGGACTCTGGGCTGTTGCCTAGGGTTCGCTGAATCCCCATCATTTTTCTTCTTCATTCCCCCTTCCTACTCTATCTTCGGGGATGCAACGCATCGACAAAACGAGAGAGTGTTTCTTGTCCATGGGCGATGGTTGCCACTTACCATCAGGTGGACCATCTGCTTGTTTGAACCTTATCTATTATAAAAATTAAAAAAAATGGGTATTGGGTATTATTACTGTGGTAACTCCAGAAGCGATGCGTAAACTGCATTTATCATCAAAAATAAATGACTTCGTTAAAATTCTGTTTCGATACGGCACAGTAGATGTCGTCCTCTTATTTTTTTTAATTACCGTAATACTTGTTTTATTACGAATTATAAACTAGTAGTAGATGTTAAAGACAACCCTACGTGAACAAGGGGAGCGCAGTAAAAAGCGCATCATGCGATTGCGGAGCCCTCGATTTTGGACTTGTCCCCCTTCCCCTTTGGACTCCTTTGTACTTTATACCACTTGTTATAAGTCAATATACATATATTGTATTATAGTCCGGATGTTTGTTTATAAATTTTTGTATCATTTGTGTTTACATTTTA
Source organism: Limenitis camilla (assembly GCA_905147385.1). Classification (NCBI taxonomy): domain Eukaryota; kingdom Metazoa; phylum Arthropoda; class Insecta; order Lepidoptera; family Nymphalidae; genus Limenitis; species Limenitis camilla. The sequence continues at coordinate 3,657,119 of LR990253.1, read as the reverse complement.
AGTATGATCTATGAAGTGTAAAAGATGGCAACATTCACATTATTTATTATGAAATAGTTTAATGGTAATTTTTGATAGATATATCAATATATTTTTTATGAAAAAATCTAATTATTATTTCAAAATTCATTATTCGTGAAGAACAACAAATTTAAGAGACGTTGAAGTCCAATTTTATAAATTACTAGTCGACCCTTGCGACTTCGTTCGAGTGTAGCTCCGCTCCTATTGGTCTTAGCGTAATAATATTTAGCATGTAGACTTCCTCGATAAATGGGCTATCTAACACTGAAAGAATTTTTTAAATCGGACCAGTAGTTCCTGAGATTAGCGCGTTCAAACAAACAAACTCTTCAGCTTTATAACTACTATATTACTCCATAAAACTCGTGTAGTTTTATAAAATTTAATTTAGAAAATGTCTATTATTTTATTATTAAATAAAAGCTTATTACTACTAGAAGTAAAATTATTAAACATTTCTCTAAAATAGTTGACATTTTTAACAATATAATTAATTAAACTTGATGTGAGATAAAATGTAAACAAAGAAATTAATGGCGGTCAAACTTTGACAGTTCTGGTCTTTATATGTAAACTTTAATGTAAATAAAGTTGGAATGGATAATTATTATTACATCGGTCAACATGGATTATGAGTTTGACTACTAAATGTCAAATTTTTTATTTTTTTTACATAATATTTCGATGAGTAAGGTCTGTACGCCATTTTGCGTCTTAGTGACATACAAAAATAATTACTACAGTTGTAATAGGCAAACATATACTCAATACAGTGCACTTCGCGACTAGCCGCCATTTTGTTTTGAAGTATTGCCAACATATAAAACAGGCGATAGCAAACTTTTAAAAAAATAACAGATTAAAAAAAATCTTTGTAAAAGAAACAGATAAAACATTTTTTTGTATTTTGTTTACATTTTATCTCATTTCCAGTTGAATCCTACTAATATTATTAAGTTTGTTACTCTTTTGCGCAAAAACTACTGAATGGATTTTGATGAAACTTTTAAATAATATAGCTTATACATCAGAATAACACATAGGCTATAATTTATGATGATATATTGTAAATTATCCGAAATATAGCGGGTGAAACCGCAGGGCGCAGCTAGTAGAGAATAAGTTACAAACGATAGGTTTGTATGTTTTTTACTCAATCACGCAAATACTGCTGAACGGATTTCGATGAAACTTGGCACACAGATACTTTATAACCCGGATGAACACATTCCGGTATTAAATAAAATATAAAGAGAGTAAAGTCGCAGTATAAGTGTAGTCAATGTGATCCATTGTAGAGCCGTGTAGGGGTCCCTTAATTTGTTTAGCTTTGCGACAATATTGCTCTATGAATATTGAGTTTGGTATTAAAAAAGTTTGCTTATTGTTTATGGTTCACCCCGAACTCAGCACAGATTAAAACAGGTGTTCTTTAACATTATGGTATATTAGATAATGCGAATAATGTAAGTAATTAAGTACTTGATAACTAGACATGCACTTCACCCCCACGTCGATAGATGGCGTGCTTGCACACTCATTTATTATCGCGATAAAACATAGTCTATGTCCTTTCTCAAGTTCTACTTTATCTATGTACCAAATTTCATCAAAATCGGTTAAGTAATTTAAGCGTGATTGCGTCACAGACAGACAGAGCATCTATCCGTCAATAGATGGCGTAAGTAGTATATTATATCGCAGTTCTTATTTCTTATCGCTTCACACTGAGCGAGGCTAGATAAATGAAGAGATTCTATTGGTTCTTAACCTTAAAAATAAGTAAGAGTCAGTCAGAGAAAGATTTAGGTATTATCATAAGGTTTTATATAAAATAAATCGGCTAAGTGCGAGTGGTAGTCGCTCACGGATTCCAAACAATTTGAGTTAAGGGACAAACTTAACTTTGCCGTCGGAAAACATTTGTCCCTATACATCAACATACGTAGCAGTTAGGCAACCAACTGCAATTAAATGTTTTTTTGATTACGTGTACTTAGAAGTTTAATGTTTTTATATCTACAAGTGATCTTTTTACAATTTTTAGTTTTTTTTTTAATTTGCGCGATTAGATGGTATGTTTATATAAAAATTAATGTTTTTGTCAATACGCAATATTTAAAAAAAAAACTTACTTATCTTTTGATTACATTCATTAAGAAATTCGACTTCAAGCTAAATATTTGGATTCCAGGTCAACACCGAAAAACAATTTGTAGATGCGGGTCCAAATCTTATACTTAATATATAAAGCTGAAGAGTTTGTTTGTTTGAACGCGCTAATCTCAAAAACTGGTCCGATTGGAAAAATTCTTTCAGTGTTAGATAGGCCATTTATTAGGGAAGGCTATAGGCTATATATTATCACGCTAAGACCAATAGAAGCGGAGTTACACGTGGACGAAGTCGCGCAGGTCGACTAGTACTAATATATAAAGCTGCAGAGTTTGTTTGTTTGAACGCGCTAGTCTCAGGAACTGCTGGTTCGATTTGAAAAATTCTTTCAGTGTTAGATAGGCCATTTATCGAGGAAGGCTATAGGCCATATATCATCACGCTAAGACCAATAGAAGCGGAGTTACACGTGGACGAAGTCGCGCAGGTCGACTAGTACTAATATATAAAGCTGCAGAGTTTGTTTGTTTGAACGCGCTAGTCTCAGGAACTGCTGGTTCGATTTGAAAAATTCTTTCAGTGTTATATAGGCCATTTATCAAGGAAGGCTATAGGCTATATATCATCACGCTAAGACTAATAGGAGCGGAGCTACACGCGGAAGAAGTCGCGCGGGTCGACTAGTATCAACATAAGTCGTATAAACAGCTGTATCTATTGATTGTTTGCACTTAGAAGAGACTTAGATCCGTTCACAGTAACTTCACGTATTCCTCAAATAATGTGTCAAAATCTACACATAAAATATTATTATTTTCATGATGTAATTACAAATTATCGGTTTTCAGATGTAGGTAGTCAAATTTCGAGAGCGTTCGTAGTCGTTTTTAAGAAAAAATTTCATTTTAAAATCTTATTACAGAGTTTTACTTAACTGTGTAATAAGTTTTTAAAATAAAACAGAATCGGATGCGGGAGTTAGGCTGAGGCTTCTTCTCATGACGTCCATCCAAGTAGCCTTCGTTTCCTTGCTGACACCATAAGAAGATTCCGAGTAACTTCTATCAATAAATAAGTAATCGTCTATGAAGCTAACAGAGGGTGACAACTTAACTAAGTAGTAGGTAGCTATTTATATATTTATTGTGTAAAAGTTCAACTAATAATGGCACATCCAATAAACACAATTCCACGTGTATACAATATTTAGTGTTTCGCAGCTCCTTGTTCGCGTTCAGTATCAGATTATGATATTAAATTGTTTCATGCGACGCAGCGTTCTGAACGAGGACAGGGACGGACTCAGAGAAATTATATAAATACTAGTCGACCCGTCCAGGCTTCACCCGGGTGTAATGTAAGTGTACCACGTGTATTTAGGTTTAATTTCACATAATAATCGTTATATTCACTACTAGTCGACCTGCGTGACTTTGTCCGCGTGTAGCTCCGCTCCTATTGGTCGTAGCACGATAATATATAACCTATAGCCTTCCTCGATAAATGGGCTATCTAACACTGAAAGAATTTTTTAAATCGGATCAGTAGTTCCTGAGACTAGCGCGTTCAAACAAACAAACTCTGCAGCTTTATATATTAGTACTAGTCGCCCTGCGCAACTTCGTCCGCGTGTAGCTCCGCTCCTATGGGTCGTAGCGTGATGATATATAGCCTATAGCCTTCCTCGATAAATGGCCTATCTAAAACTGAAAGAATTTTTTAAATCGGACCAATAGTTCCTGAGATTACTGCGTTCAAACAAACAAACTCTTCAGCTTTAATTTTAATTAAGTAATTGTTGTTGTGTTTCTTTATATTGACGAGCTCTGTTTTGACATTTTGACAATTTATTGAATTTGACTTGCTTATTCTTTCTTTAATTTGACAACAATTTCCACACAATATCTTTAAAAAATATAGCCTATATGTTATTCTGATGTGTAAGCTATATTACTATAAAGTTTCATACAAATCCATTCAGTAGTTTTTGCGTGAAAAAGAATCAAAGATCCATACATACAAACTTTCGCTTTTATAATATTAATAAGGATTATTTGTTCCTACAGTGTTACAACTCTCTTTCTGCTCTGACTGCTATCAGAGAGATGTGCGAGGATGCATTGAGAGGGATGTATTAAATGAAGCGCTCATAGGAAAAGCATTAGACACAAGTTGACCAAACTGCAGATTGCCTTTAAACGCCTTTAATAACTTTAGGGAACCCTCAGGAGTGCAGGTTTCCTCACGATGTTCTCCTTCACCGTTCCAGCAAGTTTTAACACTACAAAGCATTATTTGATAATAACGTAACATCACTTATTTAGCAACTTATAGGTAGTTCTGCTCCATTACTATTACTACCCTCTAATGCCCATTCCGTATAAGGCTCAATAATAAACCGAACGAATTACAACGAAACCGGTTACAAACGTTCCGTTATTTTAAGAATAATGACATCAACCACAGTATTGTAGACTTGAGGCAGTCTGACAAGTGATATTATAGAGTAAACAGAGCTAAATTTTCGCGCAATTTTTTTAGTTTTTTTCTTCCATAAGAACCTTCTCCTCCCAAGAGGGAATTTTTGGATTTACTCGAGCGCGTCTGATTAAGGTAAGGTGGGTTAATTGCATGATAGAATGCGTGTATTTTGAAAATCTGACGATTTGGGCGTGGCGGACCGCGGACGAGCTCGTACCATCAGCACACCGCTTTCCGACGTCATAACATCATCACAGATAATCACAAAACAACGCATTCATGTCATTTTATGTATGTATGTATCACTTAATATCCCCTCTGAGTACCCTTTTTTTCTACCCTTCTAGATGGCCACCCCCACAGCTCAGAGTAGATGAACATACCGTCATATCAGTGGTAAGTCGGACCATCTTAACAACAACAATCTTCATGTAATTTTTTAATTTTACAATTTTTGAAAAGCTATAGATGGTTTTCGGAACATTAAAATGGGAAACGTTAAATAACCTTTTATTCTCACAATCATCTAATCTACAAAATGTTACATGCCCCTAAGACGCTCGAGTAAATCCCCATTTAGCATCATGGCCTCCCCTACTATAAGTGGCGATAGACATTTTAACGCTCCGATTTGTCTTCACATCTCACATGATAATAACAATTAAAATGTTAATTTAATTTGCATTAGATGTGGCTAAACACAAAAAATAAAAAGGTCGCATCCGAGTCTGCATTGCGTCATTACTAAACATTTGAATTCAATTAAGAGAAGCAGTCTGGAAGCCGACCCTGTCTCAATCAAAGCCTTCCCGACCGCAAATCACGGCCAGACCACACCCACGACACCCGGCCCCGCCCCCACGCGCCCCCACTCGCCCCCACTCGCCCCCGCGCATGCGCCCCGCCCTCCAATCAGAGCTCTCTCCCCACGACCCATCAACTACCCTCAATTGACCGCTTTATGCGATGTCATTTTTTTTCCCGCCAAACCGATCGTTTGACGTCTGGCCCCGCCCTCAGTTCCAATTTTAAAATGTGCTTTTTAATCATAAACCGCAAGCAATCGCGTCACAACCGCCAGTTAGTGCACCCGCGCCATTAACTAATGCAGATCACTTCATTACTCCTCATTATTATACATTATCTGTGCGCGTGTGTGTTAGGTATAATGCTAGTGTGCGCAATGGCTTACAAAGTGAATTAAAAAACAATGATGGAGCAGAGACAGAGCCAGGTCTATCCGAATTTATCAGACTTATTGAGTTATCAGCAGAATATTGACCGATTGAATATCGATGAGGAGAATTATGTGGAGGGGGATAGATATGGGGGGAATGCGTCTCCGACGTCACCAGCATCGACCTTGGAGGAGGAGGACAGCCACTCGGCGTTTGGTGTGGATTTAACAGGGAAGGGAACGAACTTGGCCGGGAAGTCCTTCACCATTGCAGCGATTCTGGGGTTAAGCAATTCCGAGGAGGATGTGATGAACCTGAGCGTGCAGGAGAGGCTGCAGCAGAACCAGCGGCAGCTCCAGAACTACTTGTACGCTGGACATGATATGCAGAGGCTGAATGATGGGTTCTGCAGGAGTGTGGTTGGAGTTCCGTCGGCGTTACGACAAGGTAAGTCATAAAGTAATCCTAAGTTAAGATTGCTGATGCAATTATTATCCTTTCTTTTATTAGGGTTCCGTACCTTAAAAGGTATAATAAAACCTTTATAGGATCACTTCGTTGTCCGTTGTTTGTCTGACTGTTAAGTCCCGTTTTCAGAACCGAGGAGATATTAAGTTGAAATTAAATTAATGATCATCATCATCACAACTCATTAATGGCAGACTCTTGAGCAGGTTCTCCTCCTCAGAAAGAGGAGACAGACTTCACACACCTTTGAGAACTTTTTGGGAACTCTCAGGAGTGCAGGTTTCCTCACGATGTTTTCCTTCACCATTAAAGCAAGTGATATTTAATTGCTTAAATGTAGGGGGGATCGAACCCGAACCTCCCGTGTAAGCTACATAAGAAAGATCTAACAGCAGTTTGTATTACACACATCCACACACACCCGTGAGGAGACGTGTTAGAATACTATTCCCTTCTGCCGCTGGGAGAGCATCTCGTAAGAGCCGAGTAACCCAGCACCCCCTTGGTGGTAGGGGATCTGTTCCCCGACTGGCTTGCCACCACCACCATGCGAATCCGATCGCCAAGTGTCATAGACGCGTTCCGATTGAGCCGCATGTGGGTCAGACTTACCCCCTCTCCCATCCCATTAATGCTGTGGGTCTAGTGGACCCTGGGGACTTGCCTAGGGTCCGCTGAATCCGCATCATTTTTCTTATTCGTTCCCCCTTCCCACTCTATCTTCGGGGATGCAACGCGTCGACAAAACGAGAGAGTGTTTCTTGTTTTTCCGATGTCCATGGGCGATGGTGGCCACTTACCATCAGGTGGACCATCTGCTCGTTTGCACCTTATCTATTATTATTATTATTATATCAATATTTAGAAGTTTCGTATTAGCCTAAAAAACATGTATTTAGGTAAAGCAAAGTCTGGTCGCACATATAAAGGAAAACATTACAGATAGGTATTGCTGGTATATTTTATTCTGTCTGATTGTTTAGATCATTTACAGATGAATGTGAAGAGGTTGTATATTGTGTACCTATAAGTAAACGTAATCAAGAGATGCGGCCGGCAAAGTTAAGTTTGTCCCTTAATTCAAATTGTAGGTACGGAACCCTCAGTGCGTGAGTTCCACTCGCACTTAGCCGAATTGTTATAAGTAGGCTGTTTTTATAATCAACAGATAATCTTTAAAATATAAACTAGTCGACTCGTCCCGTGCAATGTAACGTGTATGTAGCCGTAACCGCTATGTCCCTGCACTTTAAATCTGTAATATCTTCCAATATATTCATTTAAATTTCATGCTGTAAAGGGCCATATTGATCTATATTAAATGCACAATGTACTTAAGGTACCTAATTGGATAAGGGTTAATACTGTATTGTTTAAAATCGCTTCGTAACTAAGCCATTATTTCTCGTAAAAAGTAAAGGATAAAAAATGTTATTATGGGTTATTCATAAGAGATAGAGATAAACCATCGCAGACTTTTTTGTAGACCTTTTTAAGGTGTACAATACTGCAGTACATTATTTTGATCTATCTCGTAGGGTTCAGCCAGTGTTTGCAATGTAAACGCAAATGTTTTTATTTACAACATCACATTAGATACCTCTAAAATTATCAGTGTTGCTCTACTATAATATATATGTATTATACATATAAACTTTCCTCTTGAATCACTCTATCTATTAAAAAAAACCGCATCAATATCCGTTGCGTAGTTTTAAAGATCTAAGCATACATAGGAACAGACAAACAGCGGGAGTGAGTTTGGATGTTAACTCTATCACAGAAATTTATTATATATATTAATTAAAAGTAAGAGTTCCTGAGGGATAATAATAAAATATGATTACTGTATTTAAGCGCCTGAATATTTTTAATTAGCAACAATATCTTAATTTAAAATTAAATGTTTTTTTTAAAATCTAATACAAAGCCGCGGCGGGTGACTAGTTTACTATATTTGTGAAATATTTAGCTCTTTCTAAGGATCGTATTCAGTTATAAAAAAAATACTGTTTTGTTTATAATTTTAATTAAAACAGGAGAGCTCCTTCCAGGGAGGCATTTAAGCAACAAGTTAAAGACCATTATCTTTAAATATCACGTTGATATTCGTTTCTGCTTAATTTTTTTTAACGCATAGATGTGCTCAATGTAATATTATTAAATGCCTAATTCATTATTAATCAACATGTATGTATGTATTTATTTGTGTATGTATGTGCGTATGTATGTATGAATATATGTATGAATTTATTTATGTATGTATTGTAAAGTATTTCATTTATATATACATAATATATACAATTGTTGTTCACATTGCACGTCCTAAGGTTGACTGGCAGAAAATGCTTTTAGCATTAAGTCCACCTTTTGTACGAATAAATTTTTTAATAATTTGGTGCAATAAAGTATTTAAAAAAAAAATCGGGTGATTAATAAAAAAAATTGTTTATTGATATGTCATACAAAGACAAATCGTCACACAGCTCGACATACACTTCATCCTCTATTTCAACCCCTTCAAGTCTTTCTTTCGCGACAAAACGTAGCCTATATCCTTTTCAAAGCTCTATTCTCCATCTGTACCAAATCTCATCAAAATCGGTTCAGTAGTTTAAGCGTGAAAGCCTAACAAACATTCGCATTTATGTTATTAAAATTGGGATATTAGTATCACATATTGAGAGAAGAATGATACCCAGTACTGTACAGCAATACGTGTACATAGCAAGCCGGGCAGCGCCTAGCACTTGCGACCAACACAACACTCCCCCTAGATAAGCTAACTTACGTGGACCTCAAGAAGGGTGACCTTAACCACGACACTAACTTCCATGTACATTGTGCGACAACACCAGATACTGACTCTAATCTATCGCAGTAAAGGTTATATATTGTCTACACGCCAGTATACTTGAAATAATATAAAGTATTACTTTTCTGTACTTTAAATAAGGGGGGTATTTTTAAGTAATGGAGATAATATCAATGTTAAACAAGGTTTAATGAAAATAACAAGCGGATTTAACACTTAGGGGGGAAACAAGTTGGGGTGTAAATTATCAACCCCTCTGATTTATTAAACGGCACCCTATTATTCTGATTATATTGAATGTAATTAAATACTTATTAAAAACGTAGCTAACACGATTTTGATAACGTTTAATCCATACAGATAAATAAAATTGTCTGTCTGTTTGTGCCGGCTTATCTCTGAATTGGCTGAACCGATCTTGACGGGACTTTTATCAGCAGATAGCTGATGTAACAAGGAGTAACTTGGGCTATTTAACATCTTGCTACGACCCATAGGAGCGGAGCTACACGCGAACGAACCAAACAGAACCATCACGAAACCACACCACTGTGGCCGTTACATATCTTTAACCTGTTAACTTGTGAAATATTTAATCAAATAAAATAAAAGAAAATGGTTACCAGGCGAGCTACCTTTGACTACTGGCCCAAGTCTATCGGAACAGAGGTTATATACAGTCTTGGAATAAAATAAAAGGATCTACCCGATCTTAAAAGTTAAAGAAAGGTCTTAACAACACATTGGAAGCCAAATAATAATTTTTTGTCTGTCTGTCTGTCCGATATTGTGCCAGTAGACCAATGTCTTACTATTCTTTTTGTAGCTAGGTCTTCTACAAGAAGTATTACAGTCTACCTTTTTTTTAAATCTCTTCTTAGTCAGGCAGTCTTGAGAGAGTGGTCGTGGTTAAGGGTGACAGGGTTCTCGAAATCGTCAACCTTCTCCTGGGTTGCTGCTCGTCTTGCGATGCTTCTCCATTTATGGCGGTCAATAGCGTTGCGAGCACATGGTTGATTCTGTGGCCCTAGAGACAAGGTTGGTGAACAACCATGTGATCTTTTACCTTCCACTTGGGCCTTCACTGTAAGACTCTCTAATGAGGTCTTGTTTCTTGAGATGTGACCAAAGAACGTTAGTCAATTGCAGTCACTAGTCTCAAACGAACTAGCAGACGGTCCACCTGATGGAAAGTAGTCACCGTCGCCCATGGACATCGACAAAACTAGATGGTATCTTGTTTTGCCGCCTCGAAGATAGAGTGAGGAGGGGGAGCAAAGAGAAGAATGCTGCGGTTTCAATGGACCCCGATCAAGAGAACACTTGGTCGCAAGTCAGTCGGGGAACAGATCCCCTACCACCAAGAGAGGATACTCGGCTCTTAAGAGATGCTCTCACTGACGGATAAAAGTGAGCCTCCAGCTTGAGGGATCATGTTTAGTCTCCATACAGAAAGACATTTCATAAGACGAAGCTTTGTATACTTGTTAGACCTCGTGGTGGCACATCTTCTGATTCCGTCTTCACATCCTCGTGTGTTGGCTAAACTCCGTATTTCTAAGATACATTAAAAAGTGTTTAATAAATAAAACCTACTATTCTGTAAATGATTACTTAAACGATGACCAAGCTTGGAATCCAAGTAGCGTTGATACTCAGCTCAACTCAACAATGGCGTTTGGAAAAGAGCAATTGTTGAGTTTGTTGCCAGTTCTTCTCATCAGGAAACTGCTTTCCGAACTGGTGGTAGCTTCAGACAAACTGACTGACTAACCTATTTGAAAAAGGGAATCAAACCTTGCTATAATCCGCGGCAATCTGAACAACCAGTTTCTAAATCCAATCTACTCGATTTTTTTACACGAGTATCGAGTTAAGTATCGAATATCGAGTATGTTTTTTCAACAAAATTGTCACTTCGCAATGGCCTGGCCTAAGTATGTCTATAACAAAACCATTGCTATGGCCATTTTTTGGGCCAAAATATGGCTTTCTCTTGTATTCATTATTTACTCCATTACAGTAGTCGGATACCATCTGTTCCCGAGCTAAACCAAGTTAAAAAAAGCGGCCAAGTGCGAGTCGGACTCGCCCATGAAGGGTTCCGTAGCAGCAAGTAACATCATATAAAAGTTCTTGTAGTTCGTTGTAACTTTGATCGATGTTTTAATAATAGTTTATTTTTTTTAAATTATGTCATTGATAAGTAAACATTATAATTATCTAAATGATGGGATTTAGATCTAACTATATGCGAGCCCACATAGGCTTGTGATAGCTAAACAAGCTAATATATATTCCAGTTTGACTGCTGCTGCTGTCATACGAGCAGTTTCCTACTCATATGACGTATTAAAAAAAAACTACTTACTAGATCTCGTTCAAACCAATTTTCGATGGAAGTTTGCATTGTAATGTACATCATATATGTTTTTTTAGTTTTATCATTCTCTTATTTTAGGAGTTACAGGGGGGGGGGACACATTTTACCACTTTGGAAGTGTCTCTCGCGCAAACTATTCAGTTTAGAAAAAAATGTTATCAGAAACCTCATTATCATTTTTGAAGACCTACCCACAGATACCCCACACTTATGGGTATGGGGAACCCCCGAAACGTATTGTTTTTTTTCTATTTTAACCCTAAAAATAACTTTCATCGATGATAACGATGATAAAAAATCGATATTTGGTAACAAATACCTGGATAATCGACACACCAACATATCGGGATCGTTTTCATAATAAAAGGGAGTCAGTACTATTTTATGTTACATTTAATTTCTTAAAAACCGACGTCCCACCACTTCAACGCCTGTCGTCGAATATTTAGTACCAAATTTCTTGAATACAGCTATAAAATTTAAAAAGGAAGATGTCTTAAAATATAGCTTAGTTAATGATTTACCTGTATTTCAGCTAGGAATAGAAAATATTAAATATAATTAAAGATAATGGCGGTGCTAGTCGTCCATGGTGTCGCCAACGTTCCAAGAAACTTGGTTAGGATTTTTAATTTGTATTTATTTCCATTTGAGTATAGTAATATTAAATACTATACTCAAATGGAAATAAATACAAATTAATAACTAAAAAAATAAGCTTTTATAGAAAATTCAACTAAAAATAGGAAATAAATTTGAATTAAAAATAGTGTAAGAAAAATGATTTTATTGTAAAAAAACCGTTGGGTGCATGTTATCAATAGTTACAAATATTTTATAAACAAATAAGAGTAGATGGGTTATTTTGATAATATACTTAAAAGCACCCCCCCACGCTTTTTTTACAATAAAATCATTTTAATTCAAATTTATTAAAATTTATTTTCTATTTTTTAGTTGAATTTTCTATAAAAGCGTATTTTTAAGTTTTTTTAAACTATTATTTTTTAATTAATTAAAATTTGATAAATTATATTTAACAATATGCAGGGGGATGTTTTGAGACGATATAAAAAATTTGACAACAAAAACGAGACGGACACTAAGTTAAATGTTGAAATGTATACGAACCTATAAGGTAGGCTCGGTGTGGACAATATCAATGAATTATTTAATTTTTCGTTCGTCCTGACAGATATCTTAACAAGAGTGGTGTCCTTGAATAGGTGATAAAAAACGCTATTCAACGATATATAAACGAGCGAAATCGGACAAACTAATATTACTATAGTCTACTAAAAACTTGATTTTTGAACCAAAATTTGTTAAAATTTAACAATTTTACTGAAAATTTTGATAAATTTTACTATAAAACGGGGGTGAAAACTACTTTAGAATATAGGGGGATGATGTACGTATAAGATAGGGAAAGTATAAAACATAAATATAAAGTGTCAAATTTCGAGATAATCCGACGTTTTGAAGGGGGTCAAAATCATGTTCGAATGAATATAAATTAAATCAAAGAGAGCTGAGAAGAGCGACTGAGGTGAGGGATTTTGGAATTCAGCTTGATTCTAAATTGCTTTTTAATCACATGTTAATAAAATTCGGAACAAAGCTTTCAGAATGTTAGGGAACCTTCAGAATAAATTTAATAAATATTAAAAAAAAAATTGGTAATTATAATGCAATCAATTGTTCAAGTAAGATACAATTTTCGTAATCGCAATATGTACTCAATACTGTAAAAATAATGCAATGTAAAATAAAAATAAAATAAAAAAGCCCTTTTAACCGACTTAAAAAAAGAGGTTATCAATTCGTATGTATTTTTTTTTTTTTTATGTTTGTTACCTCAAAACTCCGTCATTTATGAACCGAATTGAAAATTTCTTATTGTATTTGTTTCCAGTAAATTTACATTTCTTAAATGATGACGGCCTCCTCCAGTGATGCCCATTTGACTCTGTCTTCATCACTTGTCTCCAGTTTGGACCAGCTATTGCTTTAGGTCTACCCGTTCCAGAATGTTACTTTTTTGGTCCATCTATGACCTGGTAGCCGCGCAACATGTCCTGCCCACTTTGTTTGTTGCTTTAGTTAGCATGCAATGTATATGTCGCAGTCATCTGGTTGAATCTGCTATTTGATTGAATGACTAGTCCGAACGTTGATTGAACAAGCGTCACTCAACGTCCAACCAAAACAAATATGGCGTCAAACAGCTCGCACAGATAGCACTGTGTTGATATTAAATTTACTTTAAATAAAATATTAAATGGCTCTCCTAGACTTTGATTCTTTGAATTCCTTGAATTAGTTGGTAAAAAAAGTAATGCCTATCTTAAGACTTAAAATTATAATAAGGTGTGTCATGTCACAAACGAACTTATGGTCACCCTAACCAAACATTACAAAGTCGGCTATATCCCATTCAACGAGTTGTCCTACCAAAGTGCCAAAATATGGCTATCTCCAAATAATGGTCAATTACCTACAGTTTTTGTATCGTTATTACTAAACTAGTTTTAGGATTTTTCCTTATGCTCATACTTGAGCTATTTGACCTTGCTTACTGTCGAAAGTCAAGAGGAAACTATTGATTTCGTAAGTCAAAGTAGACTTAGAGGTTGTTTGACTTGAATAATCTACGTCAACAGAATAGACATTTTGATACCTCAATGTTTTTTTGAGAAAAAGTGACTGACGGACAACGAAGTGATTTTATAGGTAAGGGTTCCTTTTAACATTCTTGTTTCTTATTATGATTTTGCTTGAACGCGCTAATCTCAGGAACTACTCGTCCGATTTGAAAAATTCTTTCAGTGTTAGATAGCCCATTTATTTAGGAAGGCTATAAGCTATATATTATCACGATAAGACCAATAGAAGCGGAGCTACACGCGGACAAAGTCGCGCGGGTCGACTAGTACTAATATATAAAGCTGCAGAGTTTGTTTGTTTGAACGCGCTAATCTCAGGAGCTACTGGTCCGATTTGAAAAATTTTTTCATTGTTAGATAGCCGATTTATCGAGGAAGGCTATAGGCTATATATAATCACGCTAAGACCAATAGAAGCGGAGCTACACGCGGACGAAGTAGTAAGGGTCAACTAGTAATATTATAACCAAGAGAGCGATCTTCTTGAATTTAAATAACTTCAGAAAATAACAGATGGCGCTGTGATATGTTAAAATACAGACTTAATTTGTAATCATTGGTTATATCGCTGTAATGTTTTTATCTTTTACAGATAGTCCCAGACCAGAGCTCAGGCAACAGACCGGACAGATGAAATCTAGAACACATTCCATGACCTGCTCCAACAGGTAAACAATTACAATAGAGAATATGTAAACGAAGGAGTCTCTCCTTTAGAAAACTAAGTTTTGATCTGTCGTTACATAATAATTTTTTTTTTTTCTTATATAATTTTTACATTTTCACTTGTTTTCAGTTCTGATTTGGTTTGTTACTGTTTTGGACTTACTTTTAGTATTATTAAGTATTGATACTTAAGCATGTAGTGTTTACCTTTAAATGATTTTATATACTCTTTGCATGTAATATATATAAATCATGTACTTAATATCAAGCATCTATGTAAAATCGCTGGTAGACTCAATAAATAAATAAATAAATAATACAGCCTTTCAAACTCCGGAATATATTTTTAATACTTTAACAAGAAATAAATTTGTAGTTTAAAATGCTAAATCGCACCCGAACACGAAAAATTTGCTTCAAATCTATTTACAACAAAATACTACATATTTACTAAAACCTCTCTCAATTCATTATCTACACACGCACACACGCACACACACACACACACACACACACACACACAATGACATGTATTCAATTATGCTCAGTGAGCAAGGAGAGGGACACTAAACAATATATATATATATATATCGGTGTGTGTTAGGTTTAGGTTAGGTTAGGTTAGCCTTGTGTTAGGTTAGGTTTATGTTACTCTAATCTTAAGTTTAGACGGTGAAACTGAGCAGTGGAGGCGAGTGTTGTGATCACTTAAAGGACGTCTTTAAGTCTACACGGAGAGTGGAGCTGTAAACACAGATTTATCTAGTTCGAAATTTTGGCTGTTATCTAGAAAATTAAGCAAAACATGTTTTTTTTGTGGTCAATAATTTTTTTTTTTTTTTTATATTCTTGACACCTAGCATTGAAGACAATGATGAAGCTAAGAAGCAAATGTTACGTCCTTTGCCCTAGACCAAAGCTTAAATGTTATAAAGTACTCTGATATCATGTCTTCTGTCATGTGGAAGATCTTACATGGTCTTCGTTAAGGTTCATCAGCAAGAGCAGCGAAGACCTACATTCCATCTCCTGGATTCATCATCCTATTACTATCCACATATACATATTCCATTAAAGTAAATGGTTGGATATGACCGTATTAAGTTTTAGTATATATACTTAGTACAAAAAAAAAAAAAAAAGGTGTGACTGGAAATAACCAGAATATGCGCCAAGACTGTAAGAGTCTTTAGTGTCTATTACAGGCCCAGTGCTGGGCAAAATACATGATTTGCTTTGCTCTTCTTTAGGGTCCCAAAACCGCTTATTCATAACCGTCGAAAGTCATCAATTTTCTTTTTCGTGATCATAACGTAACGCAATTTTACGTATTTTCTGGAATCCTCCACCCCTCCCTAAACGTTAAGTAACATTTAAGTGACCATTAAAGTCACAATGATGTTGAACAATGTGTATCTTTGTTATTGTATTAATTAATATAACAGAAGACGAGATTTTTAAGTTGTTTTTATTTCTCCATAAATCAAATAAATGTAGGTAGGCAATGTGCTTCCGTGTAAACTCTAATGAATACTGACATCCATAATAAAATAAAAATCACGTACACAGTTGAGGGATTCCCCGAAACATAAACGAAAGGGTTACCAACTTAGGAAACAAAAGTGCAATACAATCGAGGGATTCCCCGTAATAAATAAATAAAAAAATGTTACGCAACGCGTTGTCTAAATGATCCCCCTCCCGCCCTTGTAACGCACCGTAACGTTTGACCCCCCCTACACCCAAATTGCGTTACGTAATACTTGAATGCTCCCTTGGAATCAAGTGACACCAGACGAAAGAGTACAGCCACAAGTTTTGGTGTTACTAAGTTACAAAATGGCGTCGTCCTTTCTTTAAACAAGTAAATATTTAGAAGAATGTATTTGATAGTTAATATTGTAATTGCTTGCAGTTCGGGCAGAAGCAAACGCATCAGAACGATCTTCACACCGGAGCAGTTAGAGAGACTTGAGGCCGAGTTCGAGCGGCAGCAGTACATGGTGGGGCCGGAGAGGTTGTATCTTGCGCACGCACTACAGCTCACTGAGGCACAGGTAATATTTGTCAAAATTTCACTTCGGTCTTCTTCAAAAACCTTCGAATGCAGAGATGGTCCAGTGGTTGAGACTTCAAGTCTTATTCGGGAGGTCCGAGGTTCGATCCTGGGCACACACCTCTGACTCTGAGTTATGTGTGTTTTAAGCAATTAAATATCACTTGCTTTAACGGTGAAGGAAAACATCGTGAGGAAACCTGCACTCCTGAGAGTTCCCAAAAAGTTCTCTAAGTTGTGTGTAGTCTGCCAACTCACAGTGAGCCAGCATAGTGGATTATGGCCTAATACCCTCCTCAGAATGAGGAGGAGACCCGGCTCAGCAGTGGGCCATTGAAGGGTCGTGATGATGAAGTGCTGGATAAACATTCAGACCGATTTCATACACTTTTTCTTTTTTAATATTTTTATCATTACATGGATGGTTCTAGGCTACTGTGAATAGACTATATTTTTTGTACGTGTCTGCCTATTTTTTATTCTCAGAATGAGAAGGTTGATCATAGTCCAACACGCTGGCCTAGTCCAGGTTGGCAGACTTCACACACCTTTGAGAACTTTAGGGAAATGTTTCTGTCTGATAGTTTGTTTTATGTAACAAATATTCTGTTTCAGGTAAAAGTATGGTTCCAGAACCGTCGCATAAAATGGCGGAAACATCACCTAGAAGTGACGCAGCAGCGGCTCGCGGTGCTGCAGAGGCACAGGCCTGAGGACAGGGACGACGTGTAGATATAATAACTATTTAAAAATATCTATATCTTAAAAATGTGACATCGGATTGAATGTACTATAAAAATAAGTTTTTGAAACCGATAATTAGTTGCAACTACTCTAGACTTAGTGGTTTGACTAAGTCTACGGATACACTTGAATATTCTAGTCATTTAATGCATATAATCCGATGTCATATATTTATAACTGGCATCATTATTGTGCGCTGTATAAAATAATATCTCATCTCTAAACACTTATTAATTAGGTTTTCAGTATTTTAAAAAAGTACCGCTCAATCTCCTTCAAAGCGATCCTTTACTTGACATGACATTTAGAAACAAAATTATTTATTAATTTAGGGTTGAGCGAATGGAAAAATGAATCGATATTTCTGATTGTAAATAATCGATTTTATTTAGGGATTTTAAATAAAAAAATGGTATGAAATTAAATACTTATTTAACGTTTACTAATTTGAAAAAAAATTTTGATTGTTTTGTAATATTATTTTGATTTAAAAAAAATCAAATATAAAATTAAATATCAATTTAGCAATTAACTAAATATATTTTTAATTTTTTTTCCTTTTTTTTTGGGAATTCTGATAAGTCAAAGTGTAGGATGACGTATCAAAAGAGCCGTTTTTTTTATAAAAAAATATATAGAGAATCAATAATGATGCCGATATTTTAATCTAAGTACATTTTGAAGTCTAGAAGTAAATGTATATTGCTTGTGACATATCTTAGTAACTGTTAAGATTTTAGTTCATAATTAATGTGTAGTTTAAGTATTTTGTTAATATATAGCTAACTTATCAGTCTCTTGGTGTTTTATTCCCCATCGCACTCATTCCATAAACATTATTCCTTTTATTTATTATCCTTGATTTATATTATAACAGGATATTTCAACAAACCATAGCGTGGGCGGTCGTATGACAGAGTCGTGATGGCATTGAGAGCGGCACACGCGCGCGGTGTGCATCCCCCCCCTGTTGACTCCTTTATTGATTAATAATTTCCCGAGTTCTGTGTGTGCTATATCTGCTAAACGCTAGTTAATTGACCCTTCCATACCGAAAACCGACTGGCGGTGAAGTGCGAACTATTTAGTGTTATTATGTGTTGTGGTGTAACGGGCATGCCCAAAAGAAGATTAGAAAGAAGATAAGAAATCATCAAGAACTTGTGAGTACTGTGTGTCGTTATCGTTTGTGGGGTTTTGTACGCCCCACATAGATTACAAGAGAAATAAGAATGATTTTTTAAAATCCATAAGGAGTGGCTAAGGAAAGTAGTTCTCTATGTTTTGTAACTATTAAGGGGCACACCTAGTGTGAAATTTTTGGTAAATCGTTTTTTCTTTTTTTTCATTTTTTGATAGGTTATAACTTTCAAAATAAGGTCGGGAGGTCCGAGGTTCGATCCTGGGCACACACCTCTGATTCATGGGTGTTTTAAGCAATTAAATATCACTTGCTTTAACGGTGAAGGAAAACATCTCGAGGAAACCTGCACTCCTGAGAGTTCCCTAAAAGTTCTCAAAGGTGTGTGAAGTCTGCCGACTCGCACTGGGCCAGCGTGGTGGACTATGGCCTAATACCCTCCTCATTTTGAGGAGACCCGGCTCAGCAGTAAGCCATTGAAGGGTCGTGATGATGACTATTCATCAATTTTGAAAATATTGTTAATTATGATGTTGGCTACGAATAATATGTTGGCAACACTTATAATTTGAGAAGCATCCTGTTACTTGACCTTGATGTTGGTATGACTGATATGACTAGCATCCTGTTACTTGAATGTTGGCCGATTGATAGATACAAATCAAGGAAGTGGGGATTGCAAAATAAATACGTCATCACGACAGAATTATCATCGATTACATGGCGAGTATTCTTAGCAGTAACTAGGTCTGAGTACTGGGGACTAGACCAGGAGGATATTATAGTCAAGCCGTCATAATGTTAGTCTGCGTATAGACATCTACCACTCTCTTCACTTATTAATTAACAATATTTATTTTTATTTTTTATAATAGATAAGGTCCAAACGAGCAGATGGTCCACCTGATGGTAAGTGGCCACCATCGCCCATGGACATCGACAAAACAAGAGATACTCTCTCGTTTTGTCGATGCGTTGCATCTCCGAAGATAGAGTAGGAAGGGGGAATGAAGAAAAAAATGATGCAGATTCAGCGGATCCTTAGCAAGAGCCAAGAGTCCACTAGACACAGCTAATGGGATGGGAGAGGGAGGGGGTAAGTCTGGTCCACATGCGGCTCAACCGGAACGCGTCTTTGATACTTGACGGTCGGATTCGCATGCTGGTGGTCGCAAGCCAGTCGGAGAACAGATTCCCTACCACCAAGGGGGTGGTGGGTTACTCGGCTCTTACGAGATGCTCTCTCAGCGGCAGAGGGGAATAGTATTCTAACACGTCCCTTCACGGGTATTTAAAATCTGCCTCAGATACGAGCCTCTGGTTTAATGAGTATCAAGCATTTTAGGGATTCTAAACGAATATTTTTTTCTCTATTTCTTCTTGTATTATTTGATTAGCACTAACTTAATAGTTCTTTCACTGAGCGAGCTCTGTAATGGATTTTTCTTTATTATTGTTGATTTAATGTTAACTTGATATCAAGCTATCAGTGTTGGGTAGGGAAAAAAATAAAAGTAATTTCTGAGCTAATTTTTCGTAAATCTCAATTTTTTCCTTTTGTAGCACTTTTCGAGCACTAATTGTTGGTTACAAAACTTTTTTTATATTTCAGTATTTAATATGGTCTTTAAACTATACACTGCTAGCTTTCGTTTAAGTTAGCATTGTTCTCATTATATAGTTATTGTAAATAGCATTAAATTCGCGAATGGGGCACTAAATTTTGAGCTAAGTATTTTTGAAATCCGTCCATTTGACGCCGTCAACTTTTTAGGCGTACTTTTTAAAGAAGAGGATGTGTTCTCTATATAGTTTTCCTTTCAATGACTTACCAGTTTTTTGATTTGATCAAAATTCTAAGATTGGCAGGCCAAAAACGAACAAAATGGGTAAAATTGAATTTTTTTTAAAACGCCTTATTTTGTCAAGTTTTGATATTTTTTTTCACTGTACGGAAAATATCTTCTAGTTTAACGAGATTTTTTTTATATATATAAAATATATAATTTTTTTCTTCAAAAAATTTACTGTGTATTCGTAAAATATGTATAAATATTCCCTTAAAATTTTAATACAATAGATAAAGTAGTTTTTTTTAATTTTAATTATAATAGATTGAATTCTTTGACTAAGTCGATTCATTGTATCGATTCTTATCGTGTATCTATTCGATTCTACGAGGTTAAAAAAAATAATGAGATGAAACAAAAGATAAAGATTGTACACGTGAAAAAGAACTTTTAAACAAAGCTAAAAATATATTAATATATCATATATAGATAGAATTAATTTTTATCTTAATGGAAAAAAGGAAGAATCCTGCTACAGTAAACAAAAAGTGTCACAGCTAAAAGGCCAACAGGAAGGCAGCAACAACAATATAGCAATTTAAGGCCAACGCGTCTCATACGTCACTCAGATACTTTACCAATCCTCATTTGTATTCAAAACACAGTGACAAACATAATGTTAATACTAGAAACTGAAATAAACTTGTAACGCCTTACTATCGTCTCCACAAAGTGAGTAATAGCTTCATGGGGCTTGGTGTTCGCATCTATAATAAGATTCCACAGCCTATATTAGACTTGCCACTTCAACAATTTAAAACTCGTATCAAGAAGTCATTAATATATAAAGCATACTACAATGTACAGGATTACTTAAATGATGAGAATGCTTGGAATCTAAGTGACGTTGACTCTCAAGTTAAATGATTTATATAACAGACTATGTAAACATGGCTTTTTGATGCGAGCGACTGTTGAGTTTCTGGCCGGCTCTTCTCAACAGGAAACTGCTTTCCGAGCTGGTGGTAGCTTCAGACAAACTGACTGACCGACCAATTTTTTGATTGTATTTATTTCTTGTTTAGAATTTAAATAAACTCATTTTTATTAAAGCGATAAATTTAATAGAAGTAACTGACATTGACGGTCATTTACTTACGTAGTTCGTACTAGTTATAACAGATGGCGCTATTAGCAGAAATGGTCAAAACCATCCTTATTAATTTTAAGTAAATTCCTTTCGTAAACCTTGAAATTAGCACACAATACGCTCATAAAACTTTATTACATTACTCACCATCTGCTATTTGGTTAGCGCATTAATTACGCGCCAATTTCATTAATTAGGTTCGTAAGCTTTATTTTCCATACAAACTATATTAATAATGGTATTTGTTACCCGACTAGCTACCATCGATATGCAAATCCGACCGCACGTGAGCCAGATCTACCTCCTCCCTTCGCACCGCAGCATTCTTCTCTTCGCTCCCCCTCCTAACTCAACTTTCAAGGTCGCAACGTATCGAGAAAACAAGAGATACCCTCTAGTTTTTGTCGATGTCCATGTGCAACGGTGGCCACTTACCATCATGTTTGTGGATATTCGCTTTATTTAATCGAAACGTTGGAAGGCTTCCCACAAGATGGTCAGCGACCTGGTCAAGGCGGCAGGAAGCCGCTAATTAACAAAGATTTTGTTGTTTATAAAATCATAAAAATTTATTAAATTGTTAAATATCGATTTTTCATAAATACATCACTAGTGTACTATCTCTAGAGTGAAAAGGACAGACGATAATTTGACATTACAAAACTTATTATCTGTTGTATTAGATTTATAAGTGCTTTGATCTGTATTATTTGTTTGTGTTCAAAATTAAATACGAAACTATTTTATTCGAATGTAACTCTTAAGAAACGTAGGAAATACTTAAGAATACAAACTAAACAAACCAAAATGAGATTTAATATACTACTTACGCCATCTATTGACGGATAGATGCTCTGTCTGTCTGTGACGCAATCACGCTTAAATAACTAAACCGATGTTGATGAAATATGATACAGAGATAAAGTAGAGCTTGAGGAAGGACATAGGCTATGTTTTATCGCGAAGTAAATAAATGAGTGTGCGTACGCCATCTATTGACGGATAGATGCTCTTCCTGTCTGTGACGCAATCACGCTTAAATCACTGAACCGATTTGGACGACATATGATACAGAGATAAAGTAGAGCTTGAGGAAGGACATAGGCTATGTTTTATCGCGAAGTAAACAAATAAGTGTGCGTGCACGCCATCTATTGACGGATAGATGCTCTGTCTGTCTGTGACGCAATCACGCTTAAATCACTGAACCGATTTGGACGACATATGATACAGAGATAAAGTAGAGCTTGAGGAAGGACATAGGCTATGTTTTAGCGCGAAGTAAACAAATGAGTGTGCGTACGCCATCTATTGACGGATAGATGCTCTGTCTGTCTGTGACGCAATCACGCTTAAATCTCTGAACCGATTTGGACGACATATGATACAGAGATAAAGTAGAGCTTGAGGAAGGACATAGGCTATGTTTTAGCGCGAAGTAAACAAATGAGTGTGCGTACGCCATCTATTGACGGATAGATGCTCTGTCTGTCTGTGACGCAATCACGCTTAAATCTCTGAACCGATTTGGACGACATATGATACAGAGATAAAGTAGAGCTTGAGGAAGGACATAGGCTATGTTTTAGCGCGAAGTAAACAAATGAGTGTGCGTACGCCATCTATTGACGGATAGATGCTCTGTCTGTCTGTGACGCAATCACGCTTAAATCTCTGAACCGATTTGGACGACATATGATACAGAGATAAAGTAGAGCTTGAGGAAGGACATAGGCTATGTGCTATCGCGAAGTAAACAAATGAGTGTGCGCGCACGCCATCTATTGACGGATAGATGCTCTCCCTGTCTGTGACGCAATCACGCTTAAATCACTGAACCGATTTGGATGAAATATGATACAGAGATAAAGTAGAGCTTGAGGAAAGACATAGGCTATGTTTTATCGTGAAGTAAACAAATGAGTGTGCGCGCACGCCATCTATTGACGGATAGATGCTCTGTCTGTCTGTGACGCAATCACGCTTAAATCACTGAACCGATTTGGATGAAATATGATACAGAGATAAAGTAGAGCTTGAGTAAGGACATAGGCTATGTTTTATCGCGAAGTAAACAAATGAGTGTGCGCGTACGCCATCTATCGGCGTGGGGGTGAAGTGCATGTCGAGCTGTGTGGACATTTTGTCTTTATAAGTTCTAATAGTTGGCGTTACTTGTTATTTATCACTACATAGTATAAAACAAAGTCGCTTCTCGCTGTCTATTCCTATGTATGCTTATATCTTTAAAACTACGTAACGGATTTTGATGCGGTTTTTTTTAATAGATAGAGTGATTCAAGAGGAAGGTGTATATGTATAACACATACATATTATAGTAGAAAAAGTAACCGTGCAAAGTCTAATAAGTTTATATTAAAATAAAGTCACCAAAACTCCACGCCGCACATGTCTATCTGTTCGAGTTAAACTCAAAAATCACTGAACAGATTTTGATGCAGTTTTCACTAATAGATAGATTGACTCATGAAGAATGTTTAGGTATATAATTTATTAAGGTTTTATGTAAATTTGTTGAAATATGGCAGCAAGTAATTAATGAGGAGAATCGTGAGGTAAATATGTTAATAATGGAGTCACGTTGTTCAACACGAGTTAATGAATGCATTTACTCATTAATAATTAAATGGCGTTCAATTTTAAATTTAGAATAAAACAAAATGGCGAATATAAAATGGCGAATATGATACAAATGTATCGTATATTAGTTATAGTCAGGATAAGGTGTGAGAGAGACAGAAGAGTGATTGAATCAGTGAAATAGTGGTGTGAGTGAGTGAGTGGACGGTTTGTAGACACCTCAAGGAAGCGAGGGCAGGCTAATGTATAATATTAGTAAATGGTGAAGAAATATTAAAAAGCAATAAACTAATTATGTACAAAGGTCTCCGCGTCATTGCATTAAATCAGACACTTACTATCGAACCAACCGGTTAATGTCTAGTGATGTGTGTGTATCGATAAATTCGTTCGATATTATAGGAATCAGTGAAAAGTCACTATCTTAATACAATTAATATTTATTAATAAATTAGTATTGTTGAAAGCATTCAAGTATTACTTAACGCAATTTGGGTGGAGGAGGAGGAGGAGGGTGTTGTCTTGTAAAACGTTACGGTGCGTTATAAGAGCGGGAGGAAGGGGGAAGAATTTTTCATTTTATTAAAAAAAAACTAGGGAATTAGTATCTTCCGAATCGGCAACTCTTTCGTTTATGTTTTACGGGGAATACCTCGATTGTATTGTACGTTACTTTTATTTTTGTTTCCTAAGGTGTCAACCCTTTCATTTATGTTTCGGGGAATCCCTTGACTGTATGTACGTGGTTTTTATTTAAACATATAAGTTAAAAATCTCTTCTTTTGTTTATTACTACTGCAAACGCAATTAATACAATAACAAAGATTATAAGATTAATACAATACTTTGTTCAACATCATTGTGACTTTAATGGTCACTTAAATGTTAAGTAACGTTTAGGGAGAGGTTTCCCTAGTTTAGCTGCAGATGCTTCCTTAAATTATGTAATAAAGATCTTTTGCCGATATGTAAATCAATTAAGAAAAATGTACTTGTTTTTTGGTCTAAATAAATGTAGCAATTATGCTACGGGCTCCGCATTTTCTTCAGAGGGGTCCATTGATTTGGTGGTCTGGGGTGGACTAGTTCATTGTGCTCGTTGCAGAGGAGCGCCAGACACCAAGGTCCACTCTCCGCTCTCAAAAGTAAAAGTAGAGTCAGTTGTGTGGGATGATTAATAGAAAACAGAAAAGTATAGTTACCACACTTACTCGGAAATATCCTCGGTTCTAGTCAATCTGGGCTGGCTGGCTTACACCAAGTGATTTCGTAGTAGTAGAAGAAGTGGTGTGGTTTAGGGTCATCTTTCTTGAGAATAATGTATGTTTACTTTATTATCTATTATACGTACAGCTTAAAAGCTTACCCAGCTTAGAGGTTAAAATGCATGTGTCATCTCAAACTTAAACTCAATGATATAATGATTTGAAATTTTGTGGTTAATTTCCATCTCGGAGCAGCGCAGCATTTGTAAGTAAGAGGAAGTAGGCGTTCATGTTTATGCCCCTTTTTTTTAATCCATTCGGCATGTCAGCATCATCATCATCACGACCCGTCAATTGCCCACTGCTGAGCCGGGTCTCCTCCTCAGAATGAGGAGGGTATTAGGTCATAGTCCATCATGCTGGCACACTGCTGGTTGGCAGACTTCACACACCTTTAAGAAATTTACGGAACCTGCGGAACGTGATATTTAATCACTTAAAACACACATAATTTAGAAATGTCAGAGGTGTGTGCCTGTGTGGGGGATCGAACTCGGACCTCCCGAGTAAGACATCGAATCCTCAACTACTAGCCCATTACTGCTTTTTCAGCATGTCGCTAAGTAATGTCATCTACTCAATATTCGAAAACAAACTGTTTGATTTTGTCCTAAAAATGTTACTCATCATTCATCATATTCAGCCTCACGCATGTATGCATGCACATACGAACAGATAACTTTCATGCCATCATGAGAAAGCTGACGTTTTCACTCCTGGCAAGACTGCGTGCGAGTCCCAATAGCATTCTGAAGATGTTTTTATCTAAGATGGACTCTCCGATGATACCTTTGGAAAGCGTGCGCGGAGCCGAAGCTAACGCGTACGGGCCCTTTAGACAGTTTAATTTAATATGACATGGACACCCAAGGACAATCCCCTGGCATAATCCTGGGCTATGGATTGGGATGATAGTGAACTCGGTAACTAATGCTATGGATGACCTATGGCGTCTACCCGACAATGTTTTTATACATTGAAAAATGAGTAGACGGAGACTCGCCAACTAGGGGGCAACATTTACTGCAGCTTCAGTATTCTACCCGATCATCGGTCCCTCCCGAGGGGAACCTCACGTGCCAACTAACCACTTACGTGGCTCCACTCTGATCGGCAGGTTAAGGCAACCCAGAGGTAGGGGATCTGTTCCTCGTCAATGTTCACTACAACCAGACAGTAAAGGCAAGCTGATGATGCGGACCTTCCCCTGAAAGCATTCAGGTCCTACTCCCCAACAGCTCTCCTCAAGCTGTTCTGCGGAATTATTTATTAAATGAATAATTTACAAAAACAGAAGACAGATTTTAATAAATCTTCACTACAGAGATTACGTTATCAATATTGACAGTGGATCAGCTGACAAACATCGATAAGTTATCGCGTCACATCACTATGCCATTTGTTTACAAACACGCGCACGTATTTTACAGCATTCTGTTTATTATTATATACGAAACGCACGCGTGGATTTGTGTGAACATACAATATGGATACTTGTCTACGTGAGTATTTTATTAATTATTTAATTTACAATTTGAATCCATAGTATTATAGGTCAATGTAAAATATGTGTAAGTGTCTGTATATTTACATTATCCATACAAATAAATAAAATTGTAGTGTCTGTTTGTAATATTAAAATAACCGCTTTTTACTAAATGCATATACCATAGTCAGTCTGTTTGTTCCGTATATCTCTGAAATGGCTAGACCGATTTTGACGGGACTTTCACTGGTAGATAGCTTATGTAACAAGGAGTAACTTAGACTATTTAACATCTCGCTACGACCCATAGGAGCTGAGCAACACGCGAACAAAGCCGTACGGGTCGGCTAGTAATAAATAAACAAATAATAAACTTATATGATTTAACATTAAATCATAATATAGTGTGTGTGTGTGTGTGTGTGTGTGTGTGTGAGTGAGAAAAAAAATATTATCTTTATTAATATAGATTATAAAGTACGTAATAAATGCGTTATCTGAAGTGTAAATATTTTTAAAATCCCTCCATTATTGTTTATTGTCATTGCTTCTGATAAAACGAAGATGAAGAAATTTGTTTGTCGGACTTCGTTCGCTCCTATGGGTCGTAGCGAAATATTAAATAGCCTAAGTTACTCCTTGTTACATCAGCTATCTGCCAGTGAAAGTCTTGTCAAAATCAGAACAAAAAGACAGGCTTTTATTTACTTGTATGGATATGTAATCCAGAGATTTTAGGTTGAGATTGATTATTAATTTCGGCCGTTAAAAAAACCTACAAAATATATATAAATTAGAAAAAAAATTATAAAAAACATGACGCCATATTTAAATTAATCAATTAAGGTTTTTTCCTAAATAATTAACAACTTTTGGTGATACTTACCACAGATTATTCATCAAACTGATTCATGGCATCCATTTTTTGTTACAATTTGAGTTAATTATTAAAATAATTTATATAAACTTTAATAATAAAATAAAGCAAAAAATTACTAACATTAAATACAATAATTAATTTTAATTTTGTCTGTGAAAAGCCACAGACTATAAAATATTTTTAAATAATATATTAACTTTATTTTTCATTTTATTTCTAAAATTATTAATATTCATTACACATGAAATATCATTACACATTTACAATTTTTTTTCTCTGTTTTAATTCCATAGTGGAAAGGTATTACACCGTACAGCCTCATTTACATCATATGCGTTCCAGCCACAGATAACATAGCTATATAATTATATTTATATAATTACACAACTCATTCAAAAAGCTTTATGGTTATTA
Source organism: Limenitis camilla (assembly GCA_905147385.1). Classification (NCBI taxonomy): domain Eukaryota; kingdom Metazoa; phylum Arthropoda; class Insecta; order Lepidoptera; family Nymphalidae; genus Limenitis; species Limenitis camilla. The sequence continues at coordinate 3,628,796 of LR990253.1, read as the reverse complement.
TTATCTATTAATTCATTATCTGTGTCTTGGCTGTATAATCTATATCCTTTGTAATAAATATATCATTTGTAAAGATTTTCCTCCAAACGGTCATTGAACTTGAATCTTTTTTGAATCCTTTTTTCATCATCATCTTTACGTCACTAGAATGCTACTTGGAAGCTGACCTCCAAGACTTCAACACCTGACTAAGACCTTCCCACGCTATTCAAGTCGCCGTCTCAATCGCAGATAGTTCTCGCTTGGCCTCTCCCAACTAATTGGGAGTCTCATTCAAGGGGGGACATTACACTATTGTCTCGTTTTCTGAAATAGAAATATTTTTTTTAATTGCAACTAAAAGGCTATGGTTCAAATTTGGAAACTATTTTTAATCTGTAACCGAAAACAAATATAGACTTGTTTGTTTTTGTGCATAAAATTCAAATTTGGAAACTATTTTTAATCTGTTATCAAAACAAATATAGACTTCTTTGTTTTTGTGCATAAAATTCAAATTTGGAAACTATTTTTAATCTGTTACCAAAACAAATATAGACTTCTTTGTTTTTATGCATAAAATTCAAATTTGGAAACTATTTTTAATCTGTTACCAAAACAAACATAGACTTCTTTGTTTTTGTGCATAAAATTCAAATTTGGAAACTATTTTTAATCTGTTACCAAAACAAATAAAGACTTCTTTGTTTTTGTGCATAAAATTCAAATTTGGAAACTATATTTAATCTGTTACCAAAACAAATATAGACTTCTTTGTTTTTGTGCATAAAATTCAAATTTGGAAACTATTTGTAATCTGTTACCAAAACAAATATAGACTTCTTTGTTTTTGTGCATAAAATTCAAATTTGGAAACTATTTGTAATCTGTTACCAAAACAAATATAGACTTCTTTGTTTTTGTGCATAAAATTCAAATTTGGAAACTATTTGTAATCTGTTACCAAAACAAATATAGACTTCTTTGTTTTTATGCATAAAATTCAAATTTGGAAACTATTTGTAATCTGTTACCAAAACAAATATAGACTTCTTTGTTTTTATGCATAAAATTCAAATTTGGAAACTATTTTTAATCTGTAACCGAAAACAAATATAGACTTGTTTGTTTTTGTGCATAAAATTCAAATTTGGAAACTATTTTTAATCTGTTATCAAAACAAATATAGACTTCTTTGTTTTTGTGCATAAAATTCAAATTTGGAAACTATTTTTAATCTGTTACCAAAACAAATATAGACTTCTTTGTTTTTATGCATAAAATTCAAATTTGGAAACTATTTTTAATCTGTTACCAAAACAAACATAGACTTCTTTGTTTTTGTGCATAAAATTCAAATTTGGAAACTATTTTTAATCTGTTATCAAAACAAATATAGACTTCTTTGTTTTTGTGCATAAAATTCAAATTTGGAAACTATTTTTAATCTGTTACCAAAACAAATATAGACTTCTTTGTTTTTATGCATAAAATTCAAATTTGGAAACTATTTTTAATCTGTTACCAAAACAAACATAGACTTCTTTGTTTTTGTGCATAAAATTCAAATTTGGAAACTATTTTTAATCTGTTACCAAAACAAATAAAGACTTCTTTGTTTTTGTGCATAAAATTCAAATTTGGAAACTATTTGTAATCTGTTACCAAAACAAATATAGACTTCTTTGTTTTTGTGCATAAAATTCAAATTTGGAAACTATTTTTAATCTGTTATCAAAACAAATATAGACTTCTTTGTTTTTGTGCATAAAATTCAAATTTGGAAACTATTTGTAATCTGTTACCAAAACAAATATAGACTTCTTTGTTTTTGTGCATAAAATTCAAATTTGGAAACTATTTTTAATCTGTTATCAAAACAAATATAGACTTCTTTGTTTTTGTGCATAAAATTCAAATTTGGAAACTATTTTTAATCTGTTACCAAAACAAATATAGACTTCTTTGTTTTTATGCATAAAATTCAAATTTGGAAACTATTTTTAATCTGTTACCAAAACAAACATAGACTTCTTTGTTTTTGTGCATAAAATTCAAATTTGGAAACTATTTTTAATCTGTTACCAAAACAAACATAGACTTCTTTGTTTTTGTGCATAAAATTCAAATTTGGAAACTATTTTTAATCTGTTACCAAAACAAATAAAGACTTCTTTGTTTTTGTGCATAAAATTCAAATTTGGAAACTATATTTAATCTGTTACCAAAACAAATATAGACTTCTTTGTTTTTGTGCATAAAATTCAAATTTGGAAACTATTTGTAATCTGTTACCAAAACAAATATAGACTTCTTTGTTTTTGTGCATAAAATTCAAATTTGGAAACTATTTTTAATCTGTTATCAAAACAAATATAGACTTCTTTGTTTTTGTGCATAAAATTCAAATTTGGAAACTATTTTTAATCTGTTACCAAAACAAATATAGACTTCTTTGTTTTTATGCATAAAATTCAAATTTGGAAACTATTTTTAATCTGTTACCAAAACAAACATAGACTTCTTTGTTTTTGTGCATAAAATTCAAATTTGGAAACTATTTTTAATCTGTTACCAAAACAAATAAAGACTTCTTTGTTTTTGTGCATAAAATTCAAATTTGGAAACTATATTTAATCTGTTACCAAAACAAATATAGACTTCTTTGTTTTTGTGCATAAAATTCAAATTTGGAAACTATTTGTAATCTGTTACCAAAACAAATATAGACTTCTTTGTTTTTGTGCATAAAATTCAAATTTGGAAACTATTTGTAATCTGTTACCAAAACAAATATAGACTTCTTTGTTTTTGTGCATAAAATTCAAATTTGGAAACTATTTGTAATCTGTTACCAAAACAAATATAGACTTCTTTGTTTTTGTGCATAAAATTCAAATTTGGAAACTATTTGTAATCTGTTACCAAAACAAATATAGACTTCTTTGTTTTTGTGCATAAAATTCAAATTTGGAAACTATTTTTAATCTGTTACCAAAACAAATATAGACTTCTTTGTTATTGTGCATAAAATTCAAATTTGGAAACTATTTTTAATCTGCTGTCTGATTTCAAATTCATCCATTTTTTATTCTCTAAGTAGTATCAAAACAAAAACAGTGATAAAGGTGTCATTGTTCAGAACAAAGGTTATTGTACTGATAAGGTTATTTATAAACAACAGATAAAATAAATAATATAGTACAAATAAACTAAAGAGCGATTTAATATACTACTTACGCCATCTATTGACGAAGTGTGGCCGTTATGTCTTTGTGTAGAAATATAAAGTTTATTTCTATTCATGTAATCACGTAGTGACGCAACAAGTTACCTCAACGTTGCAATAGATTATCTATAAGGAAATAACTTTCTAGTTTCTACATAATCTGTATTAGGCAACACTGACCTGCCTTCGCTTCGCATAGATTTATTACTTCTATGTTTTAGGTTGTTTATAAAATATCCATAGTTTTATATCTACAAAGCTACCTTTGCCTATTTTATAATGGAATGGCATATAATGTTTATTTATTTGAGCTGATTTATGAATGAGTGAGTGAAATAAATGAATGAAGATAGATAGACACAAAAACTTACAATCTACAGTGATATTTAACAATAGCATGCAAAGGCCTTATCAGCAGTGATTTCTTACAGGCAACCTTAAGTGAAGGGAGACTGAATAAACCCCTGACTACACTGACTGAACAATTTTGAATACATTGCACAATATAAAATATAATCCAGCATATACACTATACTAACACTTAATATATATTACACTTAAAATAATACCATTACATCATATAATTAATATATAAATAAATATATAACATTTTGTAAAGACAGAAAGTGATTTTTAACGCGTGCTTTAAACACGCTTAAGGATGATGCTTTTCGTACTTCAGATGGTAGTTCGTTCTACAGTTCAACAGACTATGACAACGAGAGGAGCATTGAGGAAGTTTAAGCTTATTGTCGTCTTGTGAGCGAAGTTTTAATTGGAGGCACGTATCAGGTCCAAGGTATGTAAAGAGTTCCCTGAGATAGATGGGAGCCTGGGGATTGAAAAGAATTGAATACAGATGTGACAACGTATGGAGATAACGCCGATGCCGCACTGTAAGTCATTGTAGTTGAGTAGTGTGTGAATTGGCGATACTAATTTTATATACCTGAGGGGCCCAACAAAAAGTGTTGTCAATAATTAGACCTAAATTTTTAATTGAAGTTACATATTTAAGAGGTATGCCATCATATATAACTGGCGGTATTTGTGACATATTTATTTTCGAGATTTGTTTTTGGCTACCAATTATTGAAAGTTGCGATTTCTTAGGGTTTATAGTTAATCCACAAGATTTGCTCCATTTACAAATTGCGTTAAGGTTTTGATTAATCCGTTCATTAGCGTTTGACAATTCTTCAATGTTGGATGCTAAAAAAATCTGTAGATCGTCAACGTAAAGATGACACTGTACATTTAATAGTTTGGTCACTGTATTTATAAAAATAGCAAAAAGGAGAGGAGATAATACATCCCCTTGCGGAACCCCGGCGTGGAGGCCGCAAGGGGATGACAGCTTGCCATTTATACGTACTTGTTGTTGACGATTATTCAGATAGGAGTGAAACGATTTGATTACCTTAGACGAAAAATTTATATTTTGTAAGATCGCAAGAAGAATATCAAAATCTACCGTATTAAAGGCATTTGTAAAGTCTAAAAGTACTATAATTGTTACTTTTTTATTATCAATGGCGAAACGTATTTCGTCACAAACTTTATTCAGAGCTGTTACAGTGATAGATGCTCAAGATATTATTTTTGTTAAGAAACTCCGAAATCTGACTATGGACTATACGTTCTAAAACTTTGGAAAGGAACGGCAGAATGGATATGGGACGGAATTGTGAAAATAGTGAAGGATTGGATATTTTTGGGATTGGTAGAACGTATGCTAATTGCCAGTGCATGGGAATGTAGAGGTACTAAGAGAAAAGTTAAATATGTGATGAAGTATATGGAGTGCCGAATCCAAAATAAGCAAAATCATTTTTCTGCTAACTCCATCACTACCCACTGCATCCGATTTAATTGATGTAACGTGTGATGGGTTACAAATATGACTTAAATTAATTAGAACTAGAATATTTAATTTATTTGAATTGCTCGAATTAATCGCAGTGAAATGTCTGTTAAGGCTATCTACATCTAAATTATGGGGTGTATTACTTCGTTGCCGTCCAATTCCCATGGTTTCCAGAAATCTCCATATCTTACGAGGACTACCATCATTTACCTCCTCATAAATATACCTACGTTGGGCGTCCCTACAAATTCTGCTACATTTATTACTTAAATATTTATATTTGTTGAAGTTGACCTCTGAGGACTTGTGTTTAAGTTTACGTTTGGCTGCATTACGCTTCAGCATTAGAAGCTTTGATGTCCTCTGTCTTAGGGGAGCATGCACATCAAACAGTTCAATTAATAATGAGTTGAATATGGTCAATTTATCATCTACTGTAGAAGCACTAAATACAGTATTCCAATCGATATTGTTCAGATCCTCTAAGAACGTTTTATTATTAAAATTTTTGAAAGAACGACGCATATGACAAGTAAATCAAGTCGTGGTATGAAAGTTTCTGCAGGTAATTGGCCATGTAGTTCTACATAATTAAGGGAGGATACAATAATTAAATCAAGTAGGGATGGTACACAATTTGGAAAAAAGTGAGTTGCATTTGAAGGGAGGAGGTGAAGATCTGAACTATGAATAATATTTTTAAGACGATTGGCACGTGAGTCATTTTTAATTATACAAGTATTAAAATCACTCATTATAATAGTGTGACCAACTGTTGATGTGTATAGTTCCAGTAGAGTTATCTGGAGAGACGGGCTATAAAAAACTCCCAGGAGAACTACCAAATAATATTTCGATTAAAATATGTTCAGCAGTTTCCGAGTATGGAGAGGGTGATTTGTCCAATATGGTAAATGGTATATGACTACATAAATATATTGCGACACCACCGCCACCTTTATTAGTCCTGTCGTTGCGTATAAGGTGGTAACCAGGAAGTGAGTGACCAAGATGGCATGAACGTTTTTAGTGTCAAAAGAATCGAAAAGATCGTGATAGTGCGCTGGGATACTCTGCGCATTTATATGCACCACACTAATATGCACACAATGCTGTGTCAAGGAGACTATTTAATGGCACCGAAGTAGTGTGAAAGGTATCATCCGAACTTTCTGTTGCTGAATTATATATAGAATGAAGTACTTAATTATATCAAAAATACAAATACAGAAAAAAAACAGAAACAAAAACATACACTGGTACAATTGATCTCATAAAAGGCAAAGTTATTACACCGTACAGCCTTGTCTGAACAGTTTGAATTCATCTCAGCGTCATCTGCAAATACAGATCCGAAATACATTATTTACATTTATTATCTATGGTAATTAATATATATTTTTTTTTATTTCAGGAGCTAAACGTCAAAACTTAGAAGGATGGCAAGAATTATACACAGACTTTGACAGCTGGATTTGTAAATTTAAAAGAAATACTTTTTCAAGGTAATTAATAATTATAAACATTCTAAGAATAGGTACCTAACAGGTTTTCAAAATAATAAAAATTAAGTTATAACGCCATCTAACAAAATTTTAAGGAACTAATAGGTCTTACTGTCTACATTTGAAAGAGTACCGCAATGACTCAAGAGATGGCGCTGGTTAATATAATAGACAGCTATCCACTACTGAGCATCACGGTTGAGAGAAAACCTAATTTAAAAAATTAAAAACACGATTTTGCTGTAGAAAATTTTATTTATCTTATATTTTCTAAAAAAAGAATAAATTTTAAATGTTAAAACAAATAATAATTTAATTATTGTATTTTTTAATTACAGATCTTCAGATAATTTAAAGAAAGTTCTAGAAGAATCTCAATCGAGAGTTATAGTCGACAATGTAAAAACAGATGTTGTACCTACGTTAGAAGAACTCATCGTTAAAGGTTTAGCATTAAAAAGATTACCAAATGGTGGTGGTTTAAATAATTTACGTAGTTTTTTAAATCAAGATTTAATTGTAAGCTGCGATTATGCGGTGATGAAATCAATGGGGGGAGGTGGGAGGTATTTTATGGAATATACAAGATCAAAGCTTTTATTTTGTTTTATTTCTTTTATTTAATTTATACAAAATTTTTGTAAACTGCGCCATCTATGCGCCGAATGGAAAAACTACTGTGTAAGTAAGTTTGCGTATCAAAGAAGTAAAGCGATTGTTTTACTTACCTCGACGTCCATTTTTCGCTCCTTCCGTCGAGTGAGCCTATATGGATAAAGGGTGGTTCGTCGATGCATCCAGGAGTGTTGACACAAATTATACATTACACTATACACTTCAGATATGATGAAAATTTTGTAACAAGGAAACGGATTCTGGTATAAAACGTAATGAGACTCGTACAGCAGGTCTGTCCACATCACGTGACTCCATCCACCAATCAGAAGCGCGGTTCGGTCGCTAATGTAATGACGTCACGGATAGAAAAGTGTCACACCGCCTTAGTTATGAACGTAAACTTTAAAATTGGAATATCCAGATTATCTTTAAAAGTTATTGAGTAATTTTTTATTTTAAGTAGTTAATTATTAGTCGGTTTTTATTACTCAACATCAGATCTTTAAAATATTTAACCGAGTTTTTGTAAATAACGCCATCTATGCGTTCAATGGAAAAACTTATAGATTTTGATCTGTATAAAATTTAATATTTTTTTTAAATTAATTCTTATAAATTCATATATTTCCAAAGATAAATCTATTAAGTATTTATTTATCGTTATTTATCACTCAATGTTACATTTAGTGTATTTTAACTAAGTTCTTGTAACAACGCCATCTATGCACTGAATGGAAAAACATAGTATAAAATAAATAAAAATGTAAAAATAAATAGATTGATTATGAAGCTAATATCACTCAATCTCATACTTAGCGTAGTTCGACCCTAAAATGGCGCCATTTTTTTTATACACCATAATACGTATGAAATAAAAGAGTTTGCTAGAAAAACTTAAAAGCTTTTATTCAAAAAGTTATTTTAATTAATGTCAGTAGCATTTTTATTTCTAGACTATAAAGTTGTTTTAAAAATGAAACAATTATTTTAGCATTTTTATTTAAACTATCGACTCTAATTATAAATCTTTAACTACTTGTTTAATCTCGTTAAGCGCAGACATTTTGATTTTGCAAAAGGGAAACGCCAGTTCCGTAAGTTTTATTCAATAGGCCATCAATCCAGGAAATTGTTTCTGGTATATTATTATATACTCCGGGAAAGTTTACCAGGTTCGTATTTATAAGTAAGGCACTTATACCGTATAAAGTATAAGTTGTGTTGCCTTTGATCTGAAAGAAAGGAAAATTCTAAAATTGTTGTATTAGAACAATAATTATTTATGGTACTTGTTTAGTAAAAGTTTTTCACACTTGTCAAGAGATGGCGCTACAAATTAATTAAACGAACATTGCACATTTTTACATAATGACAATGAAAGTGATCAATAATAAAAGCTATTATATTCTTTGACGGACGACATAATATTTCTTCATATAATTATTGTTAGGCAAAAGTTTTTTTACTAGTGTCAAGAGATGGCGCCACTAGTTAGTAAAATTAACAGATTATTTATTTAGATTCCATTTATTGCTTAGGTAGTTTTTAATCCCGTTAAGAGATGGCGCCACTAGATTTTAATAATGTTATGCAATTAATAACAAAAACTCATTAAAAATCTAGTATCATAAATAAATAATAGAGAGATATTTATGTCCGAAGTCGTCGTAAGTCCAATAATAACAATAAAAACTTACCTCAGTAGGACAAACTAAAATGGATTGTCCATCATTATACTGGTAACGTAAATCCGCATCATTTGAAGCGCATATCGCAGAACTGTCCAGGTTAAACTGAAGAGATAATGCCGAAGACATATCCTTTTCACATTTCTTACGAGGATGTATTGATACTGATTTCTGAAAAAATAAATTATAAACAATTTTATATTTTACGTGGCTAGGTTAGGATATTAAAATCAATTTTGAAATTAAATCTATTCTAAAAAGACGTAAACGCCAAATAACGTCATATATAGATCAACAAATACGGCAAAGGCATTATCTTATTATAGGAATATGTGACGTCATCGCATATCTTAATTTTTCTTCCGAAAAGAATTGACAGCAGTTAATTTATTAATATTTATATTTAGCGCCATCTAGTTACAAATGTCACAAACTTATAATTATTTTTTTAAAATAATATTAAAATATATTAATTTGACTTTCAATTAAAATTAAAAAAAAAATAGTCCTTAATTATTAATACATGTAACGATCATAATAAAGTAACAACTACCTTCTGTACGTAATAGTCAAACAGTAATTTGACTGCCAAGCATTCTGTTCCCGCAGGTGGCAAGATGGCGCCTAAGTAGGCAACACCAACGTTAGGGCTGCCAATTATTCTAAAAGGACGTTCCAAATGGTAGAGAGTTACGCCGTAAGGTACCAGCCCTGTAAAGTATATTTTTCTTCAGACTTATGCGTTTTAGCTGATATATATAAATACTAATATATAAAGCTGAAGACTTTGTTTGTTTGAACGCGCTAATCTCGGGAACTATAGGTCCGATTTGAAAAATTCTTTTAGTATTAGATAGACCATTTATCGAGGAAGGTTATAAGCTATATATCATCACGCTATGACCAATAGGAGCGGAGCTATATGCGGACGAAGTCGCAAGGGTCGACTAGTAGTTTATATAGAGAAGGAGTACAAAATGCTAATATTTTATTAAATCAATAAAAAAACTTAATAATGTTCAAACTTATGGTTTAAATTATGGTCGAATTTTGACCACTGGACGACCACTAGTTAATATAAACTAACCAAGTCAAGCTTCACTTGGCTTTGATACACTGCCGACGTGTCTTGATACTTACACGTAGTCTGACGAGGGTATATGACGTATCTCTTGATCCTTCTTTCTTGATATTGAGGATTTTGAGTTAAATTTTGCCATTTCCCAGCGCGGACTATGAACTGCAAAAACAATTACGTCACACCTTACACATTGTGACGTCACATTTCTATATTATCAACTATAGTAGTGTTATCTCGCTGTAGTCTCGGCCATAAATCATAATCGGACTAGGGATGAGCGCTAGTTGTCGATAACGGTATCAACGGTAACTATGCAGGCTAACTAATAGGTACAAAAAAAAAAAAAAAAAAAAAAAAATTACATTATGTAAATAGTAGAAATAAGATAGTAGATTTAAGAAATAGGTTGTAAAATGTAGAATAAAACTGTAAAATAGTAAAAACCCAATCGCTTAAAAGAACTAGGTAATAAATATCGTTTAATATGTACATAGTTCACATAATCGTTTAAAAGTTGTTGCATAATACAAAGCAACAGTTGAAAATAATGTAATTAAAAAAAAAAAAAAAAAAAACATTCAGAATTGCTTCAAGATGAAGACTTGACAAAAGCACATTTATGGGAAAAGTTCATCGTTCATGTGATTGATGATTACGATTACGATGAGTCACATTTTAATTTTGTATTTTTAATTTTATACGTTCTTTTGTTTATATATTTAAAAAAAAAAGTTTTTAATTAATTAATACACTACTATAACATATTCGATGCGGCTCTGAATCGAGAGATGTTCGTCATTAAATGAAAGGTATTAATCACGCACGGAGTGCCACAAGGCAGCACTCTGGGACCAACATTATTTCTTGTTTACATACATATGCTGACTCGATTACATCATCAACACGGACAAATTATTTCTTACGCTGATGACACTGCATTAAATAGGAAGAATTATTTTTATTTTCTCATACTTGTTCACAAATAAAGACAACCTGTACTTGTACCAAGTTGGAACGAGTAAATAGTATAAAATACTTAGGTGTAATGTAATAAACGTATTAAGCGCTAGAATTAATAACTTTATGCCAGTCTGTAATTACCTATTGTATATCTTCATGCGGTGGAAAATAGAATACTAACGATAACGAACTGTACGACAGTTGTTTATATTGAGTGTCTTATTAAAGTAACATTGTAATATATCTTACGATCCTAAAGTATTGAAGAGGCGTAAACATAGAGTGATGCAGACCCCTTAATACTGTATTCATGAGTAAATTTTATAGATTTCTTGCACCTCATTTATATAACAAAATTAATAAAGAATTAGGTATTTATAAAGAAAACAAAATCAACTGTAAAAAACCTTTTGTATGTAGAAAAATATTTTTGTAAGTTACTTGATAGCCAATAGAAAATATAATTATTCCGAGGGGTTTAGGCGCCGTTAGCTGAAACACAGGTATTTCTCCTAGCTCAGCAGCTGATGCATCTATACTTTATTTGTAAGAAGTTTGGCTTAGTTTTAATTTATTTACAAAGAATGCATGTAACTCCTTTTTTTGGTTAATAAATTATATTATTATTTAGACGAATGTTAGTGGGAACGTGTACTAGAACATGAATACCTGAGAAAGATTGATTCCAATATATTTGTAGCTTCCAGAGATTACTGCACTAGGATGTATTAACACTCCACTCCTCAAGTAATATCCTTCTAGTTTATTCGTGCTGAAAAAAAAAAATTAATCCTCTAACTATAACAAGCTGAAGAATTTGTTTGCTTGAACGCGCTAATCTCAGGAACTATTGGTCCGATTTGAAAAATTCTTTCAGTGTTAGATAGCCCATTTATCGAGGAAGGCTATAAGCTGTACATCATCACGCTGCGACCCATAGGAGCGGAGCTACACGGGGACAAAGTCACGCGGGTCAGCTAGTAGACTCACAAGTCACAATCCATCGTTTCCTCTTGAATCGCTCTCTTTCTCTAGATGATGTAGATTTAATGTTCATTCTATAAAATCCCTTGGCTAAAGCCCAGATATTATTATTTATTATATAGTCTATCAAGCAATGTATTTTATATATTTTTATACTTTAGATTTAGACTAACAGCATTACTGCTAAACTCGCGATGAAATAATAATGATTTCTGTCGTGGTGGAGTTTTAATTTTATTAGCTTTTATCTTTACGTTGGCACTATTGTTTGTGCCAACTTCTAATGTTAAATGTTACCCAGATTTATGTTGTCGACACTGCCACCCAAATTAGTGTTGCCATAATCATAATCCTACTAATATTATAAACGCGAAAGTTTGTCAGAATGTATAGATGTGTGGATGTTTGTTGCTCTTTCATGCAAAAACTACTGAATGGATTTTGATGAAACTTTACAACAATATAGCTTATACATCAGAATAATACATAGGCTATAATTTATAACGATATAGTGTGAATTATCCAAAATATAGCGGGTGAAACCGCGGGACGCAGGTAGTTAACAATATATTTTGAAAGGACGCTCTACTTCTTTAGCATAGCTAGGCTAAAAGTTTTAATTAATAATAATCAAAATAGATTATTAAAATAAATAAAATTTATGGTTAATACGCGTACACAAACACACATACAGACAGACAAATAATAATTTTAAAAATAATTGTTTTGACGTGACGTGTTATTTGCTCATGGTCATGTTATATCACTTTTACGGCCATATCTTTTTAATTAGAATGTTTATGGCAACACTACATACCCTATGTTACCCTATGTTTCTTTCACCGTTAGAAAGCTACATTATCCCTGAGTAACATAGGCTATATTTATTGCTAGAAAAAATTAGAGATCCTCAGAAATTCTTACTAAAACCAACCCAAGGTGTAAAAAAATTATCCATAAAATGTCTTTCATCGTATGCGCTGCGAAAAGTATTGATGATAGAACAAAAAAATGTTCTACAATATTATAAAACGTATCAATATCTACAAAAAACTCCGCGAGACCATATAACCAACTATTGTAGTTAAGTCACTATAACTACTTTTTTACAATTTAAAACTTGATCAAAATCAGACCATGTTATCCATACCTTTGTATTAATTCTTATCCAAATAAATTATTTCGTATTCAAGACTGTTTCAATACCTGTTGATTACTTTTTGAATTATTGAAATCGGAGATTCCAGTCAAAAGATATAACGAAATTAAAAATGTAAAAACTTACGGAATAAAAGAAACCAGCCACGGGAATTCCCAGACAGACGTGTCGATTATTTTAGGAGTAGTGGTTGTAACTGAAAACAGATTAACAATAATATATCTATGTCTCATTCTTCACCCTCTAATGAGATTAGATGAGATTCTTTCTATTAAACTCTCTTAATCATTTTTTTAGAAGAATTATCTTATATTTTATACTAATATATAAAGCCGAAGACTTTGTTTGTTTGAACGCGCTAATCTCAGGAACTGCTGATCCGATTTGAAAAATTTTTTCAGTGATAGATAGGCCATTTATCGAGGAAGGCTATAAGTTATACATCATCACGCTGCGATCCATAGGAGCGGAGCTACACGGGGACGAAGTCGCGCAGTTCGACTAGTATAAGTATAAATGATCAAAATTTTACCCGTCTTTTCATCTTCGGACTGCTGTATATCTCCAAAACTCAATTGGAATAAACAATACAAATAGACAAGTCTGAAACAAATAGATTTTAAAATAAATTAAATAAATTGAGAGAAAACTTACTTTTTGATTGACTTTAAGTTTTTGAGTAGAAACTCAACAATAGAAGCTTAGCTACACTATTTCTCGAAATATTAATGCCGAAAATAATTAAATTTGCTCAGCCTTGGCAACACTGAGAATACGATATGTCGATCTCGTAAAATCTGTTGCAGTTTTTACTATTTATTTCATTTATTATATTCGAATATTAACCATTTAATCGCTTCGCTTCGACTCAAAATAATATTTAAATAAAACAATTTACCTCAATATACCGGATCTTAAATTCATTTTGAATAATTAAAACACTAAATACGTGAACGAGATGCTGTGCCTCTGTGTGTGATGTCTATATCTATAAGTACAGATAAAAATATATTAAAATATATTTGCTTTATAGAGAACTAGTCGACCCGTCTCAGCTTCGCTCGTAACCGCTATGTCCCTGCACTTTAAATCTGTAATATCTTCCAAAATATTCATTTAAATTTCATGCTGTAAAGGGCCATATTGATCTATATTAAATGCACAATGTACTTAAGGTACCTAATTGGATAAGGGTTAATGCTGTATTGTTTAAAATCGCTTCGGAAATAACCCATTAGTTCTCGTAAAAAGTAATGGATAAAAATAGTTATTGTGGGATATCCTTAAGAGATAGACATATGCCATTGCGGACTTTTTTGTAGACCTTTTTAAGGTGTACAATACTGTAGTACATTATTTTGATCTATCTCGTAGGGTTCAGCCAGCGTTTGCAATGTAAACGCAAATGTGTTTATTTACGACATCACATTAGAAACCTCTACAATTATCAGTATTTCTCTACTATATTATATATGTATTATACATATAAACCTGCCTCCTGAATCACTCTATCTATTAATAAAAAAAAACTGCATTAAAATCCGTTGCGTAAGCAGACATAGAGACAGACAAACAGCGGGAAGCGACTTTGTTTTATACTATGTAGTGGTGTTCTGGGACCTATTACGTCATTATTATGGTAGATAATAAAGACCGATAGATATACAACGGTCGTGACCCTGCCAATTAAAACAAAATTGTTTTTAAGTGTCTATGAAAATAATTAGAATAAAAGCTTATCAGTAGTAATATCTAATGGGTTATTCCACGTCAAATCGACCCCTTTCGATTTCGATAACGAAGTTCCGGCAAAGGAAAAAATTTCACTATTTTCCAATTTTTTACTTATATTTAAAAAGTCTTGAAAATTATTGCAATTTAAAAAATCGCTTAGGGTAAGTTTCAAAGGGGATACTTGGAGCTATGAAAAAAAATCCGAAAAATTTTGAAAAATCTACAATTTGTAAAAATTTGAATTTTTCAAAATTGTCAAAATTTACGATCGACAATAAATATTTGGCACAAATTTTTTTGTATACTACTATTACCTTTTCCCCTTCCAACCCCGCATCAACTATCAACATCAATAGTATGCTTAAAGATAGCACGGCTTACTATTATCCAGCATGCCACTAAAAAGCATGTTTAATAGTAGCATGTCCTGTACACACGCTAGTAGCATTTGCTCAATAATAGCATGCTATCGTGCTAGTAATTAGCATGTGTAACAGTAGCCTTACTATTCGGACACTAACCCAAGCAGTGTCTTGGACATGAGACCAAGAGTGTAGGTTTAAGAAACTCCTGCACCACTTATATTCACTGTCTTGGTTGCTTAAGCTTAAGTTAAGGCGAACCCAACAAAAGGCTAACCTAACCTAACGTTTGTAAGGACTTACGTGACCTTAATCAGACAGCATTCTTAGCACCAACACAACACAACACTTCACTAGAACTACTGAGATAATTATCACTCCAAGAGATCCAGCCAAAGGCTATCAAAACGACGGAAGGGATTTTACTTCTACTTTAGCGCTGTAGATGGCGCCTATCATCCTATGATGGAAAATACTTTTACGCATCCTCTCACGGAGAGAGGTATGTGGGACTCGCAACGATAATCACTGAATACCCACTAAAACCATCAAAACCGAAGCCGTCTTTTAGTGGGCACCACAGGATCGCTTATATACACTGTGGTGTCCCGAAGGAAGTCCACGTGAAAGGCCAGGCCTATTCAGTTTGAAGCCTGGGCCATCCGTACTGCATAATTGCAGCTGCGGAAGCCCTTCTTCCGCCTCCTTAAGCCTCATTACGGACTAGCTGTAGGCTGATGCAGCCTCCCATCCCCTCTTATTGGCTATCATTAAGCCCACCAATTCTCTGAGACCAGAACATGCCTTTGTGGTGCCCATGCAGGTCACTCCACGAGTGTGTGCAACGCCGTGTCAGCAGCAGCACCACACTTGTGGCAACCTTCCACTAAAGGTTGTAGTGTGCTAATTTATTTTGGTGCGGGTCAAAATGTCTTCATAAGTAGTATGGGCGTTTACTCCCGACATTAGTAATGCGTGTTTCAGTTGATATATTTGTAACAAAAAAAATTAATCGATTTCAATGAAAAATCGTGACCCATAGAAAGTTTGGAGCAAGTTTCTCAATGGAGTGAGCTGAATCTTGTACAGTTCAATCCCAAGAAGACACAGGTATGCGCTTTTTCCGCAAAAAAGACCCCATTTGTTACAGCACCCAGGTTCCAGGGCATTCCCCTTCACATCAGTAACAGCATTGAAATTCTAGGAGTCGATATTTCGAATATAGTCCAATTCCGTGGTCATCTGGAGAGCAAAGCCAAACTGGCTTCTAATAAACTAGGGGTGCTAAACAGAGCGAGACTGTACTTCACACCTGGACACCGACTTTTACTATATAAAGCCCAGGTTCGTCCGCACATGGAGTACTGTTCTCATCTCTGGGCTGGCGCTCCTCAATATCAATTGCTCCCACTTGACTCTATCCAACGCCGGGCGATTCGTATTATCGACAATCCAATGCTTACAGACGGTCTAGATAACTTAAGTCTCCGGAGAGATGTTGGCTCTCTATGTGTCTTCTACCGTCTGTACAATGGGGAATGTTCTGAAGAACTATTCGATTTAGTGCCCCCAACTCTTTTCCGCCATCGCACTCTCCGTCGCTGGGACAAATTCCACCCTCACCATTTGGACGCCTGGCGTCCTAGTAATGTACGTGCGTCAAGATCCTTTCTCCCACGCACGTGCAAGCTATGGAATGACCTTCCCCCAGAGGTATTTCCAGAGGACTACAACATGAGGGTCTTCAAATGGCGTGTGTACAGGTTTCTCAGAGGTCGGCAACGCATCGGCAGCTCCTCGCGTGTTGCAGATGTCCATGGGCGACGGTGACCACTTACCATCAGGTGGACCTTCTGCTCGCTTGCCCCTTATTAATTATAAAAAAAAAATAGATAAATAAAATAATTGGCCCAATATAGAACCTCCTTTTTTAAAATGTTTAATAAGTTATTCTTATTTAACTGTTGTTGCTAAGATACGCGCACGATATGCTTTAGAATTATTTCACACGACACAGATGACAAAAATGTCGATGTACTGAGGGATATATAGACTTTTTTTCATGTCTGTATGTATGTACGCGCATAACTTCAAAACAACTGCTGTTGTGTAAGTGAGATAAAAGAGTAAATGAGTCAGTGAGGTGGTGGTTTGCACTTACTACGCGTTCTAGAATGGACAGAGAAATAGTATATTCCTAATTGCACATTGAGTGAGTTAACTGTTTGATTACACCTTAGCGAAGAGAGAAAAAATCTTTTGCACATTCTGGAAATCTTATATTAACATATAAAGTTGAAGAGTTTGTTTGTTTGAACGCGCTAATCTCAAGAACTGCTGGTCCGATTTGAAAAATTCATCCAGTGTTAGATAGCCCATTTATCGAGGAAGACTATAAGCTATAGAACATCGCGCTAAGACCAATAGGAGCTGAGCTATATGCGGACGAAGTCGCGTGGGTCGACTAGTCTAATATAACCTTTTAACATTACTTTATTTAATACGCAACGAGATAAAAGGCTAGAGGTCCAATGATATTGAATTAGATACTACAGATAGATAATTTTTTAAATATTTTAAATAGCGCTGCTAAAACTGTAATGGTAGGGGAGGAGAGGGAGACTTGATACCTTTTGTTTTTGAGGTTTAATTAATTAAAAAAATATAAAGATGATTTGAAGCCAGAAGAAATGAAAATATTCACAGTAATTAATTTTAC
This sequence comes from Limenitis camilla, assembly GCA_905147385.1. Taxonomy (NCBI): domain Eukaryota; kingdom Metazoa; phylum Arthropoda; class Insecta; order Lepidoptera; family Nymphalidae; genus Limenitis; species Limenitis camilla. The sequence goes on along the minus strand of LR990253.1, from coordinate 3,610,911 downwards.
ATTTTACTTATTCTCACTCTTTGTAACCATCCTCCTTCAACACTATTTCCCCTAATATAGAGTGGGGATAGGATCGTCCATTTACGAAGTGTAATCAACTAACAGTTAATCGAAATATATTCCACTAGCGGCCCATCCCGGCTTCGCGCGGGTGGAATATTATTTTTAAAAATATATTGACCCTCCCGCATTTCGGTGCCCCCTCTCTTGCCGCTTTACTCGCTGCGCTGCGTCGCTATACTGGCCCGTCGCGTCGGCGTGTATTTTTTGTTTATATTGATATTTTTAATTTCGTAATATCTTTTGAATGGAAAGTCCGATTTTAATAATTCAAAAAGTAATTTACAGGTATTGAAATAGTCTTGAAAACGAAACAATTTATTTGGATAAGGATTAATACAAAGTTATAGAAAACATGGTCTGATTTTGATAGGCATTTTTATCAACTTTTAAAATGTAAAAAAGTAGTTATAGTGACGTAACTATAATAGTTGAACATATGGTCTCGCGGACTTTTTTGTAGATATTGATACGTTCTATAATATTGTAGAACATTTTTTTGTTCTATCATCAATACTTTTTGCAGCGCATGCGATGAAAGATATTTTATGGCTAATTTTTTGGCACCTTGGGTTGGTTTTCGTGAGATTTCCTAAGGATCTCTAATTTTTTCTTGTAATAAATATAGCCTATGTTACTCAGGGATAATGTAGCTTTCTAACGGTAAAAGAATTTTTGAAATCGGTCCAGTAGTTTTTATGTTTATTCGTTACATACAAAAATACAAATCTTTCCTCTTTATAATATTAGTATAGATTGAAGTGACATTTGGGGTTGCGTTTTATTTTATTTATATAAGTTTCAATTACTACAAACATATTTTAGCAGTTTATCTCGTAAACTATTGGTCTCATAAAAAAAATATATTAACATTTTTTGTTGCAAATTAAATTACCTACAACTTTGGTGCAGTAACTTTTTGTCGTAGAACCATAAATAAAAAAGTTATAAGTGAAAATGTACAGAAATTTGAAAAAAATATTTCTATTTTTCGATATAACTTTTTTTCTAATCATTTCACGAAAAAATTATATAAAACCATTTTTATAGATCATGTTTTGAGGAACAACTTTTATTTGCAACATTTTTTAATTTAGTCAATAGTTTTACGACAAAAAGTTACTGCACTAAAGTTGTAGATAATTTAATTTACAACAAATAATGTTAACATATTTTTTTTATGAGTCCAATAGTTTACGAGATAAACCGTAAAAACCATTTTAATTAAACAATTCATAATATAGTCTACGACACAAAAGTCTACTTGATTACCAATGTTGCTAGTTTTAAAAACAAGTATCCCTCTTTTCTCCTATATCTGTCCTTATCACCTAAACAACAACATAATAGGTCATGACCGTTATATACGAAAAATGTACATATTTAATAATATTATATATTAGTACATCTCACGAGGAGGATATCGCTCTTAAAATTAAGTTATACCCACCATGAATAACTTCAGTATTTTGAGGTAATTATACACTTGAACCTTTCTCTATTGGTGAAAACCAGAAGATAATAAAATCTATTTTTTCAGACATGGCCTGCTCTTTCTTTGTGTACTTCATATCTGTTCTGGTACAACGAAGATATGCAGAGCCAAACCTTACGGTATTTTTTTTTACTAAATTGTTCCATACAAAATTAAACCCATCATTGTCTCCTATTAACTATAAGTAGTTATGTACAGGGGCGTCTGTAACCCATGTAGCGCCCGTGTGTACTAATATTAATCTCTGGATCTACTGAACAGATTTTAATAAATGTCTGATTGTTTAAAGTCTCTCGTCTATCTTCTTAAATGAGTTTATGGTGATTGAATTTCTATTAACAATCTTTTATCTTATACTAGTCGACCCGCGTGACTTCGTCCGCGTGTAGCTCCGCTCCTATTAGTCGTAGCGTGATTATATATAGCCTATAGTCTTCCTCGATAAATGGGCTATCTAACAGTGAAAGAATTGTTCAAATCGGACCAGTAGTTCCTGAGATTAGCGCGTTCAAACAAACAAACTCGTTTATTAGTATAGTTTTTATATAAGACAAGACAAAAGAATATAAAAGACAAAGACTTAGAAACTATGTCACCTGAGCTGAATTTGGTGCGGTTTAGTAAAATTCAACGAGTTATTGTATAACACTGCCTTATTGTAGTGGAAGTCGCAACTTTACAATATTTAAAACTTGCAAGAAAAACAAAAAAAAACTTGATGCTTGCTTGAAGTCGCAAAACGAGTAGCAGAGTGAGAGCAGAAAACGAGTAGCAGAGTGAGAGCAGAAAACGAGTAGCAGAGTGAGAGCAGAAAACGAGTAGCAGAGTGAGAGCAGAAAACGAGTAGCAGAGTGAGAGCAGAAAACGAGTAGCAGAGTGAGAGGAGAAAGCGAGTAGCAGAGTGAGAGCAGAAAACGAGTAGCAGAGTGAGAGCAGAAAACGAGTAGCAGAGTGAGAGGAGAAAACGAGTAGCAGAGTGAGAGCAGAAAACGAGTAGCAGAGTGAGAGCAGAAAACGAGTAGCAGAGTGAGAGGAGAAAACGAGTAGCAGAGTGAGAGCAGAAAACGAGAAGCAGAGTGAGAGCAGAAAACGAGTAGCAGAGTGAGAGCAGAAAACGAGTAGCAGAGTGAGAGCAGAAAACGAGTAGCAGAGTGAGAGCAGAAAACGAGTAGCAGAGTGAGAGCAGAAAACGAGTAGCAGAGTGAGAGCAGAAAACGAGTAGCAGAGTGAGAGCAGAAAACGAGTAGCAGAGTGAGAGGAGAAAGCGAGTAGCAGAGTGAGAGCAGAAAACGAGTAGCAGAGTGAGAGCAGAAAACGAGTAGCAGAGTGAGAGGAGAAAGCGAGTAGCAGAGTGAGAGCAGAAAACGAGTAGAGGAGTGAGAGCAGAAAGCGAGTAGCAGACTGAGAGCAGAAAACGAGTAGCAGAGTGAGAGCAGAAAACGAGTAGCAGAGTGAGAGGAGAAAGCGAGTAGCAGAGTGAGAGCAGAAAACGAGTAGAGGAGTGAGAGCAGTAAACGAGTAGCAGAGTGAGAGCAGAAAACGAGTAGCAGAGTGAGAGGAGAAAGCGAGTAGCAGAGTGCGAGCAGAAAACGAGTAGCAGAGTGAGAGCAGAAAGCGAGTAGCAGACTGAGAGCAGAAAACGAGTAGCAGAGTGAGAGCAGAAAACGAGTAGCAGAGTGAGAGCAGAAAACGAGTAGCAGAGTGAGAGCAGAAAAAGAGTCGCAGAGTGAGAGCAGTAAACGAGTAGCAGAGTGAGAGCAGAAAACGAGTAGCAGAGTGAGAGGAGAAAACGAGTCGCAGAGTGAGAGCAGTAAACGAGTCGCAGAGTGAGAGCAGTAAACGAGTAGCAGAGTGAG